>CM049590.1:19733276-20057866 GCA_027123335.1 Amphiprion clarkii
ATTTATCTAGCTTAGCTTATTTTATTCAAATAACTTTCTATTTCTATCTCTATTGTTATAGGATATTTTATTTCATTTCTTTTATTTTGTTAGTTATCTGATTTTATCTTACTTTATTACATTAGTTTTCTTCTATCTTTGTGTACCTCCACTTTAATAATAAATATTTTATTTTGTGTTTTGTTGTTATTTATCTCACTTATTTCCGCATTTTATTACATTTGTTTAATTTTCTATCTATCTATTTTACATACATACTTAATTTGTTGTTTTTAGTTATTTATCTACCTTATTTTATGTCATATATTTTCTACCTTTGTCCCTATTTTAATAATAGATATTTTATTTCATTTATTTTATTTTAGTTATTTGTCTAGCTTATTTTATCTCATTTTATTTCATTTATTAATTTTCTATCTCTCTATTTTAATAGAATATTTTATTTCATTTGTTTTATTTTAGTTATCAATCCAGTTTATTTTATTTATCTCTATCTATCTGTAGTTTAATAATAGATATTTAATTTCATTTATTTTATGCTTGCTATTTATCAAGCTTATTTCGTTATTTATTTTCTGCCTTTGTCACTATTTTAATAATAGATATTTTATTTATTTATCTAGCTTATTTTATCTCATTCTATTTCCTGTATTTGTTGACTATCTCTCTATTTTAATCAGATACTTTATTTCATTTATCTATTTTTATCTCTATTTTAATAATAGACATTTTATTTCATTTTAGTTATTCATCTCGTTTATTTTATCTCATTTCATTCTATCTCATCTGGCATTTCCTCATTGCATATGATATGATAGTGTTTCCTCAGTTCCTCAATCACTGTGTTTTAGAGTCTTTTATTGATAATTTAACTGTAGGGTTGTCTGCACTACTTCACTGCATTTCTTATTTTTGTAAAGAACTATGCTGTCAAGCAAATGTTGTGTTCTGTGTTTGCTGAACTGAGACTATCTGCAGCACAAATCCAGTGTAGTTTGAAAAAACTACCTCTAGATGTTGATCATTATCATTTGAAACGTCTTATCTCAGGTGTTGGTGAAGAGCTTCTGGTGAACTGCTGACCCGAACAGTTAAACCCGGTCCGTGCACCGTCAGTAAGTCGCTGCAGTGGAGTGAGGGGAGGTGGACCGAGCCGATTGGTGGGCAGTTTGACCGGCAGGCTGGCTGACCTCAGATCTGCAGCTCCCCACACCCAACACCCCCAGACTGCTGCTGGATAAAAGCTGCAGCGCATCGTCAGCCGCCGCTCTCCGGACTCTCAGCTCCCTCCTGCAGTCGCACCGCACGGTAAGAACATCTGGGCTTTTATACGTTTCTTTTTCTGCTGCAAGATGACGACAAAAAGAGGAAAAAGTTGCATGAACGTTAAAAACCTGCAACTCAGGGATCCAATCATGCAAAAACAAACAAAAGTGTTCAAGTTCAAAACGTATTTCTGAGCTCAAATGTCAAAGGTAAGCTTCTGTTGGAGCATTTATAAAACTTGCAGCGTCATCTCTGATCAATGCGTCGCCTCATCATGCAGCTCTTTTAGTATCTGCAGCAAAAATACGTCAAAGTGTGAAAGAAATAACTTTGCAGAGGACCGATTTTACATAAGAAACCCACAAAAGTAGGATGACACTGTTGTTAAAAATTCTAAAATTATTTATTATTATATCACATAATCTATATATATTATTTTATTATGGTTTTTATTGTTTTGTTTTTTAAATATGCAGCTAAACACTGAAAAAGTTGTACTGCAAGTGTGTGAAATTTAAAAAAATAAATTAAAAAAATATTAAAAATGTAATAAATAAATACTGTGATTAAATGAAACAATTAAAATAGCATATCTGATTTAAATACAATAAAACTGCCTCATTTTGTCATGAATAAATTACTATAAAAATGCAGATTATTGATGTGGACTTGATCGAGAATTATGGTCTGTTTTGTTTTCTGATTTTTTTAACAATGAAAATGTAAATCTTGACTTTTTTTTCCCTGTGATCTGATTATTTTTAATACCTGTAATGAAAATTTAGCAGATTTTCTGATTACAAAAGGAAAACTGTAAAGTTAAATAACTGCTAACAGCAAGTATTTGTAATATAATTATATTTTCAGCTCATTAAAAGACTGTAAAACTGTGTAATTTTACACCGAAAGAGAGGTAATTATTAACAATAAAAATATTAGACATTATGCACAGTTTAGGCCTGTTTTTTCACTGTTAACATGTAAATTAATATTTGTATTTCTTTAATTTCACTAGATATTATCATTTAACCAAACAGTAACACTAAATAGTCAAAGTCAAAATGTAAATTAAAACTGTTCTCTGTGATTTTATGCGACACTACATCCTATGAGACTGATTTCTTTTAATATCTGTAAAGAAAATTAACAGATTTTCTGATTACAAAAGCGAAACTGCAACTTTAAATAACTGTTAACGGCAAATATTTGTAAAATAATTACATTTTCAGCTGATTTAAAGACTGGAAAACAGCTTAGGCCTCTTGTTTGACAATTAAGATGCAAAATAATATTTTTTACTTTATTTCACAAAATATGATTTAACCAAACAACAAAAGTAAATAGTCAAAAATCAAACTATAAATTCATGCTTTTTTTCTGTGATTTGATGCAGCACTGCACCCTGTGAGACTGATTTCTTTTAGCATCAGTTACTAAAAATACTAGACTATCTGCTTATGAAAGGACTAAAATTACATGGGACCAATTTTGAATGGGAAAAACCAAAAAAAGTCACAAAAGAAAGTTTCTGCTTCCCTGAAATTATCTTTGAAATTCACGTTTCTGCAACAGTGACTCAATCCCACTGAGTTTCTCCTGTTTCAGGTGAGAAGACAGATGACAATGACCGACCTGGAGACCTCGATGGCCACCATCATCGCAGTGTTTCAGAAGTATTCGGAGAGAGAAGGAGACAAACACAAGCTGAAGAAGAGCGAGCTGAAGGATCTGCTTCACGACGAGCTCCCAGATCTGATGGCGGTGAGACAGAAACTGTTAAAGTATTTTAACGTCTAAACCGACACGCAGCTGGAGCTTTCTCTTTGACATTCCAAACACGTTGACTTTTCTGTGTCTTCTGTCCTGATCTGAACCCAGCATGTCAAAGACCAGGCGGCACTGGACAACCTGATGGAAAGCCTGGACGCTGACGGAGACGCCGAGTGCGACTTCCAGGAGTTCATGACATTCATCTCCGTGGTTACCGTCTGTTGCCACGAGTTCTTCGAGCACGAGGACGAGTAAAGGGGAGCTACAGTAAATTATAAGGAAGCCTAGCAACGCACAAACTGTCGCCGCCTTCAGAGCAGCGCAGGGCGGAGAAAACCCAACCAGCGGCCAAAACTCCAGTCAAGTAGTCGCCTTGTGTGAAATCAACCTTGTTTTCTGTTCTTAAATACCTAAACGACTTGTAAAACCTTCAAAACGGCAGTGATGTTTGATAGAAAAGTAGCCAAACAAGAACTAAAGTAGCTGAAATGTTGGTTCAGAAGACTATTAGTGGCCTTAGTTGGCTATAAACTGGGCTAGTGATTTGTGATTTCTCTCATAGTCTCATAGTTTTCAAATCCATTTTATTATTTTCAACTTATTTGAGAAATCAGTCAAGTTCTTGCTAGCTTTTAGGTATGGCTACCAACTTTGGCTGCCAATGAAGCAATCAATAATTCAAGGTTCTTCTCTTAAAAACCCATAAGGGCTAATAAAGTTGTAAAATCTTCAAATCTTGCAATGAAGTTTGTTAGAAAAGTAGCCAAACAAGAACTAAAGTGGATGAAATATTGGTTAAGAAGACTTTTAGAGGCCTTAGTTGGCTGTAAACTGGGCTAGTGATTTGTTGTTTGTCTTATAGTTTTCATTTTACAAGTCAAGTTCTTGTTAGCTTTTGGGTTTGGCTACCATGAAGCAATCAACAATTCTAGATTCTTCTCTAAAAAATCCCAAAGGGCCACTAAAATTGTGAAATTGGCTAGCAAAATGTTGTGTTTTTATTTCTGTACTGTTAAACTGTCCTTCCCTTTCTATGAATCAAGCTGGCTGGAAGTTTTGGAAAGTGTTGACAAGGTTTTAGGAATGGCTACTACTTTTGGCGGCAAGTGGCCCAATGAAAGTGGTTTGTAAGTTTGTCTACACTTCATGTACTTTGGAGATTTTAAAAGTTTTGCCAGACTAATAGATTATATAGTGAATTACTCTGACATCCATAAATCACAAATTTTGCCGTTAAAATCTAGGATGGCCACTAAATTGAGAAAGTGGCTAACAAGCTATTCAACTCAACTAGCTGCTGTGGAAGCGAAACAACAACTTTAAGTTATCCGTGTCTGAAAAACATTGCTGACTATCAAATTATGAGAGTAAATTAGGTGTCAAATTCACAATATTTAATTGGCTAGTACAAGTTTCAAAATTATTTGTGAGTTTTAGGTTCAGTAGCTGCTATTTTTAATAAAGTCGAGTTGACAATTAAGGAGTTGACAGCTGCTTAATAGTTGGATGTCAGATTAAAACCGTTTAAATGGCTAGTAACTATTAGAAAACACTAATTTTTGGATTTGTGAGTTTTTCTGACAGCCACCAATCAATTTCTTTGATATTTTGCACTTCAAATCTAAGGAGGCCACTAAATTGAGAAAGCGGCTAACAAGTTAATCAAGTTCCATAGCTATCCGAAGATGACTGTTTGAAAAATGTAACTGACTATCAAATTTGTAAAGTGGCTTGTAGGTTTGACTGCACTTGACGCAAACATAACATCATTTCAAAAGTTTTGTCAGGTTGAAAGATTTCATAGTGACTTATTCTGATTGGCACAAATCATGAAATCGAGATTTTGCTCTAAAATCGCCACTAAGTGGCTAACAAGTTAATCAACTCCAAACAACTTCTTAAAGACACTCCTCGTTGACTGTCACATTTTGAAATTGGCTAGTAATTCAGACATGACATCAAAATTATTAATTGGCGAGTAAAAGTTACAAAATGGCTAGTAGGTTTTAGCTAGTGAAGCTGCGAATTTGGTAGACGACTTCTAGAGTTTGTCCTTGTATTAAAATAATTTAAATGTCTAGTAATGTTTTCAATGAGGCTTCTAATTTTTTAGTTTTGGAAAAACATTACAAATTTTACACTTGTAATCTTAGGAGGAGGCCAGTAAAGTGAAAAAGTGGCTAACAAGTTAGCATCCACAACAATCAACAGACTATCTAGAAGAGGCTGTATATGAAAATCTAGATGACTAATTTAGAAAGTGACTAGTAGGTTAGTTGTTGCATTGAAACATTTAACTGGTTATAAAAAAAAACGAAAAACAGCTTTAGCAAATTTAGAAGCAACTCCGAAAAACAGTAAAAATTCGAAATTTTTCTGTAATTTGTTGCTTTATTGTTAAACAAAAATCTGGCTTATTAAATTTTTACATTGCTTGTAGGTTTGTCTATTTTACATGTTTCATTTATGTGCTGTTGATAATTTTTTGCATTTTTTGGGGGGGGAGGGGGAGATTTAACAGGTCCTTTTTTTGGTAGCTGTTAAACAAGTAATGAGAAATTCTTTACTAAAAAAATCCTAAAAAGTTGTGTTTTAGTGTCTGCTGCTGCCTGTAGCTGAGTTTAGCTCTGTTTAGTTTCCTTCCCTGATTCTGCTGCAGGTTTAACTCTGTTTTAGTTCATATTCAGAACAAATGCAAACTGTTAAACAATCTAAAAACAACACAAATAGATCTAAAAACTGTGGAGCAGGAGAGTTTGTCTGATGTGTTTTCTGAAATGTGGACTGTTGGTTTGTTTGGACGTTGGCGAAATGAATTAAATTATCAGTTTGAGAGTTCGTGGACGTGTTTTTGTGAAGCCATTCTTAGAATAAATTCATCAAATAAAATACAAACATTCCTACTGATTCAAGATAGAAGGTTATGTAATGATTTTTGCCGAGGCTAATCTTTTCTTATTCTTCACTGGTTTTCATGAATGAATTCAAAAATATGCACAGAAACACCACAGCAGTGTTTTAATAGCACTTCTGCAGAGCTGCTCAACCATAAAGCACCAGTTAAATGTTGTTTTTCTCAGCGTTCAGCAGCTTAACAGCAAAGTGAGCGCCATCATGTTGCTCAGAAGCTAAATATCCAGGAAGTTTTATTGACAAAACAACTCCAAAAATGCTTTCTGTTGCTCAAATATCACATTTCTACACTGGGCTGCAGGTGTTTCCTGTTAAACACAGACTGAAATTATAAAAAACTGAACTCCCAGACTGATTTTAATGCCCAAAAAGCAGAACTTTTACATTTAATTTATAGTCTAACATAAACGGAATTAAGCATAATTTAAATAATTTGTTCTTATGGCTCCAATTTCATTTTGTTTTTGCGGGTAGCAGATGTTTTCCACTTGAAGTACATCTTTACATGTCAACAGAGGGGGAACATTTGAGCTGCCAACACAACTTTTTAGACTCGTCTTCATTTTGAAACGGTTAATAGCAGCTAAATAGACGTCAATTTTTAAGACATTGAGGTCCACATCGACGGGACATTATCCGTAAAATACACAATGCATGAAAAAATCCAAACATCTCCTAAATTTCACTCCGAACGCAACTTGTGTCGCGTCAAGAACGTGCAGATTTTTCGTTCACACCAGCACAAATGTTGCTCTTCTTGCTCAGATTCGGTTCTTTTAGATTGTTTCTTGTTCTCAAAATGAAACTCAAGCTGAACTGTGACTGTTCTGACCTAGTTTAGGAGATTTTCTGCTCATCACAGCTGGTGCCTGACACGTTTCCATAAAAGGACTTCCACAAAGCGCCGCAGGAGCACTGGGAGCAGAGCAGCACTGCACAAGGAGGCTTCTTCTTCTCTGGTGTTACAGCTACATCTTCTTCTTCTTCTGTGTGTTTGCAAACAGACCACTTGGCTGGTTGTCTATCTGAAGAGCTGAGCAACAGTGTTTAGGGTGTGTGAGACTCAACGAGCCAATTAAGTGTGAAAAATGTGGCCTAGAACACTTCCATGCTTTCTTAATGTGCCGTAGCATTTGTATAATACAGTTTAAATGGTGAATATCAAACTGGACTCTTTATCTAAAATGGTGTCATGTTTCTTTATAAGCTGAGGTAAAAGAGGCAGCAGCTCTAGAAGACTAGAAGTTCTTCTTCCTCTTGACGGCAGAAACAGCTGTTTTTATTATCGGTTAACTGAAAGCAGTTTTCACAAGAGCTGAACAACTTGAACACACACACAAAGAGAAACGAGTGTGTGTGTTCACAGATGATGCAAGAGGCGTTGTCAGCTGCACACTTTCAGACATCTGCAGGCCGTTTAGCATCAGGGAGGTGGAGTCAGCGCCGCTATTGGCCGGAGGGGGAACAGATCCCGACCCTGGGGACCGACACCACACCCATCTGCAAGTGTGTGTGCATGAGTTAAATGTGTGTGTGTGTGTGTGTGTGTGTGTGTGTGTGTGTGTGTGTGTGTGTGTGTGTGTGTGTGCGTGTGTGTGTGTGTGTGTTGTCTAGCATACGCTCTGTTGTGTTGCCTCGTCTCAGAGCTGCCTGCTGACTCTCAGAGCTGGTGAGTTTTTCTTCACATTCTGTCGTTTTTGCTTCGCTTCTTTGTTTTGCTGCAAAAAGTTGTTGCACGCTTTCATAATCATTCACTAAATCTGAGTGTTTGCTTTTTTAATTAAACCTCTGCTGCAGTCATAAACCAATAACAGCACAAGTCAGGGATGTGTCAATAACGTGAAAATGTAATAATCTAATGATAAAGTCTCATATTTCTGGCTTCATGCTCTGCAGCTCTGACAGTTTTGTGTCTCTTGTTTTGGAGACAAACACTTAAAAACCTTCAAAATGGCAATGAAATCTGTTAGAAAAGCAGCCAAACAAGAACTAAAGTACCTGAAATATTTGTAAAGAAGATTTTCAGAGGTCTTCGTTGGCTATAAACTGGGCTAGTGATTTGCAATTTCTCCCATAGTCTCATGGTTCTCATTTTACAAGTCAAGTTCTTGCTAGGTTTTGGGTATGGCTACCAACCTTGGCTACCAACTTTGGCTACTAAGAAGCAATCAATAATTCAAGAGTTTTCTCTTAAAAACCGTAACAGTAACGAAGTTTGTTGGAAAAGTAGCTAAACAAGAACTAAAACAGCTGAAACACTGGCTAAGAAGACTTCTAGAGGCCTTAGTTGGCTATAAATTAGGCTAGTAATTTGTTATTTCTCTCACAGTTTTGTAGTTTTCAAATCCATTTTATCATTTTCAAGTTCTTTGAGAAATCAAACAAGTTCTTGCTAGCTTTTGCGTATGGCTACCAACTTTGGCTACCATGAAGCAATTAATAATTCAAGGTTTTTCTTGTAAAAAGACAAAAGGGCCAGTAAGTTTGTAGAATCTTCAAAATGGCAATGCAGTTTGATAGAAAAGTAGCCAAACACGAACTAAAGTAGCTGAAATTTTGGTAAAGAAGATTTTTAGACACCTTAGTTGGCTATAAACTGGGCTAGTGATTTGTTATTTCTCTCATAGTCTTGTAGTTTTCATTTTACAAGTCAAGTTCTTGCTAGCTTTTGGGTATGGCTACCAACTTTGGCTACCATGAAGCAATCAATAACTAGACTCTTCTCTTAAAAATTCAAAAGCGCCAATAATGTTGTAAAATTGCCTATCGAGATGTTATATTTTTATTTCTGTACTATTAAACAGTCTTTCCCTTTCTATGAATCAAACCGGCTGGAAGTTTTGTTCGACAAGGTTTTGGAAATGGCTACTACTTTTGAGGGCATGTGGTCCAATGAAAGTCATTTTTAAGTTTGTCTGCACTTTACGTCATCGTAATCTAGAGATTTTGAAAGTCCTAAACAAATAAAAACACAAGCCAGGGATGTGTAAATAACATGAAAATGTATTAATTTAGTGATAAAGTCTCATATTTCTGGCTTCAGGCTCTGCAGCTGTAAGAGTTTTGTGCCTCTTGTTTTGGAGACAAACACTTTTTCTAAATCTCATTCCCTTGCGTTTATGATTGTGTGTGAAAAGCTGAAGTTCCCCTAAAACACTCCGTTGTTTGGTGACATCTGGTGATTATTTTGCAAGAAAAATGTCACTTGGCTGCTTCGTGAGGTCAACAAATCACTGACGCAACTGTTGATAAATGTTTATGAGTGAAATTCTCTTTTTCAGGCAAATGTTCATCTCTATGAAAAAAAAAAATCCTGGCAGAGATTTGAAATCTTACTCCAAACAGTTTAATGGTTGCAAAACAACAACAGGTTGATCATTTATTCTCCCCATGAGTCACTTAAAGAAATGCTGTTTGGCTTCCAGCTAACTTCTTGTTTCTCAGTCCCTAAGAAATGGCTGGTAGTTAGCTTTAAATTAGCAGGATGTGAGACTGAACTAAAACTCTTCATTATACACTATTTTAATGTGTTGACCATCATTTCTATTTCAAAGACAAAATGTACATAAAAAAAAACTAGATGGGCTCTAGTTATTATTCCTGTCCACTGGAGGGCAGTGTCACTTGAGAGTAAACCACAGACTGTATATAGATCACTATCGTGGCAGTTTCTGACTTCTTCTAACTCCCGATTAATCCTAAAATTAGCACAAAGGTGCAGCGTTGGTGTCGCGAAGGGAAACCCAATCTTAATCAAACATAACTTTAAGCCCTAGTACGAATTAAAACAGATGACTTCTATCAAAATTCTCTCCTTGTGCAGTTGTTCTGGACAGGATGCTTAGCTACAAAGACCAAAACCATCTTGTAAAAGCGTTTATTTCTGCTGTAAAGTTGGACATTTTAACATGGACATCTATGGGGATTGACTCGCTTTTAGAGCCAGCCTCTAGTGGACATTTGAGGAACTGCAGCTTCTGACAGACACATTTTTTTGTAGCACAATTTTGAAAATAAAAAATTTTAAAAATTAAAAGCACAACTAAACATGCACGTTTCGGAATTTAGCTTAAAAATGTCAACAGAGGGGGAATGTTAGAGCTGCCAGCACGACTTTTTCATTTTGAAACATAATAATAGAAGGTAATTTTTAAGATGTTGAGGTTAATGTGAACAAGAAATTTGCTCTGAAATACAAAACGCATAAAAAAACCTAAACGTCTGCCAAATACCAAAGACTTATATCAATAAATAATCTAATAATTAATTATAATATAATTATAATATAATTTAAATCTAATATTATACTACTCTATTTATGTATTTGTCATATATTTACATCTATGTATTAAATGTATGTATTCTATGTATATAAATTCTTTTAAATTATAATATACATATGTAAAACATTTTGGCATTATATTTATTTTATAATTTAATACTAGATATAGTTGTATTAAATTTATATATATATATATATATATATATATATATATATATATATATATATATGTATGTAAGACAGAAATAAACAGATATTTTATTTCGTTATTTATAATAAATTATAATAGTATTTAAATGTATTAGAATATTCTATTTATATATATGTGTGTGTGTGTGTATATATATAGAGAGAGATATATGTATTAAATTGACAGATTCAATATATAAATTATATATTAAATCATAATACATATACATATAATACATATACATATATAACATTTATTTTAATTATAGCTATCTTTTTATTATAAAATTTTATATATAAACAAAAAAGACTTTAATGAAAAAATTATTGTGGCACAATGTCAACATCCGTTTGTTGGTCAAACACTTTCATCCAGATGTAAATATCTCAAAAACTACTGGATGAATCATAATAAAGTGTTCTGTGGATATTTATAAAACACAGAGGATAAGTCTTAGCTTTTCTAATGTCGTCTTACTGAAAAACAATATTATTTCTTCGCAGGTCGACATCAGCATGGATCCCAACCTGACTCCAGCCCCTGTTACTGAAATATCATCAGAAATTACTGAAGCTGTGACCAAGATAACAACAACAGGTACGTATGTGAGGAAGTGACTGTTAGCTTAGCTTAGCTTAAACACTGGAAATCAAAGGTAAACAGCCAAGAAATAGTCGTAGGAGTACGATGGCCTCCAGTAAAACTTCTCAAGGTTACACTTTACGACATGGATATAACATGTTAATTCATTTATTGTTGGTTTTTTTTTCCATTTTTTGCTCAGAAAAATGCTTTAAAATGGGAAAATTCTGACAATTGAACAAACAAATAAGTACACTGACAGAAGAAGAAGAAATCAGTCAATTTAAAATTTAAAAACTGTAAATATAAACTACAATCGTGTCACGTTAAAGTCCACGTAAAGGGGAAGCTTTTACTCCTTAAGTTGTCTAATTTTATAAACTTGTTGGTGTTTAAGTCATTTCAATTTAGTATCTCAGTTTTCTGTGGTGTAACCAACCAAAAACACATATTTTTTTCTGTTTTACTTGTCTAATTTTATGGACTTGTTGATTTTTTTAAGCTTTATGTAGTGTAACAAAAAAGAAACACATTTTTTTTACAGGTACTGCTACCTCTGGACAAGCTAAGCCAAGCTGTTAGTTGTAGCTTCATATTTCTAACATAAAACACATCGAAGATGTTCAAAAATGTAAATTATTACCTTCAAACATACTAATGAAAAAGAAGGATGCTAAAAAAAAAAAAACTCAAATAAAGTCAGTCTACTTGTAGAAAACTCAGATTTTCTTTGGTTGAATGTCTCCTAAAGTAGTAAATCCACTTATCTAAGCACCAAAACTGCAGATGCCACGAGTGATATTTCCAGATCAATGCGGCTGAGCGATTAAGTTTCACGTTTTATTTGCGTGAACGTACAGGACACTAAAGCAACGTCTGACAATCGATTTATAATGAAGGAAGAGGCGGTTTAGAGGATGGAGGTTGTGCAGGAGGTGTTGGCATTCAGCAAGGAGTGTCTTATCAGCTCCAAGGCAGAGCGAGTGTGACGCCTCGGGGGTGTGTCGCTATGGAGATAAGGCCTTCAGCGGGGCCAAAGAGGGCCAAAGCAGGCTATAAACAACCCTGTGCCCTGGAAATTACACCGAAATACCGTTAATGTGCAACACTGTGAGGGAGGAGAGGTGAAATCGATGAAATGTTCTTTTTTTTCTGCAGTACACCGTCCGTTTGTAGTGACTGCCGTAATAATAAACAGCTTTTTAGACTCTGAAGTCGAACAGATTCAGCCGATACGAGCCTTTTTGTCCCACAAAATTCCCATAAAATTGCCACAAAATTACAATAAAATTCGCATGAAATTCCAGGAAAATCTTAATGAAATTCCAGCAAAATTCCAATAGAATTACTGTAAAGTTTCTAGAAAATTTCAGGAAAATTCATGAAAACTGCCAGGAAAACTCCCACAAAGTTCATGGAAATTTCCTACAAAATTCGAAATATAATCCCACAAAATTGTAATAAATTTCCCATTAAATTCCAGGAGATTTCAATAAAAACTACAGGAAATATTCCAGAAAAATTCCCATAGAGTTCCTAGAACATTTCTAGAAAATTCCAAGAAAATTCCCATAGAATTGCTGGGGAAATTTTAGAAAATTCCATGAACATTCCATGAAAACTGCCACAAAATTCCATCAAAAAAAGTAATAAAATCCAAACAAAATTTGAAAAAATAATCCCATCAAATTCCTGAAAATTTTCAGGGAAATTTCCATAAAATTTCAGGAAATATTCCAGGAAAATTCCCATAGAGTTCCTGGAAACTTTCTAGAAAATTCCAGAAAAATTCCATGACAACTGCCCAAAAAAATTCCCACAAAATTCAAATAAAATCCTCACAAAATTGCAATAAAATTCTAAATCAATGGAATGAGAATTTACGTGAGAAACACAGGAGTAGTAAGTACAAAACCAAATTTAATAAGTAAATATTAAATTATCTATAGTATGTAAAGTCTTAGAGGATTTGAAAGGCATGTCTTTATAAAATCACAATTAATGAGTACCACAAACTGCACAAACAGAAAGACAGTTACAAGACAAAAAATCTGATTATGCAGGCAGCGTTTAAACGGAGCAAAGAAAAATAGTAAATAGTCCAATAAATTATAAAGTCACCATATTATTTTACAGTGTTGGAAAAATGCTTCACATGTTGATTCCAGTTGTTTTTTTAATTTTTGTAAATGAAATTATCAAAGAAATTCAACTTTTGTTATTTCTTTTCTATGATTTCTGCCATTCTAACTTTCTGTCTCCTTTTATTCATGATGTTTCTGTTTAAACAGCTGTGCAGGATTTTAGATTACAGTGAAAAATGAGCCCAAAAAAGCTTCATGAAACAGATATTCGGTGTCGGGTTGCTGTTTGTTGTGTTGTGTGATGAGAAGATGGCGTGTTAAAGCACCGAGGCACTGAAATAGACTGCGGGTGTTTGAATTCCACGCATGGTTGGAGTCTGACCCGAGAAAAAATAAATTAAAAAATCAGCTGCCGTGCCAAATCTACAACATGAGCTGCTGGGCGTGGTGGCTGAGACAAAAGAAATAAAAACTGAGTGTAAAATTTCCACAAAAATTTCAGGAAATATTCCAGGAAAATTCCCATAGAATTCTTGGAAAATTCTAGAAAATTCCCATACAATTACTGGAAAACTGCCGTAAAATCTCCACAAAATTGCAATAAAATTCCCATCAAATTCCGATAGAGTTCCTGGAAAATTTCTAGAAATTTCAATGAAAACTGCCATAAAATCCCCACAAAATTGCAATAAAATTCCAATAAAATTTCCGGAAAAGTTCCATAAAGTATGAGGAAATATTCCAGGAAAATTTCCATAGAATTCCTGGAAAAATTATTTTTTGAAAAAATCCAGGAATATTCCCATAGAATTATTGGAAAATTTCTAGAAAATTCCATGAAAATTCCCACAAAATTCCATGAAAATTCCCATAAAATTAAAATAAAATCCCTATAAAATTCCTATATAATTCCTGGAAAATTTCTATGAAATTAAAGGAACTATTTCAGAAAAATTGCGACATAATTCCCACAAAATTCCTGGAAAATCTCCAGAAAATTTAAATAAAAAATATTGCCTGACTGATGACTGTTTTCGAGACTCTCTTTGTGACTTTATTCAAATTAAAAATCCAAAAGCAGTAAATTCCAAGTAACTTTCATCAAGTTTAACATCTATTTATGTCTTTACAGGCGTCGACGCAGATGATGGAGATTTAGCAGCTTTAATCGGAGGTGAGTTTTCTTAATGTTTGGGAGGTTATTGAGGAAAGAAAATTAAAAAGCTACCAAACCAGCAGTTAAATCTGACCCTAGCCTAGACAGTATCTGTTTCAGGATGCAAGCGGTTCGATTCCAGAAAAAAGTATCTTTTTAGAAGACTGTGACTCGTACAGGTGTGTCGTGTTTGAGTTGAATTAGTGCCGATACAATGAAGAGTTCATGTTGTCACCATCTGTCAGAAAACTGCATAAAGTTGAAGTGATTTCTGCATTATTAACCTAATATTTTTCTACATCTGGGTTGTCAAACATGTGGCCTGCGGACCAAAACTGGCCCACCACAGGGTCCAAGCTGGCCTGTAAAACTATAAATTTAAAATAATTTCTAGACCATGACAAGTTGTTTTGATCATAAAGTAAAATATTAGATTTCTCATTGTTCTTTTGTCAATTTGCTTCTGATTTTTGTAATATTTTGTCTTGTTTTTGTTGTTTTTTGTCTTTTTTTGTCAGATTTTTGTCATTTGTCTCATGTTCTTGTCGTTTTGTGTTTCCTTTTTGTCTTGCTGATGTTTTGTCTTTTTTCATTTTGTTTTGCTTTATTTGTTGTTTTGAGCATCATTTTTGTTGTTTTGTGTATCTTTCTGTCTAACTTGTGTTGTTTGTCTACTTTGTTGTTTCTCGTTTTTGTCATTATTTGTCTTGTTTTATGTCACCTGTAACACACCTGTTCAAACACGCATACTCACTTTGACCTCCATTCCTCTTTCTTCTTCTGTTGTTTTAAAAATCGCTAAATTTCCTTCTTTTAAATTTTCAAAATGTTTACGTTTTATACTGTATATTTGAATGTGTTTTAACTTTGTTTCCTCTGTACAGTGACCTTGAGTGTTCTGAAAGGCACCTATAAATAAAATGTATTATTAATATTATTATTGTTATGTAATTTGTGTAATTTCTCGTCTCATTTTTGCCATTTGTCCATTTTTTTTGTTTTAATGTAATTTCACAAACATCTCCTGAACATCTGAAGACTTCAGGATGCAAACTTCAAGAGATGTGGACGTCAGAAAGGGATTTATTAAACATTTCTATTGGGTGAAAAATGATGAAAATGTTGGAATTTCAGCTTAAAAAATGAGTTTCAGATGCCACAGATGATTCCTACAAAGTTCCAACAGATTCCACCTTGATTGAATTGATACAGAATGAACCTTAGGATTTTCTTACATCTTCTATTCTGTCATATTCCCACCTGTCTTTGCAGGAGTGGTCAGTGCGGTTTTGGTGTTGCTGATCTGCATCATCACCGTGTTGCTGTGGTGTCTCTCCAGACATAAAGGCTCGTACGTCACCAACGAGACGGACGACGACGACATCAACGACGACGAGTCGGTCGGTTCTGACACGGCGCTGCAAAGCAAAGAGCCTCTGAAGAAGAAAGACGAGGAGTAAAGAGGAAAAATTAGAAAAACGTCGACTCCAGTAGCTCTTATGTGGACGACTGAAGAGTTTAGTAGCTTTGGATGAAACCACAAAGATGTGAGAAGGGAAATCTGTCAGAAGAAGCCCATTTTCTAAAGCTGCACTGAGCAACTTTGCACATTGGCGCCACCAAATGGCAGCAAAGCGTAACTGTTTGTAAAGTGAGGGGTTGAGCTCTCAGAAACTCCGTCGATTAAAAAACAAAACTAACTGGCATTTGATTTTTCTGCAGTCCAGACCTGCGTTTTCATTACTCATTCATAAAAGATACACTTTTTAATTTTAATTCAAAACTAAAAATGTCAAAATTAACTATTTAACGTCATAAACGGTGATCTACGGTGGCTCTGAGGTGACAAACGTACCGACAAAAACACAAACCTCAACTTTTTCTTAAAACACAACACGCTTCTTAGAAAACAGAAATAGAAAATAAAACTTTTTTTTAAGACTGCCACAAACAAGGCAAAATTTCAGAAAATATTTTAGAAAATACTGCATTTATTGTTGTTTTTTCTGTTATTGTATACTGTTTGAAAATACAAAAACAAACACAAATATAAGTAAAAAGTGCAACAAAATTTACAAAAAACAAAAACACAGCATTTTTGAACGCTGTTTGTTTCACTTGTTACTGTTTTATTTGTGTCAGTGTGTTTACTGATATTTAGCTGTTTTTAAATAGTTTTTTTTATAGTTTTTTTCTACATCCATTCATCCCATTCTTCTTCATGTATGTCTTCAAATTCAACATTGAATAGATTTTAATTATGAAATGTTGTGATTTCTTTTCGTTGCCGTTTTGCACCTCAGGAGCACCGATTGTTTACACAAAAAATGTGATTATGTGCATCTAATCAGACAGACAAACTCAAAGAATCAAATAAAATGCGTCATTTTTCTTGCTGTAGAACAAAGTTTGCAATAATAGCAACAAACTCAGCTGAAAATATCTTCAAATGCTTCCGGAAAAATGCCTGTTTTTTTTCAAAATCCAAAGCTTTAATTCAGTTTTCATGGCAGTTCTACGTAAACATGAAGTATATTTCAGTTTGTGGAGAAACACTTGGAGCTTTTCTGCCTCAAATGTCTAATTTTCGTCATTTCTCATCAGGCAAGTGTGATTTTTACAGCAGAGTAAACGTCCTGCCAAAGAAGCTGTGAGGCTAAACTAGCTAACGAAGCAGATGCTGATGAACATTTAAACTGTTGGTGGTTTTCCACCCCGTTTGCTGCCATATTTTAACTCCTAACTGCAGATCGGACTCTGACTAACCCATTTATTTGGCAATTTTCTTTCCCAAATGGTGCATTTCTGTCTGTATTTTTCACTATTTCACTGGATGTTTTTTGACAAACAGAAAGAAAAAATCAGAAGCAGCGAGGCGCAACAAGAAAAGTAGAAGCAAATCGATGCTTTGTTGGAACAAGTCCATGTTTTGTACTGTTAAAATAGTGTGACAGAAGAATTTTAGTGGTTTCTTATATTGTGATTGTGATGCTTTTCTAAGAATAAAGGTTCGACTTTCTGACATGCTGTAGTTTGGTTTTTTATTTGGTTGAACCATTTCCTCTTGTGGCTGGAATAGAGAACTGCTCTTCTGATTTTTCAGTCCATTTTTTATGTGTAGTTTGGAGCAAACAGAAATCCAGTAAGTACGTTTACACAATCCTGATGGTGATTCTTTAGTGAAGTATTCATTGGAGAAAAAAATGTGTTTTGTTAAATACAACTACATTTATTAGGAAGTTATTAAAATTAAGAGTCTTGTTCATAAGATATACAATCTACATATAAAGATCTTAGAATAGTAAGTAATAATAGTCATAATAAAAGAGGAAGAAGAACAAGAAGAACACGAAGAGCAAGGACTAGAACAAAAAGAAGAACAAGCACAAGAAGAACTAGAACAAAAACAAGAATAACAAGAACAAAAAGAAGAAGCACAAGAAGAAGAACGAGAAGTACAAGAATAAGAACGAGAACAAGAAGGACAAGAACAAAAAATACTAGAAGAATAACAAAAAGAAGAAGAATTAGAAGAACAAGAAGAAAAGCAAGAAGAAGAATGAGAACAAGAACAAAAAAGAAGCGGAACAAGAAGAAGAACAAAAAGATAAACACAAAGACCCAGAGCAAGAAGAACAAGAAGGACAATGAGAACAAGAACAAGAAGAATAAGAATAAGAAGAACAAGGAGACCAAGAACAAGAACAATACCTAAAAGGACAACAAGAAAAAAAAGAGCAAGAACAACAAGAATGACAAGAACAAGAAGAACAACAAGAGCAAGGGCAAGAACAAGAACAATGAGAAGAACAATAAAAAGAAGAACAAGAATAAGAAGAAGCTGCACAAGAAGATCAAGAACAAAGAGAACAAGAAACACAACAAGAGGAACAAGAAGAAGAACAAACAGTCAGAAACACAAGAAGAACAAGAGAAGAACAAGAACCAAAAAGACTGAACACGAAAAGACAGGAAGAAGAAAGAGTTTTAGAACAACAAGAAGAACAAGAAGAAAAAACAAGAGAAGGAAACCGGACGAAGAGACAGCACCCACGCACCAAAGAACAAGAGGAACAAGAGTAAGAATAACAAGAAGAACAGGAAGAAGAACAAGAACAGGAAGAAGAACAAGAGTAAGAACAAGAAGAAAAACAAGAAGAAGAAGAAGATGAAGAACAGGAAGAAGAACAAGAACAAAAAGAACAAGAAGAACAGGAAGAAGAACAACAGTAAGAACAACAAGAACAATAAGAAAAACAGGAAGAAGAAGAAGAACAGGAAGAAGTACAAGAACAAGAACAACAAGAACAACAAGAACAGGAAGAAGAAGAGAAAGAAGAACAAGAAGAACAACAAAAAGAGCAAGAACAGAAAGAACAAGGGTAAGCACAAGATGAAGAACATGAAGAAGAACAGGAAGAAGAATAGGAAGAACACAAAGAAGAACAAGAACAAAAAGAACAACAAGAATAAGAACAGGAAGAAGAACAAGAGTAAGAACAAGAAGAAGAAGAACAGGAAGAGGAAGAACAGGAAGAAGAACAAGAAGAACAAGAACAAAAAGAACAAGAAGAACAAGAATAAGAACAGGAAGAACAAGAGTAAGAACAACAAGAAGAACAGTCAGAAGAAGGGAAGAAGAAGAGGAAGAAGTACAAGAACAAGAAGAAGAACAAGAACAACAAGAGCAAGAACAAGAAAAACAAGAAGAACAAGAACAACAAGAGGAGGAAGAAGAGCAACAACAGTAAGAAGAACAGAACAAGAACAACATTTACATTTTCTGTTCTACTCATTATTATTTTACTAACTAAATGTTGACTTCAGGGTCTTTTTCCCCACAATTTAAACAAATGAACAGTCGCAAGATTTTGAAAAATAAATCTAATTTACTGATATAAATAAACAATAATAAAAACATAAACCCTTAAAGTTGCAAACATTATTTTGAAGGCTTGGGTTGTTGAGTTTAGAGACTAGATTTTAGAGGGAACCAAACTTGGGACTTTCAATACATTTTCTTGATTATATTATGGATCATTTTTACACTTTTTTTTAACATACTTTTACTCTAGTACAGGACCTAAATACTTCCTCCACTGCTGTAAATTCAAAGCTGATGTGAACAACACGACACGACTATTCCAGAAATATGTATTATTTTGTTGGCAACGAGTTCCTAAAAGCAACAAACAGCGACTAAAGCCTTGATGTGGTGAAGCTGCTGTTTCCAGTTTGACCAACAACAGGATACGTCAGGGTGGAAGAAGCCCGAAGTTTTCCTTCGATCCGTCGCCTGTGGTGAGTAATACCTTTGGGTCGGCTTTGTGTGGACTCACAACAACGTGATCTGAGGCTGTGTGGTCCGGCTGGTTTCACTTTCAGCTCGGATCCTGACGCCAGATTAGTCCTCAACTTCCTGCCAAGGGATTTGTTTTAGCTCTGAGTCACTTCTGAGAGGTTCACTGTTGTGTTAGCGAAGTTTGTTCTCCTTAAAATCAGGGTTGTCAGCGTCTTCTCTCTTGGTCGCCATGGTAACTGATGTTGCAAAGTTTGGAACCGTTTTCCTGACAATTGTCTCTGAGCGATACAGACGAGTGACTATAGTTAAGTTAGCACCAGTAGTTACAAGCAAACTGCACGTTACCATGGAAACCGACATGTATTCAGTTGCCGATGCAGAAAATGTGTAAATACATGTTTATTGTTGGGACTGATTTGTTTACACCAGAATACCAATCAAATATTCTCCAGAAAGTTCTTCCCTGCTCTGTTGCAAAAGTTCCCATAAAAGTGTGGCACTTGTAGGTTGCTTTGCTTTTACTCTTCTGTCCATCCATCCATCCATCCATCCATCCCATCCATCCATCCATCCATCGTCTTCCGCTTATTCTGGGCCGGGTCACGGAGGCAGCAGACGAAGCAGGTCATTCCAGATGTCCCTGCCCCCAGCAACACTTCCCAGCTCTTCCTGGGGGATCCCGAGGCGTTTCCAGGCCAGATGAGATACATAATCCCTCCAGTGAGTTCTGGGTCTACCCCAGGATCTCCTCCCAGCCGGACATGTTCGGAAAATCTCCAAAGGAAGCCTCCCCGGAGGCATCTGAATCAGATGGCCAAACCACCCCAACTGGCTCCGGTTGTTGTGGTGGTATCCAAATATAAATTCTGACATCCGAATATTCGGGTCACGCTTCACTTCACCTGTGTTAGTAAACAGTAGACAAAAAGCCAAAGATGGAGATATCCATGCTAATGCTATGCTAATGCTGTCAGACTCCGAAGCAAGATCAAACTTATCAAAAATGCCCCCCCACACACACACACACACACCCCGATCTCTATAGCCGTGAGATAAAGATTTTTCTACGATTTAAAGAGTGATATTTCTCACGTCTGCAGTATTTTGCTCATATTTTTAATTTTCATTACAGCTTTCCTGCCTCATTTGTTAGTAAATTAAACGGATATGATAAACAAAAGTCTAAAACATAGTTATAAATTTTAATCATGGTAAAATTGGACTTTTTTAAACACTGATGGCATAAAAAAACCAACAAATGTTAAGAAACTGCATTGTCTGTACTTAAACCTCTGGCCTGTAAGGGGGTGCTGTTGGACCAAAACAGACGTTTACAGTCACTGATCATAATAAAAATACAGTTCATTTAATTTATGGTCCAATACTGAAGAGGGTTTAGAGAAGAAAGAAAAATATAGACGGAGAGGATGGGGTCAGGGGAAAAAACATTTTCAAAAAAGAAAGCGGAAGAAAGAGACATTTGTACGCAGAGGAGTAAATTTAAATGTAAAGGAAAAGCAATTTGACCTTATTATCTAATCCTGTTTGTTATGGGAACAGGACTGCACTCATGTTTCCTCATTAAGTATTTAAACACACACACACACACACACACACACACACACACACACACACACACACACACACACAAACACAAACACAAACACATGCGCGCGCGCGCACACACACGGCTGGAGTGGCAGAGTAAATATATCACGTCTGTGTGTTTATCGGCTAATAAAACCCGTAAATTAAAACCGTGTGACGCCTGCTAATAAACTGCCTTTAAACAAAACACACACACACACAAACATACACAAACACACACACACACACATATATATAAACACGCAGAAACACACACACTTTAGCAGCTTCGCAACAGCTCAGTGGGTAAAACATTAAAGCGTCAAGAGCCACAGTTAGCTTTGTGTGCTACTTCCTCACTAGCTTGTTAGCATGTTAGCTGTAGCTAATTGAAGCATCTTTCTAGTTTATTTTTACGCTTTTTCTTTTATTCTGATTCTATGCTATGCTTTCATTTTAGTGAATTTCAATGTTGTCTTTTAATCTAATTTTATCTAGTTTACATTATTTTATAGAATTTTTATGCTTTTTCAAATTTGATCTAACTTGCATAGTTTTTATTGAGTCTTAATGCTGTCTTTTAATCTAATTTAATCTAGTTTTTTCTATTCTTTTACTAAATTTGTGTTTTGTCTTTTAATCTAATTTTAAGATTTTTTTTTATCATTTTGTTGATTTTTTATGCTTTTTCTTTTAATCAAATTTTATCAAATTTATACAGTTTTTATTTAATCTTACTGCTGGCAATTCAAGTAATTTAATCTAATTTAAACTAGTTTATTGAATTTTTATGCTGTCTTTTAATCAGATTTTAAAGTTGTTTTAATTATTTCATAGATTTTTTTAATGTTTTGTCTTTAAATCTAATCTTATCTAGTTTATATTATTTTATTATATTTTTATACTTTTCCCTTTAATCCAAATTTATGTATTATTAAAATTATTTTCTGGAATTTTTATGTTATGTCTTTGTATCTACTTTTATCTAGTATGTACGATTTTCTTGAATTTTTATGCCGTCTTTAAATCTGATTTTATTTTGTTTTAACTATTTCATAGATTTCTTTTAATGCATTGTCTTTTAATCTAATTTAATCAAGTTCATACTATTTTAATGTATTTTTATATTTTGCCTTTTAATCTAATATTATGTAGTTGTTTATTTTTATTGAATTCTTTATGCTGTCTTTTAATCTAATTTTATGTAGTATTTATTATTTTATTGTATTTTTATTCTGTCTTTTAATCTATGTTTTGATTCATTTTATTTATTTATTTATTTGCTTTGTCTTTAAATCAAATTTTATCTAGCTTTTACTATTTAATTGTATTTTTAAGCCTTTGATGTAATGCTATGCTAATGTTTAATGGTTATTTATGTTTACAATCTTTAATATCTTTAATTTATTTCATAAATGCCTCTCTTCACAGAACACAAACTGGATAATAAAACAAAAATCCCAAAACATCACTTTTAAATCCATTTAAATGAACTCCGATACAAGATACAAGCACATTTACATAAATCTACACAAAATTGTTAAACTGCAACAGCATCAGTGTGCTTTTTTTAAATCAGACTAATAATGTGAAACCAAACTAATTATTCAGCTTAGTTTATCTGTAAATATTCTTCTTTAGTTGATTTGTTTCTCAGAATTCCTTTCAGAAAGTCTGTCAAAAGAATTAAAACGAAACAGAACAGACCTCTATTCTGACTCATAAAAACAGGAAAAGCGCTGGTGAAACTGGTAGACACTGCTAGCTGGAAGTCACAGATAAAGTGATAGAGAGGGAAATTAGGTAGTTTTTTTTAGAGAGAATCGATGACTAATATTGCCGTTAAACCAGTAATGTTTGCAGCTTGTGTTAACAGGAAAGTGTGTGGGCGTCTGGCTGCCAGCATATGCTAAGCTACATGGCTAAAAAGCATCACACTGCTGTTTTTAATTGCTGTCCTGTTTCTGTCGCCTCCAATAATCTGGTTTTCTGACAGTATTTAGAAATAAAAACAGCAAATCAAGTTACAATCCCACTTAAACCCACCATCTTTGTCAAATTAGTCGCTCTTGCTTTTTTTACGAGCTGAAATTCCTTTTTGATATAAACACATGTACCCATGGGAGAAGTGTGGTGGGGCCCACCACGCTGCTCATTTGTCTTAATCACCATAAAATCAGTTATTTTTCAGTTCTATAATGTTATTCACACCCACGACGGCCTGATAAGGAGATTTTGTTATGTGACGTCTTCAGCAACGTCCAAACAAGTAAAACGAGCCTCTTAAACACTGAGCATTTAGTCAGCTCAGGGCTTCACGCTGAGGATTTCCATTTAGTGCAACTTTGCTCTTCTATTTTGGGGACATTTTAAATGCAAATATTGCACTTTTTGCAATTTATGTGACTGTTTAACATGCTAAACTGAAACCAATCTAATCTAAACCAATCTAAAACCAACAAAACCAGTCTAAAAGCAACAACTAAACCAATCTAAAACCAAAAAAAAAACAATCTGAAACCAACAAAACCAGTCGAAAACCAACAAAACCGATCTGAAACCAACAAAACCAGTCTGAAACAAACTAAATCAGTCTAAAACCAACAGAACCAGTCTAAAACCAATAAATCCAGTCTGAAACCAACAAAATCAATCTAAAACCAACAAAATCAGTTGGAAATCAACAACAATCTGAAATCAACAAAACGAGGCTAAAACCAACAACAAAACCAGTCTGAAATCAACAAAACGAGGCCAAAACCAACAACAAAACCAGTCTGAAACCAACAAAACCAGTCTAAAACCAACAAAACCACTCTGAATCCAACAATACCCGTATGAAACCAACAAAACCAGTCTGAAACCGACAGAATCAGCCTGAAACTAACAAAACCAGTCAAAAACCAACAAAACAAGCCTGAAACCAACAATACCAGTATGAAACAAACAAAATCAGTTTAAAACCCACATTCCAGTCTGAAACCAACAAAACTAGTTTAAAACCAATAAAACCAGTCTGAAACCCACAAAACCAGTGTAGAACCAACAAAACTCTTTACAAAGTCGGGCCTCTGTTTCCACGGAGGTTCAACAGTTTATGTTGCTGTAAAAAATAAGTAAAAAATGAGCCCAAAGCAAAAAAAGAGTTAAACAGGATCTGAAAATGTACAAACAAAACTGTGATACTGACGTTGGAAAAAAGTGCCTTTTCACATGAGCGTCTCTAATTCTGCTGTTTTCTAATTCATTTTCAACATTTAGACAAAACGCTGAGCAGCTGGTGAAGTGCTGACGCTTGTTTTAGCTAAAAGCTGTGAGTCACGCTGACAGACGGAGAGGCTTTGAACCCAGCGATGTGATGGTTGATTAACTCTTAGTTTTTACGAGTCATTATCCTGCAGCACAGGCTGGCGTTAGCAGGTGAGCACATAAAACAAACTTCTAAAAACACACTCGACCATTAAAGCCAAAACGAAGCGGCTCGGAGCGTCGCCAGGGTGGGAAGCTTCATCTGTGACTCACGCTGGTTGTTTGTCGAATCAATCTGAGCCGACGGTGTTCTCGCTAACAACGGCGCTGCCAAGGAAAGAATGAGCTGAAATTGTTTTGGGGAAAGAAATCAAAGAGATAACAAAACGCAATTTCCCCCGGAGAGCGGGGTAATTTCTCAACAGCGACGAGGTTTGGCAGGCTCCAGTTTCCCACCCGGCAGTCCCACAAGATGGTTACAGGAATGTGAAAATATATCGGCTTTAACAAGTGATTTATTTAACCTCCCGTCTGAGAGGACAACTCCAGTGTGGCTGGAAGCTGTCGACGGTTTCCCAGCTTTCATAACACTGCTGAGAAACGTTGACTTTCTCTCATTAAAGAGGTGAGAAATAAGCTGTGCAGCAGCTGAATCTGTCCTGGTTGTAGTTCACCGACGGCTGGTTTAGACAACCGTTTCGACAGTGGACTGTTTGGACCATAAACAATAGAAAAGTTGCGCTGGTTAAAACAGAAGCGTCCCGTCAAATTTAAAGACCGAACTCTGGGTCTGGCCTTGGACTGCAGTCCGCCATTTCATGACCTGGGGTCTAGCATATAGTTGATTAAACAAAGCCTCGATTCAGAGAATTTTGCTTCGAGGAATTTTAGTAGTCGAATTACGCGAATAACTCGAGGAATCATCTCAGCCCTAGTTGAGAGAGTCGATTTTGATGTTTTGGTTTCGGGTCTTTGTCCACTTGTTTTTGCCACCACCCTCCTGGTGGATAAATATCTGGTACTCCCCACCAGGCGTTCAGAACTGAAGAAGCCTCTTGGATGAGAGGTGAAACGTTTTCGACTCACACGAGGTTAGTCCAGTTGCCATAGCTTATGCTTGCTTGAGATTTTGATGTTGTGACCAAAAAAACTGTGCGTTGTACCACCCACATGCCATCTACTGAAGCATTTTCCTCAATCAAATGCTCTTTTCTCCTTTTGTTTTGGCTTGTTCAGCCAGCACTGCCTTTTGCCATTTTGACCAATCCCTCTAGCAGACGCAGGATTTTTAACTGTAGTTTGCCATGCAGGGAGGAGGTCGGGGTGGATGGACGGGATGCTTCTCATGTCAGCAACATCATAATGTGAAGACATGAAGTGGGAGCTGTTTTGAGCGCCCCTGGGTCTGGAATATATATCGTGGCTGTGAAATTGGAAACTATTTTCTTGGGAAAATGTAAGTTGGTTTGGACAGGGGCCACTACATTTACATGCTACAGAGGGGCAATACATTCACACGCACAAAAAACACAATTTGGAGGCAATATCTTGCAGAACACATAAATTAAGCTTGGCTGAAATTAATTGTACACATTTGTGTTCATCAAAAAGTCAGAAATAACTGGAAAATGCATAAATTTCTGCATTTGTTTTACTGTACTTGGATTGAGTGCCTAGTCGCCCACTAAAAGCCCACCACGAGCCAAGAAAAACTTTGGATGAAACCTGATTTTTACATGAATCATTTTTTTGTTTTCAGCATGAAGTTAAACACAGAAATCAGTCACCTGGAGCTAACATTTGGTCGACTCCTTGTTTTCCTGAATCTCCACAACGGAGGTGTAAAGTTGGCAAAAAGACACATTAATGGGAAGCACAGCAGATTGAAATACACTAGAACTGGAGGTTACATTCTCTAACGGGGTCATTTTTCACATTTGTTACACAAAAATCGAAGCCTGGATCAAGCTCAAATGAGTAAATATTGTTAAAGCAGGGTCCATGTGCTGCACCTTTAACTTTTGAGGTGATGCCTGAAAATTCCTGGAAAACTTTTGACCACGAAAAACAAGTAAAAAAAAATCACTTGAAAGCAGAGAATGAAAGTCAGAATTTCATTTTTAAGGGGTGACTGAGTTCATGGGAAGCCGCCATCACTTCACTCAGTGTGTGTGTGTCTTACTGTGTGTGTGTGTGTGTCCGTCAGAAACACACACACACACACAGTTTGCACAGTCATACACCACAGCTCATGTTTGTGTGTGTGTGCAGGGAAGTGGTGAAGTTAATCAACCCCAGATGAGCGAACAGGCCAGACGAGCCGAGTCCCTGAGTGTGTGTGTGTTTGTTTTCAGTGTGTGTGTGTGTGTGTGTGTGTGTTATGGCAGTAATAACAGTGTGGACTGGTGCAGCTCATCCCAGGGGCCGGCCCCCCAAAAACCTCGGGCCCCGGGCCGACACACTCGCTCTGAATTCACCACCTGAGAATGTCGGGACGACGGGGCCGAAGCGGCACCTTCGCGTGCAAACGAAGCTCGCCGAGTGTTTTCCAGGAGGCGGGGAGTGGAGGGTTTGTAGGAGTGTGTGCTTCACTGACAGGCCGGCTACCAAACGCTGCGTTCAGGGTCAACCAGGACAGAGTGCTGTGATGAGTTTATAGGCAGTTGTTTTAAAGGAACTCTACTTAATAGGGACGCCTTAAATTAATGTTCATTCCATCTTAAACCGTCTGTTGCTCTGATTTTCCTGAAATTTTTATAGCATCAAGTACGGACATCTATAATTCTCTTAAGCAGGAAAAAAGAGAAAGTGGTGATCATCTTAAGTTGTTAATACTTGGATTGTTACATCTCCAATCATCAGTGTTTTTTTGCTAGACCATCTGTTTTGTTTGAAACAATTGATAATCTGTCAAATTTTAGCTTGAGATGCCAAGTGCTTTCAAAGATTTTATTTTTTTTTAATGCCCATCGACCCATTTTCAGCTTTTTTTTCCCCGCATACTGAAATTTGACGCTATGTCTGACAGACAAATGTATTTTTCATCATGTCATCGATTCAGAATCTACAATATTGGACAAGTGTGTAGCTGTATGACACAATAATAAAAAAAAAAACAAAAGATATAGAATGCATTCTAAACTAAAATATTTGCTTAAAATAGTCATATTTGTGTATTGCATCTTGCAGATTCTGAATAAAAAGCATGATGAGGAATAATTGTAGAAATTTCAGGTTTTAATCTTGAATAGTTCCTGAGATATTGCTGTTTAAACACCCAAATTTAAATGTGCACAAAAAACTGCTTTTTTATTTATTGATCTTTTAAATATGCACAGTTCATGATTAAAAAGCTAAATCAGAGATGGTGGAGCAGATGATGATCTGAGATGTAATCACCCAGTAGAGCTGCGGACTGTGGAGGTCGAGCTAAAGCGCTACGTCATGCTGTTTCTTCACAAAGCCGACGTCAACTTCACACAAGAGTTTTCCGACTAACGCCCACGGACGGCCTTCATCCGTCACAGCGCTCACAGCTGACCGCCATTAACCCAAACATCTCCCCGTTACGCAACACAAACTGTAAATCAGCTGAATTTGTCAGTAAACTTCAGAGACAGGCTCGTCCGTCACACGAATAGTTCCCGTGACATTTGTGTTTTGATCTTTCAAACATTTCAGACTGATCTCAGAATGAGTCGATGAAATTCTTTGTGCTCTTGAATCATCGGTTCTTGCTTCATAATGGATTTTTTTTTTTAATATATATATATATATAGAGTTGAAAAACAAATCCGATACGGTGTGCAAATCCTTTACCTTGTTCAGTCCAAAAACAATACACTGCCTGTTAAAGGGCCCTCTAATGGCCACAGGTTGTATAACAGTAATCTGGTTTATGCAGGGAGGAGGTCGGGGTGGATGGATGGGACAGTTTGCATGTTAGTGACATGACGTAAAGTCTTAGAAAGTTGGAGAATTTTTGGCTGCCCCTGCTTCTCGTATTTATATTGAGACTATTTTTTATCCTCTAGCTGGAAGATAAAAACTGGGGAAAACATAGGTCGATTTTTACAAAGACCGAGTAAACGTCATGTTAAGTTTTAGCCAAGTTTGTAAAGTCTTGCCACATTTCAGTTACAGAACTGTACCACATTCGCAAAGAAGAACAAACTTTGGAGATGTTATTTTGCATTTACGACTTAGTCGCTGAGACATAAACGTGAATTAAGCTCGTTTCCATTAACTATTCTGGAGTGTATAGGCTAGGCTTGTGTAGTTTCATCAGCCTGGAAACAAAACCAGTAGTTTGATAACCGCTGAAAACAAAAGTTTGACCATCTCCAAGTAAAAACAGGAGAAGTCTATAGGAATTGTTTTCAATTGGCCAAGTTGGAATTAGCTTTTCATCTCTTCTTCGAGAAATAATGTAAAGACGTTTTTGCAAAATTGTGGAAGTTTTATTCAAATTTTGCCATTTCCATAGACTCTTTCTTATCCAGTAGTTCAAAATGAGCATAACAACACAGCTACTGTCTCATAATTACTAGAAAAGATCTTGTAATTAAAATATACATACCTCATCATTACATTGCGCTGCCTGTGTTCGTTTACTTTGACGTTAAAGAAATGTTAAAAAGCTAATGATTCTCTGAAGCATTTCAAATCTTCCCCATTAGTCTGTTATTATCTTGTAAATACAAGATCTTCTTTCACAACTAAGACTTAAAGTGTCTGTTTTTTTCTTTTGTAACTGCAAAACAACTTTTCGTAACATTATTAATTGCTGTTGAAGCAATAGGTTTTGTGTTTGTTTAGTAACCTTGACATCCCAATGGATAAACCATGCACCTCGATGTGAAATTAGGGAATATTTATCTCCGTTTTTCCTGGATATGGTAACACAACTTTGTTTAAACTGCGTGTTTGATTTCAGCAGTGAAACAGTGAGTCATAAGTTAACAAAACCAACTGGAATCATAACCAAAACTACCAACACAGTGGAGTTTTCCATGTTGTCATTTCCCACCAGCGCACACGAATGGTAATAGACTTCATACCTGCTGGTGTCTGACATTTTAACTGTGTGCTGACAGAAGGTACAGCCACAAACATAAAACCTGCCGGGGTTCAGGTCTGCCTCATGAAAACTGACGTCGGTCTTTTATGTCTCATTTGATTAAATCCACCTCTGAGAGAGACAGAAATTGAATTCTCGTAGTTTTGGTTGGAATAAATCCCTCCGTTTGTGCCTTGAAGGCTGCGCAGCACCTCGGTGTGTTTTCATTTATCGCTTTGAAGTGCTGAAACGCGCTCATTTCATCGCTTACCAAAAACGTCGGTTTCATTTTCCAGACGGTTTTATGTTGGCCGGGGAATGAGTCATCAAAATTTGAGGGTTTGGAAGGGAGAGCCGCTGACGAAAACACTTCCCAGCATGCTCGGTTAGTCACAGAAAGCTGGACCGAGAGCTCGTCCAGACAAATACATGAAAACAAACCTCCGTACCCAGGGCAGCCATGAGGTTTTCTTCAAACCCCTATTTATTGTCGGGCGCATTCACTCGTCCTCAACAATGATTCAGTTTCATAAAGCTGCACACGTTATCATTTGGGAGCTGCCCAGTAGCTGTCAGCTACTGGGAGCTGCCCAGTATACAACCACAGCCTGCCGCCGCCACCGAGCTAATTGGAAGCTAAGTGTCTCGTTTACAGGGGCGACTGTGGCGTCTGCTGAGGTTGGACGCTGTTAATGCCTCACTTAAAGGGTCAGTTCAAGCAAAAAAACAAGTGGTGTCTAGTCATCCACATAGTTTCAGTTTTATGCAACAACATTTGGCCTAGAAAGTCTCTTGTTTTTAAGGTGGAATCTATTCTATACCTAACCATGGCTTAATCATCGCAATGCAGAACACCTTAGATGCTTTCCAGAGTTAAGAGGAAAAACTCAACAAAAACAATATGCTGTTTGTTTCTGTTCAAGTGACGTAGCCCTCTAGTGGTCATAATATTTTTAAAGGTAACTGAAGCTCACCTGGTCAATGCAGGGAGGAGGTCAGGGTGGATGGATGGATGGGACACTTTGCATGTTAGTAAAATCAAAACAGAAGTATTTTTCCAGCTAGGAAAGTTTTAGACGCCCTGTGATTCTGGATTATATATTGTGCTAGGAAATTTCTATCTGCTGAAAACTGGACACCACAGCCTCCCACTGTTGGCTACTGGGAGCTGCCCAGTATACAACCACAGCCTGCCACCGCCACTGAGCTCATTGGAAGCTAAGTGGTTTCTCCAGAGGTCGGACGCTGTTAATGCCTCACTTAAAGGGTCAGCTCAAGCAAAAAAAAACAAGTGGTGTCTAGTCATCCACATAGTTTCAGTTTTATGCAAAGAAGTTTGGTCTCTAAAGTTTCTTGTTTTTAAGGTAGAATCTATACTTTACCCATCTATACCTAACTAGGGCTTTATCATCTCACTATAGAACACCTTAGATGCTTCATAATTACATTTTGAGGACATCATTATCAGTTTTATCCAGAGTTGAGAAGAAGAACTGAACAAAAAGAATACACTGTGCGTTCCTGTTCACATTGCGTAGCTCTATAGTGGTCATAATATTTATAGATGGTAACTGTAGCCCACCTGGTCAGTGTAGGGAGGAGGTCAAGGTGGATGGATGGGACAGTTTGCATGTTAGTAAAAATCATAATATAATTATTTATCCAGCTGGAAACGTTTGAGGCGCAGGATTACGGAATATATATTGTGGTTACAAAACTTTTATCTGCGGAAAACTGGAAACTCGTCTATCTGCTTGGGAAAATGTAAACTGCTTTGGACAAAGGTTCACTTAATGTCATGTAAGATTGTCTGCAAGGCTTTGACCGGTATTTAGGTTACATGTTATGGAAGGACACTGCATTCACAAAAGAAAACACACTTTGAAGACATTATCTTGTACTTACTGGCCCAGTTTTACATAAAAACTGTCAGAGAAGCCTCTAGCCTCCACTCAGTTGTCCAAGCAGGTTTAAGACCAAAATCTGGTTTGAAAATAGCAGAAAAACCACTTTAACGGCGACTCTACTGAAGTTGAAACTGTGTGATTTTAATCTACCTGGTGAAATGCCCAAATAAATATCAGGTGGAGCGTTGTGACCGATGAAAATGTTTATTTTTTAGTTGGATGTGCAACCAGAATTATCGTCCTGGTGTTCTAAGTTTCATTTACCAAGGTAAAATGTCAGGGTTTAAGCTGATGGGCATCTTTCTGTGTTAATATACCATTCCTTTTACAATTCCCTTTAAAAGAATTTATGGAATTGAAGAAGTATTTCAAACTGTGTTTCTCATGTTGGCTGACGTCTATCTATACTTGACCTGAGAGCTTTAGTTCTGCTGGGATCCTTTGTTGTGTTTGCTTCCAACCATCTTCTTACTCATCACTCAGACATTTCTTCTGGTTTAGTTTCCACATATTTGAATCACATACAGCAGACAAACCTCTAAAGTTACTCCCAATGCGGGGGTTTGATATCTGAGGAATGAAGTGGGAGAAGGAAAAATATGTAGCCCTGCATGATATTCCTCATAAATTCACTGTTTTTTGGGGTTTTTTTGCTTTCATTTTGTCAGTGCCGGCTGAAGAAGAGGAGCTCTGAGACAGCTTCAACCAAACAGAGCCGAGATAATCGCTGGATGTTTGATGACCATCCAAGAAGAACATAAAAAGAGACGAGATGCTCGTGGTTTGTTTTTGTCGGCCTCCAAGCTCTGCCTTTTTTTTTTTTCTTTTGCATGTGGTATCTCAAACATGGCATCATAAATTCCAGAAGTGTATCAGATGCCGCAATCACCAAACAACGTTTAGTTTGTTGTTAGTTTAAATGTAAAATCTGTGAAAAGTGCTGAGCCACAGCAACAAAAAAACATTTATTTAGATTTTCTCACTGAGGATACTGTGCACATTACAGATTAATCACCTATTAACTTTTGTTTGTTTTCTAGCGGCTGGTAATTTGTCTTTCATCCAATACCAAAGAGCAAGACCACCTCTTCTAGCAACATAAAAAAATGAATACAGCTTTATAAAATTAAATCTAACCTTCATTGAGAAACATGTAAGTTATTATTCTTTGCTCTGGAGACAAGAAAAAGGGGCATTTAATTTGGAAGTACATATGCCTTTTGTGGCTGATTATTAACTAAAACATGTGAACTAATGCAGAAATTTCAGTTTGAACTAGACTCACTATTAAGTTGATGCAACATTATTATTTCAACCCAACCCATCAAAATAATGTTTGCAAATTAAAGGTTGTATCTAAATCAATATACGAGATTTTCTATCTTGCAACCATGCATTTAGTTACATGGTGGCAATAGGGCGCTTTGACTACTTATTGGTGTGCTAACTCATTAGCCTGGATGCTAACAGTAAGTTTAAATAAGTTACAAAGTAAGAATCCTGTCTGCAATCACTGTTTTTCCCACTCCAAGAAGGGTATGTAAGTTAGAGTAATTAGCTTTTCCTCTGCAATCAAAAGTATTTTTAATTAGAGTCTTAGCTGTCTGAAATCGCATGCTAAATTTGGGGACAACACTTGAAATCTTGAACTCAAGTTTAAGAAAAATTAAGTTGCCAAACCAATTTTATTAAGTTACCGCAACTTGTATTTGACTTTAAACCAACTAACACAGAGAGTTGAGTTGAAATGACTCTAAATATTAAGTTGACAACACTATCATGTTAACTTATTAAAATGTTGGTAATTTAAAGGGTTTCTCTACATCGATAAACTAACTAACTCCTTTGCTTGGATGCTAACAGTAAATTTTAATTAGTTAGAAAGTAAGACTCCTGTCTGCAATCACCATTATTTCTGCTCCAAGAGAAGTATGTAAGTTAGAGGAATTAGCTTTTCCTCAACAATCAAAAGTAATTTTAATTAAGAGACTGAACTGTCTGAAGGTGAAGAAAAATTAAGTTACCCCAACTTCAGTTTAGTTCTGAACCAACTAACACAAAAAGTTGAGTTTAAATTACACTCCATATTAAGTTGACACAACATTATCATGTTAACACATTAAAATGTTGGTAATTTAAAGGTTTATCTACATCAATAAATTAGATTTTATATCCTGGAATCATGCGTTCAATTAAGTGGTGGGAATAGGGCACTTGGATTACTTTTTCGGTGCTGACTCGTTAGCTTGGATGCTAACAGTAAATTTAAATAAGTTAGAAAGTCTGCAGTCAAAAGTGTTTATTAATTAAGAGTCTTAACTATCTGAAAATGAATGCTAAATTTGGTGACAAGACTTGAAATCCTGAACTTTAGAGGAAGAAACATTAAGTTGCCAAACCAATTTTATTAGGTTACCTCAACTTGAACTTAGCACAGAAAGTTGAGTTGAAATTACTCACAATATTAAGTTGATGCGACATTATTACAACCCAACTGATCAAAATAATAATAGCTTAACTTGCAACCATTCATTATACATATAGATAAGTGGTTTTAAAGGGGCCCTTGCATTATTTTTTGGTGTTCTAACTTGTTAGCTTGGTTGCTAACAGTAAGTTTCAAAGTAAAACAACATTAAGAAATGGATTGCACAAATTCCTTCCAACCGCAGTTATTTTATGAAAGAATTTCTAACTCCGGGAGAAGTGAGTAAATGAGATTAAAGTCGAGAACAACAAACTGTACAATAATAAGAGTTACTAAATTGTGTGTGGGGACCGGCAACTGTTTCACATTAGCGTCCTTTCAGTGTTTTTGTGGTTGAAACTCTCCTTTCTGTGGAGTTTAAAAGCTCTGATTCCGTTCTTCCAGGCATCAAGCACGAGCCAGCGCATGAACCACACTAACTGTTTTTATAATTCTGCAAACAATAGCGATGTCCTACAGCAGGAAACAGATGGGTTACATGAGCCGAGCAGATCGTTTCCAGCAGTCTGAGCTCAATTCTAGCATCCTCGGTTCCTGGTGGATTTAATGAAACGTTGCAGAGTTGTGCTGTTGTCGAAACCCTCAGTGTTTAAAAGTGCTTTGTGGATGCAGTAATGAGCTTCCTGTTGTTTTTTAAAGAGTTGCAACTGACTTTACTGTTTTACTGACGGAGTTTGGCACTAATTTTGAGGAGGTTAGCGCTGGAAGCTAATTCACATTGTGCATGAAAACAGCAAAGCAAAGCTGCATTATGGATATAGGCTCCAAGCAGAAGATGTGTTCCAGTTAAATCTGCAGTAACTGACTTTTTTGGTGACATTTCAACAGTTAAATAAGTTAAACCTGTTGGGAAATTTATACAGTTGCATTTATACAAGTATTCGTGTAAGTAATGTTTTTTTTGTGAAATTTCTGTTTTTTCTGCCTTCATATTAGATGCACAAATGTGAATTTTTGTGTACAGACAGTTTATGCATATAAAAACATTATTGTGATCGATATGAAATGGGAAAAATAGTTATAAATCACTGTTCTCTGCAGATATTTATTGGTCTCCTGTCATATCTCGAACTATGCTTATCAAAAAAAAAAACTGCACATAGAACCACTGAGTGCAGTATTGTTATTCTCCACATTTTAAAGCAGGGGTGTCAAACATGTGGTCTGTGGGCCAAAACCCGCCCTCCACAGGATCCAATCCGGCCCACAGGACGACTTAGTAAAGTGTAAAAATTCCAGAGAAGACATTAACTGCAGAATGTAAATTAGTAAAAATAAAAATTTTCAATAATTTCTAGACCATGACAAGTTGTTTTGATCATAAAGTAAAATATTAGATTGTTCATTGTTATTTTGCTCGTTTTGTGTCTGACTTTTGTTGTTTGTCTCGCATTTTTGTTGTTCTGTTTCTCGTTTTTGTCGTTTTGCTTCCTTTTTGTCTCGCTTGTGTTTTTTGTCTTATTTTTGTCATTTTGTGTTTTGCGCTATTTGTGGTTTTGAGCATCATTTTGCTGTTTTGTGTTTTTTTGTTTCGCTTTTGTTGTCTATTTTTTTCTCCATTTTGTTTTCTCGCTTTTGTCACTGGTCTTGTTTTTGTCATTTGTCCATTTTTCTGTAGCTTTGTAACTTTTTTGTCTCTTTGTTTTGTGTCGTTTGTCTCATTTTTTTGTCATTTTATTTCTCGCTTTTGTTGTTTTATGTCTCGTTTTCATCATTTTGTGTCTCATTTTTGTAATATCTCTTGTTTTTGTTGATTCGTGTTTTTTTGTCAAACTTTTGTTGTCTCATTTTTTGTCGTTTTGTGTTTCCTTTTTGTCTTGCTTGTGCAGTTTGTCTATTTTTTGTCATTTTGTTTCTTGTTTTTGTCATTTTTTTTGTCTTGTTTTTGTTGTGTCCATTTTTTGTTGCTTTGTAACTTTTTTGTCAAATTTTTTGTCTTTTTTTTCCGTTTTGTGTCGTTTGTCTCATTTTTTGTCACTTTGCTTCTTGCTTTTGTAATATTTTGTCTTGTTTTTTGTTGTTTTTTGTCTTTTTTTGCCTGACTTTTGTTGTTTTGATCATATAGTAAAATACTAGGTCATTCAGTTCCAGATGACAACACGTTTTGTTCCTTTGTAGACTATGATCTGCAAGTTGTAATGTGTAAATGATGAACTGAGGCTTAATGTTGTTGAAATTGAATTTATTTTTCTTAAGAAATTTCAGGTTGTTCATGATGTTTTGAAAACAGATAGTTTCTTAAATGTGAACATTTTGACAATGTACTTTTTTTTGCTCTAAAACAAAGGAAAAATGTGGAGTTGTGGTTATTTACAGGTTATGATTTTACTGCTCCGACCCACTTGAGATCAAACTGGGCTGAATGTGGCCCCTGAACTAAAATGAGTTTGACATTCCTGATCTAAAGGATTCTGTGCAATATGTCAGTTTCTACGTGTAGAAAAATCTGCACAATGTCAACACTACTTTTGCATATTTCTTGTTTATTTCTAATTTTTCTACTGATGTCCCTTATATTGTTTTTGCATGTCCCCCTTTGCTGCTGTAAAGCTGCAAATTTCACTGCTTCAGCATTACTAAAGGCTTATCTTATCTTTAAAAATACAGAATTTTCTACAGAATTCTCAGCTATTAAACAAACCAAACACAGTATGCATCAGTGATATAAGACATTGAAAACGCTTTAGCGGACAGCGGCAGAAATATTTAGATTTGAGATGTATTTAGCTACTTTTTTTTTTTGCACTGTTCAATTTTGTAATGTCTATGGATTAAAATGAAAACCTATTTAAAAACGCCAGTTAAAACAAGTTTCTGATCAGGCTTCACAATCATAGGTTAGCATTCTGACATTAGCATTTAGCTAAGTGCAGCTTTATCATGTTGTTTCTGCTTTTAGATTTCTCTTTCCTCGTTTTTTTAAGATAATTTCTCAAATCAGAGTTCAAATCCACCCCTAAAATCATTCACTCTAACAAAGCGAGCGCTTACACTCATTTTCAGATTCTTCCACTTTTAACTTTTATCACCCCTGGCGCAGCTGAAGCTCGTAGGAGGAGGAAGCTTTGTTTATTTTTGCTCTGACTTGTGATCTCTCTGCTGAAAAATGCTGCCACTTCAAACAGCTTCTCCAGCCACTCATTTCTCTCTGACCTCAGCGTGTGAATTCAAACCGACCAAGACTCGGCGGACAAACGAGGAGTTTCATTCCAACACCTGCATTTCTTTTATTGCCATTATCAGACTAAAAATTCAAAGAACGATGAGCTGGTGCGTTAATTAGGATGCAAAACAAAATCTTCTGTGCTGAATTGTGGCTAAACCAGCTGTAACGTTTCCTTTTTTGGTTGAAGACATTTTCACGAAAACAGTTTTCTACTTTTAACTCCCCAAAAACATGCCTGTTTCTGACCAGTTTCAATGCAAAATCTCACATCCTTTCTTTTATTCTACACAATCTGATTTACTGAATCAAACTTTTCTCTTTATATAAACCTGTCAACTTCAGTCAACTCAACCAACTTAACAGAATTTCAATTAAACAATAAAATGTCAATTGAGGTAGCATTTCTGAGCATATTTCCAACAAAATGTGTCCAATCGCGGACAAATTCTAACCAACAAAACATGTAACTCAATAAAATTGGTGGCAATAACAGCTGGATTGAAACGCTGGTCTGAGTTTTAGTCTAAGCTGAAAAAAGTAGCAGAATGTTGTTTGAAACACGGGTTAATAAGGTAGTAAACTGTAGATGAATAAACAAAAAGCAAGAATGGTGATAAATACACAACAGGCCAGAAAAAGTTGTTTTTGGAGACAAAAATTGAAGTTTAGGGTTTAAATATTATGCACTGCTTTGCTTGGCATTCTCAAAAGGGTGGAAAATAAGGTGATAGTGTCCATTTATTTCATTAGGAACCTAAAAACTGGAGTTTAGTTGAGGTTTTCCGACACGGAAACAAACCTGAAGGAATGCTACAAATATAAAAATGAGCCAATTTGTTAATTTAAAACAAAACTAAACCTCAGGAAAACCAGAAGGACATCCAAAAGTGTGCGAAGCTAATCAGGATCAGGGTTATTCCCTGTTTGAAGCGGAACTAATGTCCCGTCTGTGATTACAGATCATGAGCATCTTCTGGGAAGCACAAACATCCGCAGCAAATTTACTGTGAAGTCGAGGATTATGAGGCTCTGAAGGGAGCTGTTAAAAGTCTGACGCTACTAACACTGAGCTCTCTATGTGCTAAAGACATTAAACGATGATTTAGTATGGTCTAGAGTTTAAATGTGCGTCTAAATTCACGCGCAACTTGCCGCCTGATGACTCTTGCCTCAGACAAATTGCTAACAAGCTGGCAGCACCACAAGAGCTGCTTTAATGAGCGGGAACGTTCGGCTGTGTGGTATAAATAGGAGCAAGGTTTTCGGAGGCTTGCTGGGTTAAAGTACAGGGTAGGAGGCCGTTAGGTCACAGGTCCAGACGGCTTCATGAGAGGGAAGCCACTGGCGACTGTCGGCTTCAAGGGACGGAAAAACTTCTCTTTATCTTTATTTAGCCCAAAACAGGCCTCCTGAAACAAGCAAATCCATCTGTAAGGTGGTAAAATTTCACTTATTTACGCTGAAAATTAGTCAATTAATCGTCGCAGGATGCTCAAGAAACTGGAGCTTGTAAAACTGTCATTTGGGGGTTTTTTTTAGAGTACAAAAACACAAAAAATTTGATGGTTTTTTTATTGTAAAGTGGCAAATTGCCTACAAGGACCATGATGAGACCACAGAAAAAGCATCACCCTGTTTCCTAGAAATCACAGGAGCTCTAAAAAGTATTCACCCTCTTTGGAAGTTTTCCCTTTTTATCACTTCTCAGCATTGAGTCACAGCCAATATAATTTGCCGTGTTTGACAAGAAGTGACAAAAAATGCAGAAGAAACATACAGAAATGTAAAATAAGTGACTGCAAGCGACTCACCTACTTAAACACATGTGGAACAAGGAACTGTTTTAGGGAAGCTAGCAAAATGATTTTAAAAACAGGTTAATTATTCAAAGTAATCAGCTGATTTTTTTTTATGTGTTCATAAATAATGATTTTTGGCACTGGTAGTTTGATTTTTACCTTTTCTCGGACTGAATCTCCAGTGTTTTTTGGCTTAAAAGTGATGATTTAAAGCAGGGAAATTAAACAACAATAATAATAGGAATGCTAATTCTGCTATACATTACCTTGTTCCTGTCGCTTAAAAAGCAAACAAAGTACCGATAACAGGGTGTCAGGGAGAGTAGTAGTACCAAAACACATCCCTAACAAAACTCTGTATTTGTCAAAGTCTCCATAAGAATTACTGGCTCCAGGTCAGGTATTGAACAGGTGTGAAAAAACTTAGTTATGTACGGTGGAGCATTTTCAAACATCTCGTGTGTTTTTGCCATTAAATCCTACCATACTTGAAGAAGAGATGACTGGTGATGCTTCTGAAATCTCCTCTGAAGTCTCTGGCCTCAAAAAGACGACTCCAACTCAAAAACCTGAACTGTGAATGAGGTCAAAATACAATTAGATTGCTGTCAGCGCTATGAGCCCCACAGAATTAACTTTAAAATCAGCTTATGCTTCAAATTCACAAACTTCTATTGCATAACACAGGCTGTTCTGTTCAGTTTCACGATCAGAATTTCATCCATAACTTGCATAAAACCAGCCAATTTAAGAAAATCCAAATGTGGTTCAGGTGGAAAATAGAAGCTTTTAAAATGTGCTTAAGCTCTTGTATGCTAACATTGGAATTTGGTAGCCACAATGTAGCTTAGCCAGCTAGTGCTGAAATAACAAATTAAACAGTCTTTTTAACAACAAACATGACAAAAGGCATCTACAAGTACATCAGCAGTGTTTTTAAACCAGTGACAGGTCCTGTTTTTAAGCTGCTAACACTTTTAGCCGTGAATTAGCAGCGCAGCTAGAGGACTTTTAGGCCGCTAACATCTTTAGCATAAATCAGTGGCAGTAAACGTAGCGTGAATTAGCATAACAGCTAGCGTTAGCATCATGGCTAGCATTATAAGCCTTTAAAATCTGCTTAAGCTCTTGCGTGCTAACAGTGGACATTGCTAGCCACAATGTACCTTAGTCACTTAGTGCTAAAAGAGAAATTAAAGTAAACAACAGTCCCTTCAACAAACCAACATGACACAAGGCATCTACAAGTACATCAGCAGTGTTGTTAAACCCTTTACAGGTCCAGTTTGTAAGCTGTTAACACTTTTAGCCGTGAATTAGCAGCGCAGCTAGCGGACTTTTACGTCGCTAACATTTTTAGCATAAGTCAATGGCGTTTGATGTAGCGCGAATTAGCATAACCCCTAAAAGACTTTTCCTCTGGTTACTCACCAATATATGAACATTATCTTGGAAAACAGGGTCTCTTGTCATCAATACTGTTATATTAATCACATGAAAGTAGGAAATAACACTTTAAAACACGCAACTTTAAGTTAAAATGACTTATTTGACTGTTAAGCTAAGTTCGTCATTTGTAGCTAGCTAGCCCGGCCAGCGAATAGACAGTTATGAGTCGGACTAAAGAATTTGATTGGCTGATGAGAACGTAGCCGTACATTGATTGGCTGGTTTTATCTGCGAGACCTGAAATGTCGAATTTTTGCTAGTTACTGTTTTTTTTAAGTGGTCTCTAATAAAAATAAATTATTAAAGTGTAAAACTGTATAGACACATTGTGAAATGAAACATTAATAAATAAGAAGAGGGCTTTTTATTTAAGTTAGCTAGCCTGAGCAGCCGGTTCGGAGGCGGGTCAAAGAATCTGATTGGCTGATGAGAACATACTCGTACAATGGTTGGCTGGTTTTTCCTGGTGGAACTGAAATGTCAAATTTTTGTGAGTTACCGTTTTATTTTTTAATTTTTCTCCTTCAAACGTAAAGTTATTAAAGTGTAAAACTATATAAATACACTGTGAAATCAAACATGATAAAAATAAATTTAAAAAGAGGGATTTTTATTTAAGTTAGTTATGCAACTCATGAGATCCACTTTGTTACTTGTTTTTTTAAATGAACGTTCACGTATATAAAGTTTATTATTACTATTACTATTATTGTGAATTTTGCTTTCATTGTGCTCTGAGAGTTTCAGTCTCTGGTTGGTTGAAAATGGAAACCTTTCCTGTTTCATTTTCAACCAGATTTTGGCCATGTTTTATCAGTGTCTTGCCATAAAAAGTGCTGCAATATCTGATATTCTGGAAAGAAACAAAAGAAATATGCTGTTGGTCAAGATTTTGCTTCAAACATTTAGCGTCGGTGATAAAAATTTGCTTGTGATTTTAGTAGAAAACATATTTGAAGTTGCAGGTTAGTGGTGTGTAAATGTAATTTTAAGGAGAAAAACTAAAGAAATGCCCTTGTTTGATCAGAATAGTTTGTGGATCAGGTCCAACTCTCAGGCTGAGAGTCACTTTACTGTATTTATCACAAGAAAAGATGCACAAACCTTCTCCCAGTGAAGCTCTGAATGGCCTCGGGGAACGTACTTCCCTCAAACAACTCTCAAACAAAGTTGTGTATTTGCCTTCCCAGAGGGCATTTCCTCAAAGACATCATGTTTAAAGACATTTGTAACTATTTTACCATCATGTCTCCTTTAATACCCGATCTTTAGATTGATTGTTTAGATGTCATTAAGATGCCCGGATATAATCCCGCTGGTGTTTTTCTAAGGATTATCTTGCATTTTTTCATGCAGATGTCAACTTCTGCGGTCTGATCCTGTAAACAGTGACTAACGAAGGTCCTGAAACCAGCTCAGAGTGACTCATCACATCTTCATCCGCCTGAAACGCAGCAGTGTGACTTTACCGTCCTACTTAGATTTAAGGGCAATCTTTGACATTAAACTGAGTTTTCACGAGTTTTAAAGATGTACTGCTTGTCTGGCCTGAAAATGAAAGACTTTTGCTCAGGCTAAAGAAAAGACAGATTTCTGTTTAGAAAAGAATAATATAAATATTATAATAATATGAAGGTTTATCCAGAGTATTTGTGTACTTTTCTGAATAATTTACTATAATCTTACAGCTTTCTCTGAGTGTATCTAGTAAAATCACAGAAAGACGCATTTATTTACAGGTTTACTATTTAAAAAAGGCCATAATTTTACGTAATGTTTACATCAAGAGGTTGCATTTGTGTCTTTTTTTATTTATTTTTTCAATATTTATTTGTATTGTGTTTGAATGAGAAAATAATAATTATTTTATAAATATTTTACAAATATCTCACGCAATTTCAAAGAAAAATAATGTAGATTTTTAGGAATAAAAACAGTAAATTACTTTGTGGCTCTTATTTTACAGATTTTCACTGTTCTGTTAAATTACATCTGATAAAATCACAGAAATGAAGCATTATTTACATGTTTGCTATAAAAAAGGTCATGATTTTACATAATGTTTACATCAAGAGGTTGTATTTTTACAAACAGTAGTTTTTTCCAATCTTTGAATGTGAAATTAAACAATTTTTCTTGTATTTAAATGAGCAAAAAACAGTCATTTTACAGATATTTCATGCAATTTTAAAGAAAAGATTATGTATATTTTTAGTATTGAAAAATAGCAAATAACTTTATTTGACAGATTTTCCCTGTTTTGCAAAATTACATCTAATAAAATCGCAGAAAAAAACATTCATTTACGTCGACTGTTAAAACATCAATAATTTATATTTTTACATTTTTATTTTAATCAATTCTTTTACAGTGTTTACAAATTAAACTGTTTTTATTGTGTTTAAATCAACAAAAAACTGTAATTTTACAAATATTTATTGCAATTTGAAAGAAAAATGATTATATTTTTAGTATTAAAAATGTTAAATAACTGTTTTTACAAGCAGAATTCACTTGGTTGTAAAATGAAACATTTTTTGCTGTATTTAAATAGCCAAAATTATTACTATTTTACAGATATCTGCCATTATCTTTCTATATTTTACAGTTTTTGAAAGCAGCTGTATTTCATCATTTTGAACATTTTTTGGGATTTTCAAGTTGTTTTTTTTTACAAATTTAAAATATCAGCTTAAGTTTATTAATATTTCAATATAATGTGCAACATTTGTTTACAATGCAATATGTCAGTTCATATTAATTTGATCTTATCTATTTTATTTTACTTATTCTACTTCAAATCCATGAATCTTACTTATGTTGGATTTCAGTGGAGCTCCAATTTCAGGTTTTTTTTTGTTTTGTTTTGTTTTTTAACATAAAATTTCTGAAATGTTTCAGCTGCCCAAGCTGTCAAATAAATGTAATGAAACAAAACAGGAGTTAAAAATGTCCCTGGCTGTTTCTTGTGTCATAGCTGATCTGTTTTAGCTCCTGTTTTGGTCTCCACCACCTAATATGTGGCTTTTAGGCTGCTAAACGCTCTGATATGTCGAGCAGCTCGTCTTTAAACTTTAAACTTCTGCTGCACAGAAGCGTTTTTTAGAGCTTCTTCACCAACAACAGCAGAAACTTGAGAATTTAGAGTCAATTTAGTCGCCAACAATGAGCTGAAACTTTTAATAAAGCAAAGGGAAACTGCAGATTATTCATTAATTTGTCATTTTTGATTAGCTTTTGTTACGTTTTTGTGTTTTAAACACAAAATCTGCTTTGCTTGTGGACTCTCTTCCACCTAAACTGAGTTAAACCTGCAGGCCGAGACTTAAATCCACCCTGTAATCTCTTGGAAACTCATTCAAGTCCATTTTAAAGCCTCTCAGTTCCAGCTGAGACAATAAAAGCACAGTAAATAAACTGCAAACATCAGCTAATAAGAACAGAAAACTCACTTTGCAGCAGCAAAAGTCTCATAAAGTTTAAGACGCTGCTTCACTAATTGCAGTTAATGCAGCGATTCCTGATTCCTGCAGCATTTTTTTTTCACCCTGAAGGTCAAACTGAGACAGAAAAAGAGACGATTTCCTCACTCAGTGGTTAAAAACTCCACCGGAGCAACAAAAATCACATAAATCTTCCCCAGCGGACAACAGAGAGCAGTTTTCATTGGAGCAGAATGCTGTCATTGTGGTGTTGTGGAGAACCTTGTGACTGATTTTCTAACGTCTGATAAAGACGTTTCTTCAGACCTATCAGGGAAACAAACAGGCCAGAACTAAAGACGGGTTTTTACTAAATCATTTACTGATTCTGTGCCTCGTACGGGCCGTCGTGTTAACAAGCTTTTGATAAATAAATTAAAAGCAGCTAACAAAGCATCCTTTATGGAGGTCGCAGCTTTAAAACCGACATTTAAAAAGGCGTCACTGAGGGAGTTCTCCTGCTCCAGCTTCTCTGAGTTGTTTTAAAATAATAAAATGGTGAAGTAATTCTGAGATTATTTGCTTTTAAGGGCTTAAAAAACTTGCTCTAGAAAGTTAAACACGACCAAGTATTTCAGAATAAAAGTATTCTACATGCTTAGGTTTGTATTATTGTTATTATTTCAGCTCTTTTTTTTTTCTTTTTTTAAAAACTAAATAAAAAAATGGAACTTTTCGTGCAGCTTCTTCAATTTCAACTCACCCACAACCAGAGATTATTTGATCTACTCGTCCGATATTACAGATTCTGAATCGGTGACATGATGACAAATAACACTGATAATTTCAGGCTTTTATCTTGAACAGTTCCTGAGATATTGTCATTCAAACAGCCTAAAATTTTCACATTTCAGCTCACCAATAATCACAGACAGCCTTTCATGGAGCTGTTTTTACAGTTACAGTGGTTCTTGCACTTTTGTTGCCAGATATTTGCATTTTTTAGTCTTTTTTTGGGCAGATTTGTGTTTTATACAGTGCAAAAATGAAGGATTTTTAGAGCACCTGTGACACCATTTCTGCACAAAAGCAGAAATATCTACACAGTGCAGATCAACGGACATGATTAGCACGTAGCATCTTGATAAAATTGGATGTTGGATCGAAGATGGGACTCTAAACAGTGATGAAGCTGCAAAGTTTGCAAAGTTGAAGATGAACTTAAAAAGACATTTTTAGGATTGACACACTTTCTTGTTCAACGAAACTTTCATATTCGAACAAGAAAAGACAGAAAAATACATTATTTAAGCAGGAAAATGCCAAAAAACGAGTAGGAAGTGAAGACACCTCAAAGACCACTGAGCGTGAAGCTCTTCTACAGCTTTCAAATCCAGTATTTCATCATATTCATCAGTTTTCATGTTTTTCAACACTCACTCGTTATCTTTTCTCCCAAACATTGTCTCATGGTTATCATATTTCTTAATATTTAAGCAGAAAGTCAGCGATAGTGTTGCTAAACTGCATTTTCAATCTGCCAAATCCGCGTCGCCGGCTGCTCTTTCAGTTAAAATAAAAGTGCAAACACTGAAAACTGCTGCCGTTTTCTCCAAACTTCCAGTTTTTCCATCCTGAAAGCCTGAAACTTGCCAACATCTGCCAGCGATTCACCAAAGGACCGGATGTGACTCCTAACCAGAGCTCCTCACCGACCAGCCGCCGGTCCGAGTCCCTGCAGGGCTGGAAAATAACGACTGCAGCAGGCCTGTAATTTCCAGCAGCCGAGACCTTTAATCATATCCTGATCTGCATCCCTCATCCTCCTGTCTAATTTCAGACCTGAAAGTTTCCTTCCATATTTCATATTTTGGACAGGAACAGACGGCTACGTAGTTCTGTCGGCCGTCCAGGAGTTGAATAATATCGTCAGCTGATTGGAAATGTGAGATTTAATGTAAATGAAGGCACCTGAATCCTTATTTTGACTGCAGAAGGAGGTCTTTATCGGGCTGAAAATGACACAAAGAGGACAGAAAAGATTTTCATTTGAACTATTTCTTCAGTTTTTAAACATTTTTACGCCTTCAAAATGCATCACATGCCTTGAAATTGATGCCAGTTTTTGAGAAAACGCAACCATATACGTCATTTGGTACAACAGAACCAAAAATCTGGATATGAATGTACAGAAGTACTAAAAATCTGGATATGAATGTACAGAAGTACTAAAAATCTGGATATTAATGTACAGAAGTACTAAAAATCTGGATATTAATGTACAGAAGTACTAAAAATCTGGATATTAATGTACAGAAGTACTAAAAATCTGGATATTAATGTACAGAAGTACTAAAAATCTGGATATGAATGTACAGAAGTACTAAAAATCTGGATATTAATGTACAGAAGTACTAAAAATCTGGATATTAAGGCACAGAAGTGTCAAAAATCTGTATATTAATGTGCAAAAGTACCAAAATCTGGAAATGAATACACAAAAGTGCTAAGAATCAAACAACTTGGCAACTTCTGGAGTTCATCAGCAAGAGAGTAGATTTTTTTAGTGGAGAAAATATCCAGATTTTTGGTATTTCTGTACATTAAAACCCAGATTTTTGCTACTTTTGTACATTAATATCTAGATTTTTTTGTACTTTTGTAGATTAATATCCAGATTTTTGGCACTTTTGTACATTAATATCTAGATTTTTGGTACTTTTGTACATTAATATCCAGATTTTTTGTACTTCTGTACATTAATATCCAGATTTTCTGGCAGTTTTGTACATTGATATTTAGATTTTTGGTACTTTTGTACATTAAGATCCAGTTTTTAAACATTTTTATGCGTCCAAAATGCACCACATGCCTTGAAATTGATGCCTGTTTTTGAGTAAATGCAGCCTTCTACGTCATTCCTGCGAATTTCAGCCACGTTCTGGGTCATTTTAATGCTCTATAATCTGAGAACAGCTCGTGCAGGACTTCCTGGTCAAATGCAAGTCACGATTCAAACCCAAGAAGATTTGTGGCTCCTCACAAGACAGAAAAAGTCCATAAAACCTCATCCGAGTGTCATCTAGCGCCAGCGGCCACAGAGCAGAGCATAATTTAAGAGTACAAGCAGTTCCTCCGCTGTGAAAATATCATTTCTGCTGTTAAAAAAAAGGCATAGAAATTGTTAAACTGCATCATTAATGCCCCTAGAATAATGTTTTACTGTGCTCTGTTGCTTGTTTATGTCATTTCTAAGAAGAACCCTTTTGGTTAAATAGAAATTCCTAAAAATCAGAGTTTGGCATTTAATCAGATATGAGCGGCGTGTCGTCGTAAACCTCGTGCATCGACTCCCTGTTCCCATTCAGCCACCAGAGGGGTGAAGAAAATGAAATATTGTTGGGTTTTTTAAAGACTGAGACACGTGGAAATAGGAAAAGGGCAAAAACAAACTGCTGATATAAAATTAAAAACTCATTATTGTGTAAAATATCATCAAATGCTGCATATTTAGGGTAAGAAATAGAGTTCTATCAGGCTGCCGACTATCCTCCAAAGTTAAGTTTCATATCTAGGAGATGAATGTTGTGACTTTTGGTGCTGATCTCTGTAACTGTTGATTTTTTATGAATTTTAGAAATGAATCTTTGAATATACTCGACATTCATTCAGCTTCAGACCCCATTCAAGCTTAAAACATGCTTTACTTTACATCTGAGAAAAACATTTAGTTTTGTCTGTAATTTACCCCCGTTGTGAGGAGTTTTGCAGCTTTTGAGGGATTTTATTGATGTGATGTGATAGTGGTTTCTGAACTGCTCAAACTGGAGCAAATTTATCTCAGATACACACATTTTTGTGTTAAAAATGAAGGCAGGTTGTGAGAAGAGACTTACTGGGTGTACAGCTGGTGATCCAAGCTAGATGACTGGAGATGAGACACAGGTGAAACTAACCAGGGTGATCAGCAAGGAAGGAAAAGGACAGACGATTTCAAAATAAAACAGGAAGTAGCTGGAAGGGGACATTAAACCTCCACACAGACACAATAAGAGACATGGGAAACGGAAAAATGGAATAAAAACACAGAAACACAGTTCAACCATGAACATCATCAGACATCAGTTTGTGTGATTTTTGCCTGATGAAACTCTGAGGAGCAAATAATAAAAAAAAAACTGTAAACGTGTCTGTTTTTCATCTGTAATGCAGCTAGTTTGGGATTATTTCAGTGAAATTTATTTCATCGTGTATTTTGAACAAAGGTTGTGTTTTCACAGGAGATTGACACGTAGCTCTGTGTCATGTTTGAAAATGACTGTAAGTAGCACAAAATGACCATAAAGAGATGCAAAATTATCATAAAGAGATGCAAAATTATCATAAAGAGATGCAAAATTATCATAAAGAGATGCAAAATTATCATAAAGAGATGCAAAATGACGAAAAGGAGACGCAGAAAGAACAACAACCGCTCAGGTTGATTAACAGCTTCTGAATCAAAGCCATGAAATTTGAGCTTCGCAGGCACAAATCAATCTGTCAAACAGGCAAAATGTTCCCAATGTGGCACAAAATGATCTCAAATAGACACAAACTGATCTCAAATAGACACAAAATGGCTAATAAGGGATGCAAAAAGACCAAAATGTGGCACGAAAAGACCAAAATTAAATACATTTAACCACAAATGGATGCAAAACTATCAAAATGAAAAACAAAATGACCAAAATGTGATGCAATATGACCTGAAATAGACAAATTGTTTAAAATGTGGCACAAAAAACGATGCAAAACATCTAAAATGAGACACAAAATGGCTAGTAAAACATGTAAAAAGACTAAAATGTGGCACATAATTACCAACATGTGATGCAAGATGGCCACAAAGAGCTTTAGAACAGCACAGAGATATAGAAGATAATCAAAATGTGACCCAAACTGAATAAAATTACATGCATATGATCACAAATGATTGCAAAACTGTAACAGTGACATACAAAATGACCATCATGAATTTAAAAAATGACCATATCAACATGCAAAATGACCAAAATGTGATGCAAGATGACCAGAAACAGACAAAATGTCCCAAACATGGCACTAAACAGGTGAAAATCAACCAAATTTAGACACAAAATGACCTCAAATAGACTCAAAATGACTAATAAGAGACGTAAAAAGAACAAAATATGGCACGAAATGACCAAAATTAAACACAAATAAGCACAAATGGACGCAGAGCTATCAAAATGACACACACTAACCTAAATGTGATGCAAAATGATCAGAATTGCATGCATATGATCACAACACACTGCTAAACTATAACAATGACACACAAAATGAATATCATGGGGAAAAAAATGACCAAAATGTGATGAAAGATCACCAGAAACAGCCAAATGTCTCAAATGTGACACAAAACAGATGCAAAATATCCAAAATGAGACATGAAATGACCTCAAATAGACACAAAATGGTTAATAAGAGATGTAAAAAGACCAAAATGTGTTACAAAATCACCAAAATTAAACACAAATAACCATAAAGAAATGCAAAACTATCAAAATGACACACAAAATGACCAAAATTTGATGCAAAATGACTGGCGTTGTATGCATATGATCGCAACTGACTGTTAAACTGTAATAATGATAAACAAAATGAATATCGTGGACAAAAAACTGACCATAATATGATGCAAGATCAGCAGAAAGAGACAAAGTGTCTCAAATGTGGCATAAAATAGATTGAAAATATCGAAAATGAGACATGAAATGACCTCAAATAGACACAAAATGATCTCAAATCGACACAACATGGCTAAAAGAGATGCAAAAAGATTAAAATATGGCATGAAATGACCAAGATTAGATGCAAACAACCACAAACTATCAAAATGACACACAAAATGACTGAAATGTGATGCAAAATGACCACAAAAAGCTTTAGAATCACAACAGAGTGACAGAAGATAATCAAAATGCAACAAAAACTGACCAGAAATACATGTATATGATCATGAATGAATGCAAAATTCTAACAGTGACACACAAAATTAACAATATGGAGCAAAACAACTACCATAAGAAGATGCAAAATGACCAGAAATAGACAAAATATTCCAAATTCATTCAGATTTATTCTTGCATTCATTCAGTACGTTACATTGATCCCATTATTTGAAGCTGTTTGCAGCAAAGTGAAGGAATTCTTCTTCAGTTGCACTCGGCTGAACCCTCCCTGCACTAAAAAACACGACGGAGGAGAAAGTTCACGAGTTGTAGTCGGAGTTTGGGAGCGCGTTTACTGCTGTGTAAATGCCACCCCTGCATGTCGCAATAAAACGCTGCAGCAGCCTGCGGTGGAACAGTGGAAAGTTACCGTGGTGCTCTGGCCTGTTTCGGTGCTGCCAGATTTATAAACTGGTGGAGTTTTCAGTAATGATGAGGAACAACAGCTGCTGGCTCCACTTAATCCCACTGACACTAAACAGGTCAAGTTCTTGAGCCCTGAACAGAGAAGAAGCTCTAAATCTACTGATTCCAGCCAGGGCCTTCAGTCACCTATTATCCTCCATGAGAAGCTATCATTTGCTTTAACTGCCTGCTATAAATCACTTGGTGGATGTCTCAATTAAGAGCAACAACCGCTCAGCTCAATTAGCAGCTCCTGGATCACAAAGCCATTAAATTCGAGCTTCACAGGCACAAATCAATCTGTCATCGTCACCAAATCCGACGGCGTGGAGGAAGAAAAACGGAGCCGAGCTGCAGAAACAGGAAAAGCAGCGACTCGGAAAAAAGCCTCATAAAGAGAAAGTGAAAAGCGCTGCCAGGCTCCGTTAAAACAAAGGTTGTATTTTCACAGGACCAGGAGGTGGCAGATAGCTGCTGACGCGTAGCTCAGTGTCATGTTTCAAAATGCCCATACAGAGATGCAAAATGACCATAAAGAGATGAAAAACTATTAAAAAGAGATGCATAATGAACATGAAGACATGCAAAATGACTAAGAAGAGATGCAAAATGACTAAAAAGAGTTGCAAAATGACTAAAAAGAGATGCAAAATGACCATAAAGAGATGCAAAATGATTTAAAAGAGATGCAAGATGACTAAAAAGAGTTGCAAAATACTTAAAAGAGTTGCAAAATGACTTAAAACAGTTGCAAAATGACTTAAAAGAGATGCAAAATGACTTAAAAGAGATGCAAAATGACTAAAAAGAGATGAAAAACTATTAAAAAGATGCAAAATGACTAAAAAGAGATGCAAAATGACTAAAAAGAGTTGCAAAATGACTAAAAAGAGATGCAAAATGACCATAAAGAGATGCAAAATGATTTAAAAGAGATGCAAGATGACTAAAAAGAGTTGCAAAATACTTAAAAGAGTTGCAAAATGACTTAAAAGAGTTGCAAAATGACTTAAAAGAGATGCAAAATGACTTAAAAGAGTTGCAAAATGACTAAAAAGAGTTGCAAAATACTTAAAAGAGTTGCAAAATGACTTAAAAGAGTTGCAAAATGACTAAAAAGAGTTGCAAAATGACTAAAAAGAGATGCAAAATGACTTAAAAGAGATGCAAAATGACTTAAAAGAGATGCAAAATGACTTAAAAGGGATGCAAAATGACTTAAAAGGGATGCAAAATGACTTAAAAGAGTTGCAAAATGACTTAAAAGAGTTGCAAAATGACTTAAAAGGGATGCAAAATGACTTAAAAGAGTTGCAAAATGACTTAAAAGAGATGCAAAATGACTAAAAAGAGATGCAAAATGACTTAAAAGAGATGCAAAATGACTAAAAAGAGTTGCAAAATGACTTAAAAGAGTTGCAAAATGACTTAAAAGAGATGCAAAATGACTTAAAAGAGATGCAAAATGACTTAAAAGAGATGCAAAATGACTTAAAAGAGATGCAAAATGACTTAAAAGAGATGCAAAATGACTTAAAAGCGTTGCTGCTCAGCTCAATTAGCAGCTCCTGGTTCACAAAGCTGTCAAATTCGAGTTTTGCAGGCACAAATCAATCTGTCATCGTCGCCAAATCTGACGGCTGAAGGCAGAAAAACGGAGCCGAGCTGCAGAAACAGAAAAAGCAGCGACTCTGAAAAACGAGGCTCATAAAGACAAAGTGAGAAACTCTGCCAGGCTCCGTTAAAACAGGGTGTATTTTCAACAAAGGCTGTATTTTCACAGGACCAGGAGGTGGCAGATAGCCGTTGACACGTAGCTCAGTGTCATGTTTGGTGTTTGCTGCCATGGCAACACCGATGCCAAGAGTTCTGCCAGTCGACCTGCAACTGCTTTATATGCAAAGCAGGCGCAAATGAGAAGCATTTTTTTAATTACAGGCGTTACACGAGGTTGTTTATATAACAGCTCTGGATCCGCCTTCACAGGTTTCATCAGCTAGACGAGGTAAAGCAACGAACAGGGCGGTGAAAGGTTCAAACTGAAAGCACAATCTGACGAGTGATGCTGTCCTCAGCCTCAAAATACAAAACCTGAAGGCCCCGTTCTCACGTTCTTATGCCAAAAAAGACACACAAACAACCGAAATGTGATGCAAAAGAGACATACATGAAATGAAAATGGCACAAAAGATACGTAAAAAGAACCAAAATGAGAAAGAAGCTGTGCACAATTAAATGCAGTTACCTCAGGGGGATGTAAAATTATCCAGATGTCACACAAAGTGACCAAAACGGAGTTTCAACTTGACCAATATGAGACACGACATCCCAAAAGTGGCACGAAAGAGAAAAATAAAACACAAAAAATAACTCAAATGTGACAGAAAATGGCCATTAGGAGATTTACAATTGCTACAAAGAGAACAAAATGACTACAAAGAGATGCAAAATGGCTATAAAGGGATCCAAAATGACAATAAAGAGATCCAAAATGGCTAAAAAGAGATGCAAACTGACCATGAAGGGATGCAAAATGATCACAAACAGATGTAAAATGGCTAAAAAGAGATGCAAAATGACTACAAAGAGATGCAAAATGACTATCAAGAGATCCAAAATGATCAGAAAGAGATGCAAAATGGCTAAAAAGAAATGCAAAATGGATAAAAAGAGATGCAAAATGACTGAAACAAGATGCAAAATGTCTAAAAAGAGATGCAACATGACTGAAACAAGATGCAAAATGTCTAAAAAGAGATGCAAAATGACTGAAACAAGATGCAAAATGTCTAAAAAGAGATGTAAAATGACTGAAACATGATGCAAAATGTCTAAAAAGAAATGCAACATGACTGAAACAGATGCAAAATGTCTAAAAAGAGATGCAAAATGTCTAAAAAGAGATGCAACATGACAGAAACAAGATGCAAAATGTCTAAAAAGAGATGCAAAATGACTGAAACAAGATGCAAAATGTCTACAAAGAGATGCAAAATGACTGAAACAAGATGCAAAATGTCTAAAAAGAGATGCAACATGACAAACAAGATGCAAAATGTCTAAAAAGAGATGCAACATGACTGAAACAAGATGCAAAATGTCTAAAAAGAGATGCAAAATGACTGAAACAAGATGCAAAATGTCTAAAAAGAGATGCAAAATGACTGAAACAAGATGCAAAATGTCTAAAAAGAGATGCAAAATGACTGAAACAAGATGCAAAATGTCTAAAAAGAGATGCAAAATGACTGAAACAAGATGCAAAATGTCTAAAAAGAGATGCAAAATGACTGAAACAAGATGCAAAATGTCTAAAAAGAGATGCAACATGACAAACAAGATGCAAAATGTCTAAAAAGGATGCAAAATGACTGAAACAAGATGCAAAATGTCTAAAAAGAGATGCAACATGACAAACAAGATGCAAAATGTCTAAAAAGAGATGCAACATGACAAACAAGATGCAAAATGTCTAAAAAGAGATGCAACATGACTGAAACAAGATGCAAAATGTCTAAAAAGAGATGCAAAATGCCTGAAACAAGATGCAAAATGTCTAAAAAGAGATGCAAAATGACAGAAACAAGATGCAAAATGTCTAAAAAGAGATGCAAAATGACTGAAACAAGATGCAAAATGTCTAAAAAGAGATGCAAAATGACTGAAACAAGATGCAAAATGTCTAAAAAGAGATGCAAAATGACTGAAACAAGATGCAAAATGTCTAAAAAGAGATGCAAAATGACTGAAACAAGATGCAAAATGTCTAAAAAGAGATGCAACATGACAAACAAGATGCAAAATGTCTAAAAAGGATGCAAAATGACTGAAACAAGATGCAAAATGTCTAAAAAGAGATGCAACATGACAAACAAGATGCAAAATGTCTAAAAAGAGATGCAACATGACTGAAACAAGATGCAAAATGTCTAAAAAGAGATGCAAAATGACTGAAACAAGATGCAAAATGTCTAAAAAGAGATGCAAAATGACTGAAACAAGATGCAAAATGTCTAAAAAGAGATGCAACATGACAAACAAGATGCAAAATGTCTAAAAAGGGATGCAAAATGACTGAAACAAGATGCAAAATGTCTAAAAAGAGATGCAACATGACAAACAAGATGCAAAATGTCTAAAAAGAGATGCAACATGACTGAAACAAGATGCAAAATGTCTAAAAAGAGATGCAAAATGCCTGAAACAAGATGCAAAATGTCTAAAAAGAGATGCAAAATGACTGAAACAAGATGCAAAATGTCTAAAAAAAAGGGATGCAAAATGACTGAAACAAGATGCAAAATGTCTAAAAAGAGATGCAAAATGACAGAAACAAGATGTAAAATGTCTAAAAAGAGATGCAAAATGACTGAAACAAGATGCAAAATGTCTAAAAAAAAAAGGGATGCAAAATGACTGAAACAAGATGCAAAATGTCTAAAAAGAGATGCAAAATGACTGAAACAAGATGCAAAATGTCTAAAAAAGGGATGCAAAATGACTGAAACAAGATGCAAAATGACCATAAAGAGATGCAAAATGTCTAAAAAGAGATGCAAAATGACTGAAACAAGATGCAAAACGACTAAAAAGAAATGCAAAATGACTGAAACAAGATGCAAAATGTCTAAAAAAAGGGATGCAAAATGACTGAAACAAGATGCAAAATGTCTAAAAAGAGATGCAAAATGACTGAAACAAGATGCAAAATGTCTAAAAAAGGATGCAAAATGACTGAAACAAGATGCAAAATGACCATAAAGAGATGCAAAATGTCTAAAAAGAGATGCAAAATGACTGAAACAAGATGCAAAACGACTAAAAAGAGATGCAAAATGACTGAAACAAGATGCAAAACATCTAAAAAGAGATGCAAAATGACTGAAACAAGATGCAAAATGTCTAAAAAGAGATGCAAAATGACTAAAAAGAGATGCAAAATGACCATAAAGAGATGCAAAATGTCTAAAAAGAGATGCAAACTGATGAAAAGAAGATATAGTTAGAAAGGAGACTTCATGCTGACTGTTTTTTTAAATAAAGAACCAAAAACCAAAGCTGTTTCAGGTTCACTGGCAGAATCTACATGATCAGATTTATTAGTTATTGACAGATCATGTTAGTTGGGAGTCCTCAGGCTGCCGTCCCTTCATTTTATGGGCAAGCATCTGATTTTCATTCCATCTCCACAGTTCTGCCTTAAACTAGCTCGTATTTTAATGACTTCATGCATGAGGTGGACAGAGAACAGTGGACTTGTTGCAGTTTGTCTGCTTCACTGGTATAAACGTGCCTCTGGATCAGCGTCTGAGCCTTTGTTTCTTTACATAAATGACGTGTAATAAGCCTGAAGCAGACTTTCTGGAGCTGCAAAGAAGAACCCAGCTTTTGTTTCACGCTGCCTCTCGTCATTGTTTCCGTCCAGAACAATCCTGATGCGTGACACTTCATATTTACAGTCTTGGAAGTCTTCGATGCGTTACACAACCTGAGCCGTCATGAATGAAAAACAACCGAAAAAATCCCAAATACTTTTCACCCAGCAGAGGTTTATGACTGAAATCTGTGCTCTGCAGTGCTAGTTATAGTCCTTTTGCATCTCGTTATGGTCATTTTGCATCATTTTTTAATCATTTAACATCTCGTTATGGTCATTTTGCATCATTTTTTAATCATTTAACATCTCTTTATGGTCATTTTGTATGTCTTTATGGTCGTTTTGCATCTCTTTAAGGTCATGTTGCATCTCTTTTAAGTCATTTTGCATCTCTTTACAGCCATTTTGCATCCTTTTTAGTCATTTTGTATCTCTGTTTTGTCATTTTGCATCTCTTTTTTTGTTATTTTGCATCTCTTTACGGTCATTTTGCATCTCGTTTTAGTCATTTTAAATCTCTTTCTAGTCGTGTTCCATCTCTTTTTAGTCGTTTTGCGTCTCTTTATGGTCATTTTGTAATGAGGGGATCTGTGTTACCTTTCGGTTTTGTAAATTTGGTCTTTGGCGTGCTGAAGCAGGTCCCTCTGTAAGCACAACAGCACCATGATATATCACGCTGACACTGAATACACTGAACACAATGAACAATGCAGGAATCCTTCACATTCACAGGCTGGTGGAGCTCGCCTCACAGAGCGTAGGAGGACTCCAAATGACCGCAGCACTGAGTAAATATGTACATGCACCTTGTTGTTACTGCAAACTGCTGCCAGCGCTGAGGCCGAGTTCAGCCTCAGGAGAGAGAAACTACACACAAACACCCAGGTAGAGCGACAAAATTAAAATAACAGCCGAAAAACGATGCAAAATGACCCAATATAGAGACAAAAAGTGGCACAAAACAGATGCAAAACAACCAAAATGTGACGCAAAATGGACAAAATTAAATGCAAACAACCACAAAGAGACGCAAAACTATCGAAATAACCAAAATGTGACCCAGAATGACCAGAAACTGATTGAATGTTCCTAATGTGAGATGTCAAATATCCAAAATGAAGTGTTCTCAAAATAACACAAAATGGCCAATAGGAGATGCAAAAACACCAAAATATGACATGAAATGACCAAAATGACACGCATACGATCACAAATGAATGCAAAACTATAAAAATGACCCAAAAGATGAACATCATGGACAGAAAAAATTAACATGTTAGGATGGAAAATGACCAGAAATAGGCAAAATGTCTCAAACGTGACACAGAACAGATGCAAAACTATCAGAATGAGACCCAAAATGATCTCAATAGACACAAAACGACCTCAAATAGACACAAAATGGCTAATAAGAGATACAAAAGACCAAAATGTGCCTCAAACTGACCAGAATTACATGCATGTGATCAGATATGAGTGCAAAACTATAACAGTGACACACACAATGAACATGATGGATGAAAAAAATGACCTCAAAACGATCAGAAACAGACAAAATGTCCTGAATGTGGCACAAAACAGATGCAAAATATCTAAAATCAGACATGAAATGATCCCAAATAGACACAAAATGGCTAATGAGAGATGCAAAAAGACCAAAATGAGACACAAAATGACCTCATTAAGACACAAAATGGCAAAAAAGAGATTTATATTGACCTCATAGAGACACAAAACGGCCAAAATGACACAAAAACAGCCACAGTGAGATGCAAGCCATGACCACAAAGAGACACAGAATGGCTACAGAGATGCAACACGTGCAAAATGTGGTTTAAAATGAGCAAAAGTACATGCAAATGTCCACAAATCTATGCAAAAAAATACAGTGAAAGCAAAAATCACCGTAATAAAACACAAAATGGCACAAAAGAGGCACAGAATGGCGACAGAGGGATGCAAAAAGAACAAAATGTGACACAATGCAACCAAAAAGAGAAGAAAAAATGACAATGAAGTGACACAGAATTATCAAAACAGGAACAAAATGACCAAAAACACCACAATGATACAAACATGACCAGAATAGAAGAAAAACTTGATGTAAAATGACCACAAAGAGAGACATAAAGTATTTTGTGATAAATATTATATCAGTAAAATCATCATTTTTACATTTTTAAAATACAAATCAATGTATTAATACTATTGTTAAACATTTTAAAAATATTCCCATTTGTTAGAAATGTAGCTGGATGTGTTAAAACTGCAATAACTGTATTTTAGCTTTCAAATTTGTAGTAATATTAGTAATAATAATAATAATAATAATAATAATAATAATAAATATTAAAATAAAAATAAAATAATGAAACAATTCAAGAAAAATGGTTGTAAATGCAAACAAAATTAAATAATTTTGTACAGCAATGTTATTTATGTAAGAAATATTTATGAGAATGTTTAGTAATATTTGTGAATTTAAATAATTCATTGAAACAGTGATAAATTTTAAATTCTTTTAATTAAGAGCATAATTTGTGAATAAATATATATTATTAATAAATGACTTATTTTGCTTGGTTATGTATTCATTTATTTATTTTTGTCTCTTGCAGTTTTTGTATAATAACAACATTTATTACTGTAATTTATTTATTTTAATTTATTGTAATTGTAAATTTAAGGATTTAATTTATTAACCACAGTGTTATTTTGGGGGATTTTTTTTTTTATTTCATTGTATAATTTCCAAATAAATATATGTGTATAAATATGATGATAAATGTATTTATTTATTTTTTGGTTCATGCATTTATTAATTAATTTAATTCATTTGTCTCTTGTTTTTTTTTAAAAAAACAAAAGCAACATTAATAATTCTTTAGGTAATTTGGAGTTATTGTAATATTTTCAGACGTGAAATGATTTTACAAATGTTTATATTTATATGTTTTCATTGGAATTTATAGAAATGTTTGACAACATAAATAGATGTTTAGATCCATGTGATGTTTATGAATGCAAACAACAAGAAACGTCTTTTATTTATTTGTTTCATTCATTGTTGTTGCTATTATTTTAATCTATTTTAAAATTGCATTGAATTTATTTTAATGTTCCTAAATATGTAAGAACAGATTTAACACTGTAAAAATTTATAAATGTGAAATTATTTTTTATTATTTTTTGTATATGCATTTATTTAGCTTTTTAAAAATATTTATTTATTTCAATTTATAGAATAAATTCCTCAACACAAACAACTATTTCCTGTTTAATGTGACATTAGTAAATTCCATTAAATATATTCCAAATATGACACATTGTTTATTTAATATTTGATTTTTTTAATTGACTTGTTACATTCTTATTTATTACTGGAAATATAGAAATGTTTCTTTAATATAAATAAATGCATAACAATAACAACAACAATAATAATAATAATAATAATAATAATAATAATAATAATAATAATAATAATAATAATAATAATAATAATAATAATAATAATAATAATATTTATTTCGTCATGCACTGTAAAATAGCATTTATTGAATAATTTGTTTTAGAATTTGCTATTTTAAAATATAAAATTACTTGATAAATATATGTATTTTAGATACGTATTTATTACTGGAAATATAGAAATGTTTCTTTAACGTACATAAATACATATGATAATTTAAATTTGTATACATATGAAATATGATAATTTATATCATAATTTATATATATATCATAATTTATTTATTGCATTAATATTATGAATATTAGTTTATTATTATATATATTTCTTTAAAATATGTTTAATGATGTATTTCTCTACAGTGACACATTATTTATTGGATATTAAAATGTAAAATTACAGAGATATTTATTACTGGAATAATATTTATTTTATCGAGCACTGTAAAATTTGTAAACTTTTAAATATGATAAATATAAAGCATTTATTCTGCTTTTATAAATATTTTATTTATTTGCACTGATACGATTTTGACAAGCCCCTGTAAATATTAATAAATGCATCAAACTAAATGTAAACATTTTTAAATACATAAAGATGTGTTTATGCCACAGCTAATACGTGTTGTTATCATTATTTAATAAATATTATTTTTCCTAAATTGAACACTGTATTTACACAAGCATGGCAAACTTTTTTAAGGTTTTCCCGGTCGGATTGCGGTTTATCCAGTCGATGCCTGGCTGCAGGAACGTCTGGTCCACCTTAAATATTTCTGCTCTCATATTACAGTAAGGCACATACATGACGGGAGCGCGCAGCGGCGGCAGCGGCCCTGTCAAATCACAACGGCGGCGACGCGCAGAGAGGACTTACATAAAAATTCTTCCAGACTCTTTTAACGGCTAAAAGTCGCTTTTATTCGCGGCCAGTCGGTGTGGAGACGCTACAGGTTGTGGAATATGAAAAGCTGTGACAGTTTACTGACGTCTCACGGACGTTTGGTGTAGCTAAGTCGGGGAAAAGTACTTTTTTACACCAAGCTAGCTCCGAGTCGTGAAGCAGCCGAGAGGACCGAGCGGCTCTGACCGACTCACTGCCAGCTTCGCCTCGCCGTTTCTCGGGGCATGTGAGCCTCCTGTTACCGGGACCGACAGAGAAACCGGGATAAAGCCACTTTTCTTTTTTGTTGTTGTTGTTAGCTCCGAAGTGACCATGATGCCGAACACGGCGCTTTACGCGGCGAAGAAACGGAAGAAGCCGGTCCAGAAAATGTAAGTGAAAAAGTCCCAAACGTGTGGTTTAACCCTCTGCTGTCTGCTGGGGAAGGAAATCACCACAAACACCCACTTTAATGTACTTTAACATGTGAATTTAACCCTGCTATTATGATACACAATGCTTCAGATCCTCCCCAGTGAAGTTAAAGTAGATATTACTCCCATAACTACTACAAACATCCTGCTTTAGTGTGTTTTTACTGCGCTGGGACGTGTTATTGTACCACCAGTGCATACTTGTACTACTACTACAGTACATGGCTCCTTCTGAGGTGCAGCTGTGCAAACATCTCCAGAGTGTTTCAGCTCTAAAGTCTATTTTCCCTGCTGTGGTTGTGCACAAACACCGAGCTGGCAGCAGTCCAGCGTGGAAACTACACAAAACTGTTGCTCCACTGTTATTTACATGTGATCCCAGCAGCTTGTGAGATGTGTTGAGCTGCATTTTGTTCTTGTTTCTGGGTTTTTGTGTGAGTGTGCCGTGTAGGCGGGCAGGTTAACAGTGCACACAGTGAAACCCCACATCAGTAAAGTCGTCACGCCGCCTTCTTCTGATTCGACTTCTGATCTGAGCAAACCTCTCTGTGGCATTTTTGTTCCCCCCCTTGGATTCCCCTTCAAGGAACCCTGGAGGGCCCCCGACCACAATTTGAGATCCACTGTTGTAGCACCGGAAAGCCGTTCTTCAGGGTTTGTGTATACACAAGGAGGGGGGAGACGTTTCAGACTGATTCTTCTTTATTTCTGCCTCCACTTGCTCAGTTTGGAGCCTTTAATGGTTCTGTAAGGAACCCTGTTTTAACGCTGCGGTAGCATGAGTCCTCACCTCACCTTTAGGCTCTTTGTTCTGCTGTGCTTTGTCAGAAATAAAGTCAGTCTCATGTTTCAGGACTCAATCTAGCACCACTTAAAGAACCACAAAGTCATTCTGTGCACCAAAACGGAACCTTTTTTCTTTTTTTTTGAGGCCCTTTGGTAAACGATGTCTTCATTTTAAGGATTTTCATAAGAATTACAGACTTTGATGTTCCTTAAATATGCTGTAAAGAACCTTTAGGAGAAGAACAGTTCCCTCAGCAGCAAACTAAACTAGTCTAACGTTCTTCCTCAGTGGTTCAAACTGGACCGTTCTGTGTCAGGAACCCATAAAACAGAGTAAGTTGATCTTCATAGACCCTCAGTGGTGCTTTAAAGAAATGCTTAGGAAGGTTCTCTAAACAGTGGTTCTTCAACAACACATAAACAACCTTAAAGCTCTTTAGCATACCATCCTTTTTGGTTCTTTATATGGGATCTCTAATGGTTATCTAAAGAGACTCTTTAAAGAACCATGTTGGTTCTCACTAGTCCCCATACAGCGCTATGATGAACTTGTAGAGATGTTCTGCAAGCACCATCCCAGTTATCAGAGGCCCTATGTGGTTCTGTATGGAACCTTTTTGGACGGGTTCCCAAAGGCACCATGCAAAAATAGTCAGAGATTCTGTAGGGTTCTTTAGAGAACCCTAAAGAACCTTTTAGAAAAGTTCTGTCAGGGACCGTGTTCTCTGTAGACAATTCAAGGTGCTGTGAAGTCGTGTTGGAGGGATTCTTCAAAGCTTTGCCCTCAAGTAGTTTGTCTGTGATCTTAAAGTAAGCTGACATGTTCTTATTAAAACATCCGTGGTGGTATAGAAAAACGTTTGAGATGTTCTCTAACGCACTCCTTGGTATCACGTCTTTCTCCAGGTGAAACGTTATTGTATCAGTGATTTCATTTTGCTGTTGGGAACTTCCTCATATGGTGTAACTCTGGTGAGACACACGTTCTCTTTGAATGACTTAGTACTCGTCATATAGAACTTTATGCTGCTGATTTAAATGGCCTAACACATTAGTAACAGCTGCAACATCATCTGAATGGATTAGTAGTTTGATCATCATCTCTGTTGTCAAGATAATTCCATACAACTAACTTTTTGTTGTTACTTTTTGCAACCAAATCTTCCTTTTTAGTGTTTGTCTGCTGTTTCTTGCTCATTTAGCAGCGAACACCTGGAACCTGCATGTCAACAAACTCCCTGTTTCATTTAAATAAATCAATAGAAAAAGTTGTAGCAGGATCCATTTGAGTTCATGCATCTCTCTTCATAATGCATGACCTGCAGCGTCACTACTGTGCACATCACAGTGTTGATGCTGCAGCCCGACAGCAAAGAACCCTTAGAGAGCTCCTCTACAGCACCATAGTCAGAGTGCCATAAAGAACCTTGAGGGTTCTACCAAAGAACCATTCTGAAATGGTTCATTTAAAACAATTCTAGGTGCTGTAAAGAACCTTCCAAAGGGTTTTCTTTAGCCCCATGTTCCATTCTGAACCCTTTAAAATGCCGTAAAGAACATTTAGAGATAGTCTTCCAAAGAACCATGCTGAAATAGTTCATTTTAAACCCTTCCAAGTGAAGTAAAGGATCTTTAAATGAGTTCTGCCACTTTAAAAAGCGATAAGTTCATTATAAACCCTTTAAAGTGCTGTAAAGAACCTTCTGAAGGGTTCTCTGTCGCACCAAGTTCCATTATAACCCCTTTAAAGTGCTTTAAAGAACTTTTAGAGGTAGTATCCCAGAGAACCATGCTGAAATAGTTGATTTTAAGCCATTCAATGTGCCGTAGAAATCCTTTAGAGAGGTTCTGTTTGAACCATGCATGGCTCATTGTAAACCCTCTGAAGTGCTGTAAAGAAGTTGTAGAGGTTAGCACCATGCTAACATCGTTCATTTTATCCCTTTCAAAGAGTTGTAAAGAACTTTCCGTGGCATTTTCTCAAGCACCATGCTGAGATGGTTCATTTAAAACCCTTTAAAGTGAAGCAAAGAACTTTTAGACGTGTTCTACCAAAGCACCACACCGAAAAGGAGTAATTTTAAACCTTTCTAAGTTTAGTAAATTCGCTTTAAATGGGTTCTACCTCTTTAAAAAGCTGAAAAAGTTCATTTTAAACCAAAAAGTTCTGTAAAGAACCTCCAGAGAGGTTTTCTTTGCATCATGGTTCATTTTAAACCCTTTAATGTGCTATAAAGAACCTTTAGAGTTGTTCTATTAAAGCACCGTGCTAAAATAGTTAATTTAAACTCTTTCAAAGTGCTGTAAAAAACTTTGGAGAGGTTCTTTTTTTTATTTATTTATTTATTTATTTTTTACCATGGTTCATTTTAAACCTTTCAAAGTGCTCTAAAGAACTTTTAGAGGCGTTCTACCAGAACACCGTACTGCGAAGGAGTAATTTTAAACCTTACAAAGTACAGTAAAGGAACTTTAAATGGGTTCTACCTCTTTAAAAAGCTTAAAAAGTTCAAATTTAAACCAATGAAAGTTATGTAAAGAACCTCCAGAGTGGTTCTCTTCTGCATCATGGTTCATTTTAAACCCTTTAATGTGCTATAAAGAACCTTTAGAGTTGTTCTATTAAAGCACCATGCTAAAATAGTTCATTTAAACCCTTTCAAAGTGCTGTAAAAAACTTTTAGAGGCAGTCTCCCAGGGAACCATGCTGAAATAGTTATTTTTAAACCCTTCCAAAGTGCTGTAAAGAACTTTTTTAGAGGTGTTCTACCAGAGCACCATACAGAGAAGGAGTAATTTTAAACCATTTAAAGTACTGTAAAGAACCTTCTGAGGTGTTCTCCGTAGCACCATGTTCCATTCTAAACCATTTAAAGTGCAGTAAATTACTTTTAGAGGGAGTCTCCCTGAGAACCATGCTGAAATAGTTGTTTTAAAACCCTTTCAAAGTGCTCTAAAGAACCTTTAGATTTATTCTATTAAAGTATCATGCTAAAATAGTTCATTTAAACCCTTTCAAAATGCTATAAAAACCTTTGGAGAGGTTATTTTTGTACCATGGTTCATTTTAACCCTTTAAAATGCTGTCAAGAACTTATAGAGGTAGTCTCCCATAGAACCATGCTGAAATAGTTCATGTTAACTCATTCAGAGTGCTGTAAAGAACTTTTAGAGGTGTTCTACCAAAGCACCATGTTCCAATCTAAACCCTTTAAAGTGCAGTAAAGAACTTTTAGAGGTGTTCTACCAGAGCACCATACTGAGAAGGAGTAATTTTAAACCATTCAAAGTACTGTAAAGAACCTTCTGAGGTGTTCTCCATAGCACCATGTTCCATTCTAAACCATTTAGAGTGCAGTAAAGAACTTTAAATGGATTCTACTACTTTAAAAAGCTGAAAAAGTTCAAATTTAAACCAATGAAAGTTATGTGAAGAACTTCCAGAGAGGTTCTCTTCTGCACCATGGTTCATTTTAAACCCTTTAATGTGCTATATAGAACCTTTAGGGGTGTTCTATTAAAGCACCATGCTAAAATAGTTCATTTTAACCCTTTCAAAGTGTTGTGAAGGACTTTTAGAGGTGTTCTACCAGAGCACCATGCTGAAAAGGAGTAAATTTAAATAATTCAAAATGCAGTAAAGAACCTTCTGAGGGGTTCTCTGTAGCACCATGTTCCATTCTAAACTGTTTAAAGTGCAGTGAAGTACTTTTAGAAGTAGTCTCCCAGAGAACCATGCTGAAATAGTTCATTTTAACCCATTCAAAGTGCTGTTAAGAACTTTTAGAGATGTCCTACCAAAGTACCATGCTAAGATGGTTCATTTTAAACCCTTTAAAATGCAGTAAAGAGCCACCAGAAGGGTTCTCCAAAGCACCCTCCCGATACGTTCTATCCCAACCCTTCACTCTGCTGTGAAGAACCCTTACAGAACCCTTACAGAACCCTTACTGAACACGAGGACCGCTCTGAGCCACACCGTCTTCCTCCGTGTGATTTCCCAGTTTGCGATTTTTAACTTAAACAAGCCAGACGGCGTGTTAACGGCTCCACACGGAACCGCAGGCCCGAGCAGAGAACCTCGGCAGAACCCTGCCAGAACCGTGGTTTCAGTGTGTGTGTGGTACTACCTGCATTAATCATAATCAGGACGTGGAGCGAGAGCGCTCTCACGCAATGTTTCCACGAGGGAGGAGGGAGGGAGGAGGATGGCGTAATCTGAGACTCGCTCTGTTTTTTTTCTCCTCCTCCTCCGACTGCCACAACATACTTTTTTCCTGTCTTTCCTTCTGTCTCTCTGTGTGTTTTTTTGGGGGGGTTGTTTTTTTCCTCCCTCCCTCGACTCAAATTAACATAGTTCTGTGTCACGCAAACGGTTACGTAAGTCTGCCATGTTCGTTTTTTAGGAAAAGTTGCTCTCAGGGAGTTTATCTTTCTGTTCTTTTTGTTTTGTTTTTTTTAGGGAAATGGTGTTGGCTGAGTGAGTGAGTTATGACTGAGTGAGTGTGTTTAACCCACAGACAGGTCTGGAGGCGGCGTTACAGCGCTCTGCCCCGAGGCGCTGTACCTTTATGTTTACACTGCTTTGTAAAAGTAGAACATTTAAATTTACGGTAACGTCCGTGTGTGAGCGAGAACTTATATATGAAAGTCAGAAAACAAAAGCAACAGGCCAACAAAAAAAGACCCGGAGGAACACTACAGGTCAAACATTTCTGTTCACAATGCCTTTTTTAAAAACCTGCGTAGATTCTGGGATGTTTTACTGCAGGATCAGACTTTGCTGTCATTGATATGCACCATTTTCCTCAGTTTACCTTCAGGTAAACATTTAAGTTACCAGACAATCGCTGATAAATGTTAACTTAAGAAAAGAAGGCCTGAGTTTGAGGGTTGAGAAGAGTCACGACTTCAGTGCAAAAGTGAAAAGCAAATCACACAGCGTGCATTATTCACTTTAGTATACAAAAATCCCATTAAATCTCAACCTCGTCCATATCTCTATAACTACCACAGAAAGAAAGAAACAGCTGGGTAAAGAAACAAGAGTACATATTTGTACATTGAGGAAAGAAGGATCCACTGAAAGAGAAGTTACAAAACAGCTAATGGTGTCCAAAGGAGTGAACAACACCCTGAAGAGACTAGAAGAAACTTTGAAGTTACATTAATAAGGGAGGGAAATCAACATGACAAGTCTAAACCCAATCTCTGACAACGGTGAAAATGAATTTGAGTAAAGGCCGGTTCGGAGGTTGTGTGATCTACAAATAACAAACAGAAAAATAACACTATACTTTGTCCAAAGAACAAGAAAAAAAGAGATATAAGTGGGCAAAAGCACTCAAAAACGTGGACCGATCCCACCAAGTGGAATGAAGAAGCGCTAATAGAAGCTAACTAGCACACACTTGCTATCGAGAGCTAATAAACGCTAATAGGAACTACAAGAGCTAACTGACGCTGTCTAGACTTAACAGTAACTAATTGGTTTCTCCTGTTTTGCAAACCACCAAATGGAGTATGAGAAGCCCAACTAGGCGCGACACTGCTCCTCGTAGCTGGTAAAGCTATCTGTCTGCACCTGTTACTTCTACTAGCCAGCAGTAGCAGACTCTCACCTTCGCTTCCGATTAGTTATAGAACTCACACTCTCATCTAGACTTCTACTCGACTTCTCTTAGGCTCCAACTGGCTCTGTTTGCTTAACATGAGCCACTGGAGAACTATAGAAGCTAACAGGAACAGACACTTGCTCCTTAGCCATAAAGCTAACCATTCTGTTCAGGTTGACTTCAAATATCTGTTCTTAGCTCCAGTTGTGAGCAAACGAGAGCCAATTTGGAGGCGTAAGAGAAACTAGTAAAAGCTAACAGAACAGTACACGCTCCTGTGACTGTTATAAACTATCTAGTCTGTTAACGGTGGATAGCCATAGTAACTAACCAGGTCTTGCTTTAGTGGGCGTACTAGCTCCTCTGCCCAGTGGCCTTCTCTTTTGGTCCTGTAGCAAAAAACGTGAGCCACTTGAGCTAAGAGAAGCTAGCAGAAGCTTACAGAGCAGTACCGGGCTTCTTGAGCTAGTTAAACTAATAAACTTCAGAGGTAACGAAGCTGCTGACTTAACTATGCTCTAACTGGGTTATCAGTAGTGACAATAAGCAGCTTTAAATTTAATGTTTAAACATGTGAATTAGGTATTATCAGCAGATGAATACTGACGATTTTGCATTAACATCCAAATAAGAATGCAGCTATGAGAAACTCCTCTATTCATTTTGAATTGTCTTTTCATCCTACAAGAAATGTGTGATGGATGCAGATTATCCCAAAATCTCAAAACCGACCAGTGCAAGAGGTGCTAATGTGTTAGCTATAATGTGCTGCTGTGTTTGTGACTCCTGCTGCAAGGTTTTGCAGTGATAGTATCTTTGCGTCCAGCTTTTTTCCATCCCAAAGTGGGAAAACCATTTCTTTAAGGACTTGGCTTTGTGCACGGGGGCATTGTGATGCTGAAACAGGAAAGAGCCGTCCCCAGAGCTCACTATTGTCTAAAATATCATTGTGTTGTGCAGGATTAGGCCGATCGGATGTCGGCCATGATGTTCTCGACCTGCATGCTAGTGTCCTCTCTCCTCCCATGACCTGGAAACTGTTCCCCCTTCACCATTATGGAGGCCCCTTAAATGCACCTCAAGGCGAGTAGCGAGGAGAAATGTGGCTTCAGGAGGAGCGAAATCAGCGTTTTTGATTTGTTAATTTGTTGTTTTCCATAAAGTATCAATAACAACGGTTTTCTCAAAAGTGATGTCTTGCGTTTTCCAACAAAAAACCCCAAATATTCAAATTACAGTGAAGAAATAAGACACAAATGTTTGGCATTTTAACCTGAGGAATGCCTCAAACAGTGAGCTAATTATCCATCAATCCACTGCTCAGTTATTCAAGAAAGCTTTTAATCTGTAAAGTGCAAACAGATTTTATAATTTAAAAACAAAGCCATTAGTACTTGGCATTGGTAGGTACTTTGAATTTTGGAAGGCTAAACGTTGGCACAAACTGTTCTGAAAGGAATAAACCAGCCTCAGACCAAACGATGGAGTCGGTATATCCCTTTAACATCCTCACCAAGAATAAAGCAATGAAAAAATTATTTCTTTATATTTTTTATTGGGGCACTAATAACAACAATCAAGTCATTTTTTATGAACTGGCCTCTACCAAACAGTAGAGCATGTTTTGCAAAAACTGTTTGACGCTTTTAGGTCTTTCTTTTTATGTTTCAGTTTACACAGTTATGTTCAGTAACTCCTTAGACATGACAATATGTAAAAAAATATTAGCTTACCTTTGAAAATCACAGCAAACAGAGGCCTCATGTCAGGAGTGATTTTGCTCTTGCTAACTTCCTGTGAGCACAGTCCCTTCTTCTGCATGCTATTTCAAAACAAAGTGACATCTAGTGTTCTTTTTTAGTGTAATGTACCTCAACCGAGTGGCAGACATGGCTGAATCAGCTGAAATTATCTAAAACATATTTTCAATAAAATATAGTGAGTCAAAATGTGCTGTACCATTTGGTTGAGCAGAACGTTAAGGGGATATAGATGACTGTTTGCAAAACCTTTAATGCAACCAAACATTGATAGGCTTCCCTTTAAATGGAGACGTTTCTCGAGACTTTATTGTTTGTTTTTCATTCTAAAATGTGAAGGCATGTTTGTGTTTTTGTACAATTATAGTTCAGGTGATGGAGATTGTAGGATCGGTGGTTTTATCCAACTCATTTTCCTGATGTATGAAAGGATTGTACTGAAGTTTAGTGGTGCTACAGATGGATTTCCACTTGGTTCCTGTTGTTATGATGACTGGAAATCAAATTTAGCACTGAAGTTAAAAAGACTTTGAGCGATGATTTCTGTGGAGTAAAAAGGCAGATTTCTAGTTTTGTTTTGATGGCTGTGGTTTGTGTTGAAGTCATGGTGATGTGTTGCTGCTGTTTCTCTTATGACTGACATGTGACGGACATCAGCCTCCCAACTTTCACTTCCTGGGTGCTGTAACACCGGCTAAGGTCAGGACAGCGGGAAAAAAAGGGTTTTTGCAAAAATTAAATATGTTGTTTTGAATTTTGGCCATTTCCAACAACTTTTTCTAATACAGCACTTGAAAATATGCAAAAAATACATTATGAAAACATGGTTAAAGTGCGTTAGATTAGAATTAATGCTGAACCACTTGTACACTGAGAAGCCTCTAATCTCCACTCAGCCACTGCGGTGCAGAAACTCAGTTGTGATTAAAAGCATTTCGAAAAGAATAAAATAAGATGTTATAGTGTCTAGATTTAAATATAGGAAGTAACAAAATATTAAAGAAATATTATTAGTTTGCCCAAAGAAGTTCCATGCCAGCTTTCGGGAAGTAGTAGTGTTTGCAGTAGACAACTGTGTTACTGATTATTAAAAGCTCTCCACTCATAGAAAACAACCCATGGAGGTACAGTTATTTGGTGTCACCTTGGTATGTCAAGACACTACAATGTCTTATTTCACTCTATTTAAACTAATTTTTGATCACCACTTGAGTTTAATGGAGACTAGGGGCTTCTTGGTATACAACTTTTTTGCACATTTTGAATTACTGCATTAGAAAAAGTTGGTGGAATCAACAAAATATGAAAAACGTTATTAATTTGGCAAAAAAAGGTTCCATGCCGGCTTTTGAGAAGTAGTTTTTTAACTGACAACTGTGTTACCGATATTTATAAAGCTCCATTCATAGAAAATAAACCATGGAGATGCAGTTATTTGGTGTCAAATTGGTATATCAAGACACTAGAACGTTTTATTTCATCGTACTCAAACTAATTTGTTGTTGAGTCTAGTGGAGACTAGAGGCTTCTTGGTGTACAATTACCTATACTTTAATCACCAAGAAGCCTCTAGTCTCCATTAAACTCAAAGTGTGGTCAAAAATTAGTTTGAAAAGTTAAATAAATTGAGTTGAATTTATCTACATGTGCTATTTTGCACATTTTAAAAATCAATAACACAATCAATCAAGTTTATTTAATCTCTAGAAGGCCACATTTTAATTAGTATTTGATTATTTCCTCTAACCTTGCAGCTGTTTTTTTTTTTATCCCTTCCTGGTTGTGTTTAGTGATTAATAATTTCCTGTTAAATGCACCAAGGTGTGATATGGATGTCAGTGGATTCTGAGTGATTCCAGGCCTTATCATCTCTGCTGCTGCTCCCTGATATGTTTCACACTTTTGGTTGTGAAACAGGTGTTAGGTTGCAGGTGTTGTTGTCCGGTTTTCTCTGCCCGCTGTTTTTCCTCGTATCATAACTCCGGCAGGGCACCGGTTCGGTTTCTTTTGTTCCGAAGCGGTGTCGCTGCCCGGTCGGAGACAAAGTGCTTTTGTGTGAACGCCGGGGAGTGTTTCTTCGAGCCCAACACAACCCCGTGAACACAGCACAGTCCACGCCCCTTCCAGGACAGATCGGCGGCCAGATAAAGCGAGCAGCAGCAACACTGGCCGCTCATTGTTCTGGCGGGGAGTTGTGCCGTCAGGAATGCGGCGATAGCCATCTCGCCTCGATTTCAGATATGCTGCGTTCTGGAGTATTATTGGAAGCAGATGTCTTATTTACGGGAGGGGAAGGAGGGGAGGTTTTACACTTTTATGTTACGCTTGCAGCTCGGCCACGGACAGATTTTAACATTTAAGCTCGCCAGAGTCACCAGGAAGCGACTTTTCCTCCAGATTTGACACTTTACAGTACATATATGCAGCTAAAACTGACACGTAGACTCATAGTGCGGCTTAGACGCCTGCTGTTGTGGTTATTTATGCTAATTTTACAGATATTTGGCCATGTTTTTTTCTACAATTAACCTAACATTTTTTTCAGTTTTGGAGTGATTATCTTGGAATTGAAGTCATTTTTGGAGTAATTTTGGCCCAGTTTTGCAATTAATCTGTGAAATGATTTAACGGGAATATTTCTGCCACTTATTCACATTTATTTTTGGCGTGTTTCTACGTGTTAAAGTCCTTTTTTAGATGAATTTTAGCACTTTTACAGCACTATTAACCTGTAAAGTCAAACTGCACTCATTTTAGACGTGCTTTTCTGCTGCTTGACGTTTATTTTTGTCCTCCTGCTATTTGTAGAGAAATTTTGCTCCATTTTTAGAGGAATTATCCTGTGAAATCATATAATCAGTCACAGTATCAGACTCAGTCCAGGCATGGAGCTTTCATTTTAGGCTCTTTTCCACCTCTTAAGGTTATTTTTAGAGGTATTTTTATTTTTTAATTTTTAATAGAATTATTAGCCCGTAAAATCATAGAATATTAACTTTAAGCAGGAGTTTTCTGCTGTTTCGTATTTATTTTTTAGCCCTTTTCTACCTCATAAGGTTATTTTTAGAGGTAATTTTGCTCTTTTTATAAAGCTATTAGTCTGTAAAATCATACAATATTGACTTTTAAACAGGAGTTTATCTGCTATTTAGTATTTATTTTTGGCTCTTTTCCACCTCTTAAGGTTAATTTTAGAGATATTTTTGCTCTTTTTATACAACGATTAGCCTGGAAAATAATACAATGTTGACTTTAAGCAAGAGTTTTCTGTTGTTTAGTGTTTATTTATGGCTGTTTCTACTGCTTAAGGCTATTTTGAGAGGACTTTTTGCTCTTTTTATAGAACCATGAACCTGTAAAACCAAAAAAATATTGACTTCAAGCAAGAATTTTTTGCTGTTTAGTATTTATTTATGGCTGTTTCTACCTCTTAAGGTTATTTTTAGACGTATTTTTGCTCTTTTTATCAAACTATTATCCTGTAAAATCATACAATATTGACTTTACCCAGGAGTTTTCTGCTGTTTAGCATTTTTTTCTGGCTGTTTCTACCCTTTAAGGCTAAATCTAGTGGTATTTCAGTCCTTTTATAGATGTAAAATCTTAAAGTACTGACTTCTGGCATGAGGTTTTCTTCTTCTTTTGAATATTATTTTGGTCCTCTCGTGTTGTCTTTATGTAAAAGCAAACGTTTCTTCGAGAGACGTAGGAGGTGGTTTTATTCAGAGTTTGCATGCGACACGTGGGCTCTTTTACGCTCCACTAGCTTCTCGTTGAGGTTCCTGTTTTGGTGCGTTTCTGGCTAAAGTTTCCTGCGGCTCTAGAGCAGAAGTCAGGAGGTTAAAGGGTCAAATGCCTCCACAGCATGCAGCGATACAGGTGCTCTCACACTCCTCCTGTGGCCTCGCCTGACCTGGAATCCCCGGCGGAGTCCTCAGCAGGAACATCTGAAGCTGATTTAAGTGGAAAAGCAGCTGCTCTGAGAGAGCGACCTGGAGCTGGGAAGCCACCGGTTTTATTCCCACAGCAGCCAGACGCTTCACGAGCAACAAGCCAGAACCTGACGAAGCTCGTCGCTCATTTCAAATGTCAGCCGAGCTTGCTGCTGTCATTAATCTGCATTTTGGATCCTTTTAGTGTAAGATTAGAAGTTTGTCTGCAGCTACAGAAGCTTGAATTTCCTCCTCCTCTTTGTGGCGTTTTCAATTCTGCATTTCTTTTCTGCAGAAATAAGCACGAATTGTTGATTTCAGCTCAAATAAGTACATTTTTAGAACAATTTCTGCTCGACCATCTGACCAGAATCGCAGTCCGAAAGCCTTTATTGTCAATGTGTGCCAAAAACACACAAGTGGGTCGATATTTAAGGTTCAGGGTTTATTGTCACATGCACAGGAAAGAAACCCGTCTCCCTGTGCTATTTAGTTCTTTCTTTGCTAACCACAGCGAACAACAAACAATATAAATCTAAGTACAAAATAAATGAAAAAGATAAATAGAAAGAAAACAAAATACAATATAATAGACTAAAATAAATAAATAAAAAAGGAATAAAAAAACTAAAAAAAATTGATAAATAATGGATAAATAAACTGAAATAAAAATAACCTGGACTAACATAAAATAAATTAAATTATATAAAAATAAAAAATAGATAAATAATGGATAAATAAAATAAAATAAATGACACTAAAAATGGAAAAAATAATTAAAAATGGATAAATAATGAATAAATAAAATAAAAATAAACTAGACTAAAAAATAGAAAAATAGAAAAAATTTTAAAAAGGGATAAATAATAGATAAATAAAATAGAATAAGATAAACTAAACTAAAGTGAAAAGTAGATAAATAAAGGTAGGGGACTGTAGTGCAATAATCAGCAGGTATTGTGCAACAGACAGCAAAGTTGTCTGTTTAAAAGCTGGTTTCAGATACATGCATGTATTTTTTCCACCTAGTTGCACACAACATGAAATCTCTCCTGTGGTAGACTTAACATTTTTTTTGCCCTGTAATTTTTACAGTTTGACACCCCTTACTTAGATAGGATTTGTGACTCAAAAGAGCTAAAAAAAAATCTGCAGAACTCAAACACTGTCTGTTCGTCATTTTCCACTTGACAGATTTGCACGTGTGCTGATGTTTCAAGCCAAACTGTATTTCTACTTTCTGTTTGCGTACAATAGCTGCCACTTTGTCTTGGAGCTCGTCTGGGTTTTGATCGAGGTCGGCTCAAAGATTTATTTTGGGAGCCGCAGTGATCTGGAAACTTGTTTTCTTCAAGCGGAAAGAAGAAGTAGAGGCGAGCTGTTTTTAAACTGTGATGCAGACGATGATCGCTGAGCACAACTCGTCTCTTGGGTGAAGTTTGTGGTCGCTTTTGTGCTCGTTTGGAAATAAATGTGATTTAAAATACCAAAAATGCTTAACTACACTAGTTTACATCCACATCACATTTTAGCACGTCTTAAAAGTGACTTAAAAACACGTCTTTGCTAACCACAACGAATGTCAAACAATATAAATCTAAGTGCAAAATAGATTAAAAAAGATACATGGAAATAAAATAAAATAAAATAGACTAAATTAAAATAAAATCAAAATAAAAATGGATAAATAAAAATAAAATAAACTACAAGAAATAAAAATAAATACATAAAAAAGCAAAAAATAGATGAATGAAATAAAATACACTACACTAAAATAAAATAAAATAAATAATAAATAATGAATAAAATTTTTAAATAAAAATAAAAATGGACAAATAATGGATAGATTAACTAAAATAAACTAGACTAAAATAAAATAATGAAAAAATAAATAAAAAAGAAACAATGAAAAGAAAAAAATGGACAAATAATGAATCAATAAAATAAGATAAACTACACTAAAATAAAATAAATAATAAATAAAAAAGAAAATAAAAAATGGATAGTGGCTAAATAAACGAAAGCAAAATAAAGATTGATGAATAAAATAATTGGAATCTCTGATTTAAATTCAAGATAAAAACCTGCAATTTTCATTGTTATTACTTATCATGTTGTTGATTCAGAATATAAATCTAAGTACCAAATGGATAGAAAAGATAGATGTAAATAAAATGAAATAAAGTAAACTAGACTAGAAGTAAAATAGAAAAAATGAATCATGGATAAATAATGGCTGAATAAAATAAAATAAACAAGACGAAAATCAAATAAAATAAATAAAACATAATTTAATTAATTAAACAGAATAAAAAATTGCAAAAAATAAAAATTAAAAACGGATAAATAATGGCTAAATAAAATAAGATGAACTGGACTAAAAAAATAGAAAAATAGAAAAAAAATAAATAAAAATAAAACAGGGATAAATTAAGATAACTACATAAAGAAAACTAGACTAAAATAAAAATAAAAATAAATAAATTAAAATTGAAAAAAATACAAATTAAAAAATGGATCAATAAACTAGACTAAAATAAAATAAATTAATTAGTTAAAAAAATGTAAAAAAAAAATACTAATAAATAATGGATAAATAAAGGTAGTGGACTGTACAAAATATGGAGAATCCGAAATGTTGGACAAGTAAGTAAAAACAAACAAAAAAAACAACTAAAAAGTTGATAACATTGAAATCAGTTGGAGATATTTTCTAATCCACATGTAGCTGCATAAGTTAAACACCAGACTGCCTTCCTCAAGATTCAAGATTGTTTCTTAAAAATTAAGAAAACGTACAGGTAAATAAAAAGAGTGGCAACTAAAATCATGTCATGGAAGTCTGAAAATAGCAGCAGATTAGACTTTAACAGGTGACAAGGATAAAAAAGTGCATGTGTGTTTTTTTAAGCTCCAGAAATCAGCTTTTTTCCAGCGTAAACTCGTCGTATCTCCAGAGCCGGCCCAGTCTGAGAAGCTCCACAGCTTCACGCCTCCTCTGGACAACAGAAGATCTCTGTGGAGGTCTGGTTTGAGTTAAAGCCGCTGGGTTCACGGCCGGCCACCAGAGTTCAGCTACAGACCTGCTCCTCTCTGGACCTGCAGCCAAACAGCCCCACAGATCCGGGTTTATTTACCAGTTACCAGTTAACACAACAAAACGTGTTGTCTTTATCAAGCCAGGGTTTAACCGGAGCCTTTTATCTGACATGCTGCTGTAGGGAGGCAGATCATACAGGTCACCAATGAATTACACTGCAAGAAATGAATCAGAAAGTAGGTTTCTGAGAAAAGAAATCTGCATGTGCACTAAAAAAAACCCACCTCAAAAAACACAGCGTGGCCAGAAAACCGACAAAATAAGCACTAGTTGAAATTTTAGGAATTTTAGAAAAACTTATCCAAACATGTTGAATAAGTTTTAGTCATTTGGGACATTTGGAAAAATATTTCATACATCATTTGAATCAGTTTTGGACAGATTTCACCTAATTTCAGACACAATTTAGACACATTTTTAGGAATTTTAGGTAAGTTTTAGTCGTTTTGGACTATTTTTGGGTAATTGTTGGCTAGATTTATGTCATTGTAGACACATTTTGAGTCTATGTTTTGTGTATTTGCAGTGATGTGTGCAGCTAGAAGCAGAACAGTTCACAGAAGGACGTGTTATTTTTGCACCTTCTTTCTTCTATTTGCATATTTTGGACTCATTTTGGGTCATTCTGGACAATTTATTTGCATTTTGGACGTTTGGAAATTTTAGTCATTTGGGATAAATTTCACCTAATTTTGGACACATTGTCGGAATTTTGGGATAAGTTTTAGTCATTTGGGACATTTAAAAAATATATTTTTGAGAAGATTTCTGTCATTTTTGACTAATTTGAGTCATTTTGAGAATTCTGTAGTCATGAAGGACACTATTTGACTTTATTTTGGACACATTTCAGTCGTTTTAGACATTTTTCTGTAGTTTGGATCAATTTTGGATAAACTTAGGCCCTTTTGGAAGGATTTCACCTAGTTTTCAACACATTTTAGGAATTTTTGGTTAAGTTTTAGTCATTTGGGACATTTTAATAAACGTAACATGCAGCACAAAATATAGTTTTACTAAAGACAAAACATATTCTGCATGATGTAAAAAACAAAAATCTGTCAAATAACTGACTGGATATCTGTAGTTTCACAAAACAGGTAAAATCTATAACATACATATATAAAAACAGCAAAAAAAATTTCCCACTTTTTAAACCTGAATGCACATTTAAATAGCAGCACATCTTTAAAATAATATTATTTTCTGATTAATACTGTAAAAATTTGTGTCATTTTACCATCAAATGTTGTAAAAAATGAATTGTCTCTGAAACTACAGTTTTTTGATGTGGACATTGTTTTTCATTTCATTATTTCTCACAATTCAGAGAAATAGTTCTAAAAATTAGATCAATTGAGATGAAATGCTAAAAATATCTGCTTTATTTCACATAAAACATGAAAAATCTCGCATTAACAAATATTTTCCGAGAAGTATTGAGTATAAAATTAGTGAAAATCGACCTGCATGTTGCTTTATAAGCTGTTCATGGCACAGTTTAGTCAGGATGGAAAGTGTGATGAAGCTCTGGAGGTGAACAATTACCTAACACCTGAATGAATAAATAAAAAGAGAATTAAACGTCCTCTCAGGTTTTCCAGCCTGTTTTTAAGCTCGTACGTCCCTGGACTCGGTCATAATGGAGCTTTAATTCATTACCCTGGAGTCAGCGCCTTTCAGTTTTATGTTTTGTGTAAATAAACGTGACATTTCAAACGGTGGAAATGTCATTCAGGAAGGAAGCTCCATTTCCCCCTCGCTCTGTGCATTTATAACCCGCGGTGCTCTGTGGATCCTCTCATCTGTCCAGCTGTAAATCACCTGCGGTTGTTTTTCGCCGCGAAGCGCTCGGCTGGTAAACAAGCCCTGCAGCAGGTGACATCACTTCTCTCACCTGGTTGCCGTGGCGACAACGGATGGAGCAGGCGGCAGGCTCTGGAGAGTCGAGGTGGTCCGGGCTTCGTCATTGTCCTCAGACGGTTTCTAAATAGATTCATGTGATGATATAAAGACTCTGCGCAGATAATTACACTTCAGGTGGAACATTTATGAGGTTGTGTGTCGTTTCTGTCTCATAATGCAGCGCGGAAACTCACTTTCAGCTCATGAATATTGCAGGATTGTAGCACAGAACTGACAAGAGTTGGTGGAATTTCATTCACTGCAACCAGATTATTGCAAAAACACAAAACATAAAATAAAAATGCAGAAATGTGTGGCAGTCCAGTATTTTCTGTATGTGACAGGTTACCATGACAGCATCTCAAAAGACAGATTACAGATGTACAAATGCTCCTATTTTTGAAAGAAAATTAGTTTGTTTTCAGTGAAGATAACATTAAATGAATCATAAATCCTGTCCAGACATTGTTAATGTGCTAAATGACTATTGTAGCTGTAAACGGCTGATTTTTAATGGAATATCTCCATAGGGGTACAGAGGAACATTTCCAGCAACCATCACTCCTGTGTTCTAATGCTACATTGTGTTAGCTAATGGTGTTGAAAGGCTAATTGATGATTAGAAAACCCTTGTGCAATTATGTTTGCACATGAATGAAAGTGTGAATTTTCATGGATAACATAGAACTGCCTGGGTGACCCCAAACTTTTGAACAGTAGTGTATATTATTTACACAATACAGCAAAAAGACGAGAGTTCAAGAACATTATGTACAGATGATGGATTTTCCAACAAAATAGGCAATTTTGAACTCCAGAATTTTCTATTTTGTCGACTTAACAATGTGAAAAAGGAAAACTCTTCCATATATCTGTGTTTATTTAGTGATATTTGACCTCGTGCAGCCTTCAGTGTTTATCTGTGTGTCATCTCCATTAATCCCAGCAGCTGTTGTACTGATTCAAACTCATGTCAGCATCCAGAACACAATCAGCCTCGTTTGTCAGCGTGACCTTTCTCAGTCTCCGTCCAAACTTCTCGAAGGGAATCTGACCTTTTCAAGAAGTGACTCAAGATTTGGAGGAACCAGTTTCTCAGTCGTCTAGAGTCGGTGTTCTAATGTTTTTACCTTTCTGTGTCCGCAGACCCAAACCTCAGCCTCCTGATGGCGCAAAGACCAACCCGTCCAAACGCCACCGCGACCGTCTCAACGGCGAGCTGGACAAGCTCACCAGCCTGCTGCCCTTCACCGAGGACGTCCGGGCTCGGCTGGACAAGCTGTCCGTCCTCCGCCTCAGCGTCGGCTTCCTGAAGGTCAAGAGCTTCTACAACGGTAAGTGTTCCACAACATTCTCTGTGGCTTTTAATACACATTTTTGCACAATGTTTGGCCTCTTTCTCTGCAGACACACCATGAGCTCTATGGACTAGTCGGACTTATGTTATCTGGATATGAGAAACGATGCTAGTCTGATTACACTCAGTTCAGACAGTTGAAAGTGTTGCAGACGTCCACGGTTTTTAACGTGGACGGATCGGGGATGTTCACGATTAATGGTACGTGTCCACAGGATCCATCAATTTCTCACATCTTGCATTGTAGCACATTTTGAGCTATGTTGCGATGCGTCACTCATTTGCATAAAATAAACTTGACTCCTCCTTGATGCAAATTTGTTGCGGGGAGTGGAGGTCCGACGCCTCGCGAAACTTTCGTAAAACGTCTAAACTAGGGTGCCCCGTAAGCTCAACAGGTTGAGCGGGCGACCCATAAACGGGCTAAAGTCCGCAACACAGAAATGCTTTTCTCTGAACTGTTTTTGTTTGTGACCGAGCTGCCATGTTGGTCCGACACTTCTGCTGAAGTGAAGTGAAAGTGCTGTCATGTGACCACCTTATGTCCTGCTAGTGACACGCCCACCAAGCGGGCGATATTCAGATGAGGTGCGTTTCCATGCGAGAAAAAACGGTCCTGTGGACACGTAGCATAGCTGTTAATCGATTACTTGTGGTTGATAATTTGATCTCATCAGGCAGAAAACGAAGGACAAGAATGTTAAGAAATGTGTTGCAGAGGTGCTGTAGTACCTGTTGGTGCCACCAGGTGGAGCCTCTTACTGTTTAGTGAGATGGAGTTACAGGTGTGTTTGCTGACCGACATCCATAAAGCAAGCGCTTCTCACGACTGCTAGCTGTTGTGGTCGTGAAATCTGTGGCATCAAGTTGTTCAATGGCTGTCCGGTTTAGCTAGCTACCTGTTGCTCATGCTAACAGTGCTAAGCTAAGATTTTCAGATGCTTTCACAGGCTGGGAGTTTAGTGTTTGTCAGCAGAAACGCTGCAAAATTCAGCAGCAGCAGGACTCAAACTAAAGCGATGAAGCGTAATGATTGTTTTGAAGGTGTTGGCAAACACTGATTGGTTTCCTGGACTGATAAGGTTTCTACGACAGCATTTGTTGCAGCTGAATTTATGCTAGCCACAGTAAATAATAAGAATGATTTTGATATTAAACTGCTGTGAAGAAATTAATGACATTACAGGTTATCTACTGTAGACTGCGTTCAAAACTTTGGATTTGCTCTGAAATTAGGTCATTTTCATTCTTAAATTTATCTTTACTTGTTCCTCAATCAAGCTCGTTTTGCAAGGTTTCATTGGTCTAAAATGTTTTTTTTTAATCAGAATATGGAAAAACATCCGCTGTATTTGAGTCATTTAAACGACTAATCGATTATTGAATGTTAACAAGGCTGGCTAAATTGTTTTAAATCTGCATTTACAGTGTGGATATTGTTTAGTCCTTTCATCTAGAAGCTAAGCCGACCACAAGATGAGATGTTTGCATCGGTTTGAATCATTCCTCTGGTGATAATATTAATATTTGACAGTGACAACATGACAATTTGATGTATTTTTTCATTCCAGCAATTTGTAGTTCAATAACTTACCTTTATTCTGATTGATTCCAGTCTTATTAGAAAGTCTTAGGGCAAATTTGTGTGTTCAAAATCCCGTTTTTCATCTGTTCTGGTAGTTTTTTGCGTTGAAACTCAAATGCAGCACGTTCAACCAAGCAGCCACACTTTGGGTTAAAGAAAACTGTTTATTCTGAGCCTTTAAAGATCGTATTTATTTCCATTTAGAGACAAACCAACTCCTGTTGCTTCCACTTTTGTGTGTTCGTCTGAGGGATACCAGTCTCACTTCAGTTTCACTTTTGTGTCTGATACTGGGAATGTTGTTTAAATGGTTAAGTTCTGTCCACACACACACTTGAGACTTTCAGTGTTTTGAACAGGCAGCCAAAAGCCAGGAAGGAAAGATGGTCGGCATCAAAGACAATTCAAGAAATACGGTATATTTTTGGCAGGATAATGGAGAAGGAAGTGGAATACAAGCTTTCTGAGCAACATCTGGATGTCTCAGACGAAGCTTTCCAGGCTATAAATCTTTAAAACAATTACGTACAAGTACTTGAAGAAGAAGAAGAAAAGAAACGGCGGTGGAAGGATTTGTTTTGTAAGAGGAGCTGGAGGAGGAACGATGCTCTCGGAGCTCTTTGAAAAGACAAATCTGTCCGCTGGGGCTCCGGGTTATTTATGAAACAGTCAAACGTTCCCGATGTGAGCTTATTCGACTTTTACGGCAAACACTTTGTTCCGCTGCCTTTTGTGAAAATAGCAGCAATTAGATCCAAGACGGAGTCCCTGTTGACAGTAAATGGGGAGAGGGGTGTGGTAGTCGTCAGCTGGGAGGCTATATCAGTGTCAAATCTGGCCCTCGTGGCTCGCCGTATATTTGGATCCTCAGCAACGGGAGGTGTGAAGTGGACCGAGACGAGGCGAGAATTTCTCTGTAAATGCTGTCAGGGAGATGAGTTGTGCACAGTCTGAGTATTAGTGTCCACCTGTTGTGTGCCGGATGCTAAAAGGCTAATATAACCCTGTACGGGACGGTAACTGCAGCACATATGGTCGGTGAAGCCTCTGTTTTTAGTCAAATATCACGCAAAAATAGCCAACGTGGTCTGAATTTCCTGCTTTTGTCTGATTTACATCATTGTAAACTGAGTGTTTTGTGGTGGTTTTGCATCTTTTTGTGGTAATTTTGCGTATTTTGTGGCGGTTTGACATGTTTTTGTTGTAATTTTGTGTGTTTTTGTGTGGTTTGGCGTCTTTTTGTGGTAATTTTGTGTGTTTTTGTGCTGGTTTGGTGTCTTTTTGTGATAATTTTGTGTATTTTTGTGGTGGTTTGGCATGTTTTTGTTGTAATTTTGTGTGTTTTTGTTGTGGTTTGGCATCTTTTTGTGGTAATTTTGTGTGTTTTTATGGTGGTTTGGCATCTTTATGGTAATTTTGTGTGTTTTTTGGTGGTTTGGCATCTTTTTGCAGTAATTTTGTGTGTTTTTGTGGTGGTTTCACATCTTTTTGTTGTAATTTTGTGTGTTTTTGTGGTGGTTTCACATCTTTTTGTGGTAATTTTGTATGCTTTTATGGTGGTTTGGCGTCTTTATGGTAATTTTGTGTGTTTTTGTGGTGGTTTCACATCTTTTTGTTGTAATTTTGTGTGTTTTTGTGGTGGTTTCACATCTTTTTGTGGTAATTTTGTATGCTTTTATGGTGGTTTGGCGTCTTTATGGTAATTTTGTGTGTTTTTGTGGTGGTTTCACATCTTTTTGTTGTAATTTTGTGTGTTTTTGTGGTGGTTTGGCATCTTTTTGTGGTAATTTTATGTCATTGTAGTCACTTTGTCTGTCTTCCTCTTCATTTTGTGTCTTTTTATGGTCATTTTTTGTCTCTTTGTGTTTCTTTTTTGTCTCTTTGTGATTGTTTTATTTGTCTTTGTTGACGTTTTGTGTCTTTATGGTGTTATTTTGTGTATTTGTCATGATTTTGTGTACCATTTTGTGTTTTTCTGGTCATTTTATGTGTCTCTGTGGTGATTTTTTGTCCACTTGTCATCATTTTGTTTGTCTTTGTCGTCACATTTTCTCTCTTTGTTGACAGTTTGTGTTTTTTTGTGTCTGTGTGTATTGTGTTTCTTTTGTGGCTTTTTATTGTCATTTTTTTTATCTCTGTTGATGTTGTGTGTCTTTTTTCTGTCATTTTGTGTCTATTTGTCATCATTTTAGGTTTTTTTTTGCATCTCTTTCTGTTGGTTTGGCATCTTTTTGTGGTAATTTTATTCTTTGTTCAAAAATAGCCCATGAAAACCATTAAATAAATTTTCGTAGCTCATTTTTTGCACTGTTGTTGTGGACACAGTAAGACATTTGAAGACCTTCAGAAACACAGATAGACAATTTTTAAGCTATTTTTGGACATTTTATAGAGCAAACAACTTATCAGGACTCGTTATTTGCAGCCCAATCTCTCCTTATCTCTGAAAAACCAAGATAATTTGTAAAATGTGGTTAACAGCAGCTTTTACATCCTGCTACTGGCTGCCACTTTTACTGTAGCACATATTAACGCTCATATTTAAATGGAGGAATCAGACAAATTACCACCAACAAACTGACTGGATGACACGCTGTTTTTATCTGATTTTATTTGTAGTTAGCGCAACAATTCTGAGCTCATCTTTGGCTATTTTTTTCTGGTGGAACCTGACGTCACGTGTGATGCATTTAAGTACCGTTGGAAAGTTCAAATTGGACACTTTATGGCTCATTTTAACAGTTTCCGGCTTGTCGCTTCAGGAATTTGCACACCACTGCACCTTAGTTGTAGTTTTAAATCATTTGTTAATTCACAGATTTCACAATTTCACTTTCATTTTAGCTGCAGTACGTCTCAAGGATGTGTGTGTTTTAAATTAAGTTCTTTTTTTTTCTTCTGTTTTATTGAATTCCTAGAGAAACGCCCTCTCGCTTTGCCTGTGCTATGGACTTATGTACAGCTAAATGACAATAAAGTTTGATTTGATTGCTGCCAGTGTGTTTAAACCGGTATTTACCGCTCTGCTGCTTAATAAAATTTGAGCATCTCCTCACTTTCAGGAAAGACCTCGACCTTAAACTCTCCCCACACTGAGCAGCAAAGAAGGCAGTCAGCACAAATTAGAACCATGCAATGGGGAGGTGTATCAGCCAAATACTAGAATAATAAAACTGCTTCAACGTTCTCTTTATTGGCTCGAGAACGAGGCATTTGCCACTGGAATCAATGGAAGGTTTTGTTCTGAAATGGGCTGCAGAGCGAAGCCAGAAATCTCAGCCGCTGGCGAGCGATCAGCGAGTCACTGCACACGTTGACTAACAACCCCATCAACCCCCCACGGACGGGTTGTGAGTTATTCCTGCTCTGAGATAATAATAAAAAAAACAAAAAACAAACCAGCGTGATGTGAGCCTTTGTAACTGCAGTATCAAGCTGTTGGAAACAGCAGAGCCTGTTGCTTTGGGCTCATCAATTATTTGGCGGCGTCAGTCACTTAGCTGAACAAATGCATTTGGAGGGAGTCTGGTTACTGTCAAACTGTGACTCCACTGTGGCTCCGCTCGGTTCTCCAGAAAGACTTTGGAGACTTTTGCAACCGCAGCCGCTCTGGTGAAACCCGTGTTGACATGTGTTGTAGTAAAATTTAATATTGTACTCAAAGAGATTGCATTTATAAAGCGACAATCACAAACAAGTCTGGGCATGACTGTTAATCAGACTGTGAATATGTTTTCTACTATTTTATTATGTGATTATGTTGTGACCAACAGAGGTCGAATAACACCAAGACTGTGAGGAAACAGGGATTAAAGACGTAGAACTAAAGAGAAACTTTGGAGAGGAAAACAAGGACCGCTGTGCTACTGGTTGATTGTTTAGGTGTTGATGAAACTGGACTCACATCAGACAGGATGTGAATATAAATCACACATAAAAGAATTAACGTATGTTCATTTTCTTGGTTATTCATAAAAAGCAACCATGTCAGCCTTTTAAAAAATGTTTTTCATTTGCACAATTCAAATCAAGCAATTTTGTCTCAAAAAGAGTCAAAATATGACCAAAAAGAGACAAAATATGACCAAAAAAACACAAAATATGACCATAATGAGACCAAATACAACCATAAAGACACATAATGTGACCAAAAAGAGACAAAAAGTGGCAAAAGGAGCCAAAATATGGCTGAATGAGGTGAACAACTATCTAGAAGAGACAAAATATGACTAAAAATAGACAAAATGTGACCAAAAAGAAACTAAACATGACCATGAAAAGTTTAAATATAGCCATGAAGAGGCAAAATAGGACCAAAAAGAAGCAAAATAGGACAAAAACGAAGCAAAATATGACCAAATGAGGTGAACAACTACCTAGAAGAGACAGATGTGATCAGAAAGAGGCAAACCATGATCAAAAATGCACATGATATAACCAAAGAATACAAAAAGTGTCAAAAAAGAGCCAAAATATGACCATAAAAACACATATGACCAAAGAATCCAAAAAGCAGCAAAAGTGAGCCAAAATATGATCAAATGAGGTCAAGAACGACCAAAAAGACACAAAATACAACCATAAAGAAACAAAATATGACATTAAAGTGACAAAATATGACCATAAAGCGATAAAATACAACCATAAAGAAACAAAATGACATTAAAGTGACAAAATACGACTGTAAAGAGATGAAATATAACCATAAGAGACAAAATACGACCATAAACGCACAAAATATGACCAAAAAGAGACAAAATGCAACCAAAAAGTGACAAAATACAACCATAAAGAGACAAAATACAACAAAAAAGAGACAAAATGCAACCAAAAAGCGACAAAATATGACCATAAAGTGACAAAATACAACCATAAAGAAACAAAATATGACATTAAAGCAACAAAATACGACCATAAAGAGATGGAATATGACCATAAGAGACAAAATACGACCAGAAAGAGACAAAATGCGACCAAAAACACAAAAAATATGTTCAAAAGGAGACTAAACATGCCATAAAAATACAAAATATGACCACAAAAGAGAAAAAATACGACCATAAAGCAACAAAATATGACCATAAAGAGACAAAAAATGATCAAAAAGACACAAAATATGGTCAAAAAGAGACGAAGCGTGACCATATAGAGGAAAAATACGACCATAAAAGAGAAAACCGTGAGACTCCTCAGAAGGACAGATGATAAGTTTGAATCGCATCGCCCGGTGGCCAGTAATTTTCTTTTTTTTATTGCCAAAACACACGCTGTAAATTATTTATTGTTGGCCTGAGAACAGATTTATCGATACCCCTTGCTGGTTTGTAAGATTTCACAACAGCTCCCCGCTTCCTCCCCCTCGCCGCCACCGCTTTCTTGGCGACCAATCCGTCCACGGCGGACCCTTTTCCTGCGACTGTTCGACCTCTTCCTGCTCAGCTCTCTGGTCTGAAGTTCAAACCTTCCCCCCGTCAAACAAACGCTGCGGGACTCCAGTTTGTTGTTGCAGTGGGGAGGCCTGTTTGCACGGCAGTGCTTTATGCATTCATAAAACTCTGCAACACACTCTCCTTTCTTTGAAGCTCATTGTAACACATGTGATTACCCATGTTTTTTTAAAAGAAAGACCTCATTACTGTTGCTTTTGAGGTTTTGCTTCCTCATTAAACCAGTCTGTTTGTCCACCTGTAGATGAATCCACTCCTTGGAGTCTTTTCATCATTTCTAATTTTGCTGGTGTTTGGCTGCAGAAAATATTTTTTTGTGCCGAAACGGGATGTTTGGTTGATGTTGGTTAACTGTAGGTACCGTATTTCGCCGTCGAATAAAAGCAGACATCAGAGTCAGGGAGGTGATTGAAGGTAGACAAGATAAAAGGACGGACGGTAAAAACAAAATTGGAAACGAAAGACATCAAACAGCACATCAGGTCCATAAAATTAAGTTTACAGGGCGACTTTTCGAAGATACAACACAGCTGCTCACATCAAGAGTTTCATGTTGAATTGAAGCTTTTATAACTTAAACTTACCTGCAAGTTCTCCTTATTAATTCGAAGCAATTCTGGTCGCCGGTGGGAATTTTTCTTAGAGCCAGAACTCAAACTGACGCAATCTGTGGCATGTAGTAATAAATAACGCAGGATTATGTAGCAGGGATCGGCGTGACGAGCCAAGCACAACATGTTATGTGATGTTTTTGGAAGGGTTTATGAGTCACGTTTGACATTTTCCAGAGTTTTCAACCTTCAACTTTCTTGGAAGAAAGTGTTTTGATTTCCCATAACCGTCTTTACTGGAAGTGGCTGAGCGTTGGGCGTGTGTTCACATTTCTTTGCTAGCTGGAAAATTAAAAAACGCTGGGTTTCGCTGCTCTAAACATCTATCACGATGATTTCTGTCTAATGTATCGTACATCAAAGCACCACCAGACGCAGATAAAAGAAGCGTCTTTCACATTTGCTTAGTCTTCACCTTCGATACGATTTGTTTCCTGAGGAGCAGCGTCAATTCTGGGGCCATTTCAAGGCATTTCCATTACATGGGGTCCTAGACTTACATCATAGTTTCATTCCTAGGGATCCTCGTAAGTTGATTTTTGCCATAAGTCTGGCGAAAATGTAAACAAAGCCGTTATGTGCGTCACGATATTGATCAGTTCTTCGGAAAAGTCATGAATACCAATGACTGCCATGCATGTATGAGTCATTTTACATGAAGAAAACTGAATATGTTGCACTATTTTTACAACTCGATCTAATAATGCTGATATTCGGCAGTGTTTCGCCTTGTTCCGAGCATTTTATTATATCTGATTTCACTTCCATGGAGGTGGCTTTCCTTTGAAGCATCAGAAGAGTCTGACTTACGCTTGGGAGCCATAATGAAGGGTAAAAAGTTAGCGAATGTAGGACAATCCAAGGTGGCGTACAACGGAAGAATGTAAACAAAGCCGTCTTATAGCGCCGCGTGACAACGTATTCGTCCACTCTGCTCGCCAACTAGTTCTACGTAACCAGTTCCGACGTAATGACGAAATGCCGTAGGTTGAGGGCATCGTAAACCAAGGACCCCCTGTAAATGTTTTGGTGGCAGTCGAGGGTACATAGCTGTAATAAAAAGAGTAGAAGAAGAAGCCAGAAGCAAAACAATAGCCGTACTATATACTAGTACACCATGAAGAAGATTTACTATGAGCCAAAAATACCCACATGTCCTTCTACATCTATTTAAGGCACAACATTATGTCTTAATTATATGAAACAGTATGTATTTTGTCAGGGTAGCTGTTGAAAGAGATTTTTTTTTGCTATTAAAAACCTTAAAGATGAAGAAGAAACAAAACTAAATTGATAGAAGTCCTAAGGACGATCAGAGTAATTATTCTTTGATGTCAGCTGGTATTGTCCATGTTTTATGCTGTGGAGAGACGAAAACAACGAAAATCCCTCAGCCATTGTGTGCATTAATTCTTTTGAAAAAGTCAACAATCACCACAAGTGAGTGTTAAAACTTTATGGCAAAACTGGGACGTTTTTTGCCTGTTTCCATTTACTTGTGCATTAAAATTCATTATGAAACTACACAATGTGGACATTAAGCCTTAAATATACCACGATATTGATGAGGCATTTAGTGTCCAACATGCTAGACAGTATTAAAAATACCCGTCACAATCTTCCAGAACACAAACTAGCCATTTAAGGTTGATGTTTTCTAAAAATATCCAGTTCACGTTCATGTCAAATGGAAAAAATGCAACAAACTCTCCCTTTTAAGAAGCGTTTCTTGCACGTTAACGGCAATATCTCCATTCCAGATGAGGTTCCCATCAATAGCACGACCAATGAGTTGACTAATTTTATGAGACGCCGAGACTTTAAAGCAGTCGATGGCATCTCCTCTCCGGGTTAGCGGCATAAATCACTTCTACGGCGACCACTCGATACCGGGAGGACATTCTTGGCTGGCGATCAAACGGTCACACCAGTATGCTAGTTTACCACCAATGGCAGCATTTCAAGGCGACTACGATTGCTGCATTGGGTGTTACGTTCAAATTAAACACATATAATTGCCAAAATGGCCACTGGCACTCAGTTTGCATTCTGATGTGACAGTTTCGATCGCCTGCCAAGAATGTCCTCCCAGTATGAAGCGGCACCTGCCACTGGAAAATGGTTTATGTGGATGAAATAGCAGCGACGTGCCATCGGAGACCAGCGGCATGCCACTGTAGAAGCCATCTGCCACTTTCTGACCTCGGAGCTCCTGTAAATTTGATCATAATGGACCCTGTGACAGTTCTGTTGGTTGCTGAACAAAAACATCATTTTTCTGTCCTTAATATACGCAACTTTTAATTTCTTAAACTGTGTTATGTTTTGTTTAATTTCAGATAATATCCAGCAAAAACACAGAGAAAAAATTGTTCTTTTACAAGGTGTGACTGTAAAATTACACCTTTTACTGTATAGAATCATGAAACATAATTATTTTACAGATATTTGTTGTTATTCTAAAAAAATATATATATATATATGTGTTAAAGACAAAAAAATTTGGTAAATAAATTTCTTAAACTTCTATTTTACAGATATTTGCTGTTATTTGAAGACAACACAGTAGGGCTGCAGCTATCGATTACTTTAGTAAATCAATAATTCTCAATTATTGAGTATTTTAATCGATTATTCTGGCAGTTAATCGAGTAATCGGATTCTATGCTTGGCATTGCAGCATCAAAAGAGGAGGTGAGCACAACAGAAATAACCGTCCTGGTGGAACACGGGCTGACATCTGCAGTGTATTGTACATATATAGTATTGTACAGGGATATAGTACAAATATAGTGTAGTACAGGGATATAGTACATATATAGTATAGTACAGGGGTATAATACATAGAGAGTATAGTACAGGGGTATAGTACATATATATAGTATAGTATAGGGGTATAGTACATAGAGAGTATAGTACAGGGGTATAGTACATATATAGTATAGTACAGGGGTATAGTATATATATAGTATAGTACAGGGGTATAGTACATATATAGTATAGTATAGGGGTATAGTGCATATATAGTATAATACAGGGGTATAGTGCATATATAGTATAGTACAGGGGTATAGTGCATATATAGTATAGTACAGGGGTATAGTACATAGAGAGTATAGTACAGGGGTATAGTGCATATATATAGTATAGTATAGGGGTATAGTACATATATAGTACAGGGGTATAGTACATATATAGTATAGTACAGGGGTATAGTGCATATATAGTATAATACAGGGGTATAGTGCATATATAGTATAGTACAGGGGTATAGTACATAGAGAGTATAGTACAGGGGTATAGTGCATAGAGAGTATAGTACAGGGGTATAGTGCATATATAGTATAGTACAGGGGTATAGTACATAGAGAGTATAGTACAGGGGTATAATACATAGAGAGTATAGTACAGGGGTATAGTGCATATATAGTATAATACAGGGGTATAGTGCATATATAGTATAGTACAGGGGTATAGTACATATATAGTATAGTACAGGGGTATAGTACATAGAGAGCATAGTACAGGGGTATAGTGCATATATAGTATAATACAGAGGTATAGTACATAGAGAGTATAGTACAGGGGTATAGTGCATATATAGTATAATACAGAGGTATAGTACATAGAGAGTATAGTACAGGGGTATAGTGCATATATAGTATAATACAGAGGTATAGTACATAGAGAGTATAGTACAATGGTACTATACACTTGAAATGCTACTCTGGTTAAAATAGAAGTGTTCTGTCAAATTTAAAATTCACTGATAATTTATTGATTATAGATCCGGGTCTGAATAGGATGAAGTCTGGGTCCAGTTAGTGATCTGGGGTCTGGTATGTAGTGGATTAAATGAAGCCTCCATTCAGAGAATTTTGCCTCTAGGAATTTTAATTTTTATCTAATTATTTGAGTAACTCAAGGAATTGTTTCAGCCCTACAACACAGACTCCTCAGCGGAGGCATCTCACAGTCTCAGGGTTAATAGACCTTAGTGTTTGATGCTGGTCACAACATGATCACATAATGTAGTAAAATAGTAGAAAACATATTCATATATATGTAGATATGTGCTGAAGGATTCTCTACAACATGGTGGTGGTTGTCCTGTCACCAAAGCTCTTATATAAAGACACATTATTGTGCAGCTTCCACTCAGGATTTCTACGTTTTGTTTCTTTGTTTTGGCAAACAAAAGTGAACCGTTGCGTTATGTAAAGACACGTTCAGGCCAGGACAGGACGTCAAGGCAGGAAGTGGCTTTGATATTCTTAGCTCTTGAGCGCAGACTCGACTGTGGCATCCGGGAAAACGAGCATATTGTCCACGCAGAAGTGCTTCTGGTTCTGAAAGCGTGCAACAACGGTCCAGAAAGGAGCAGATAGCGGCGGAGAAAGAGTGATTTTGTGTAGTGATTTTTCATGAAGCTCTCCTTTGTTTGCTGCTGTGTGTGGCCTCTGAGCCGCCAGACGCTGAGGGCAGCAGGAGTCTCTCTATTAGATTATCCTCCACCAGGAATTTGGACCGACCTGAAGACCTTCGAGGCTGAGAAAACTTCGCCATGCTTTGTCCGCTGTCAGTGAAACACAGGCCAACCTTTTAACTGCTCAGACGTGAAAATAAAACATGTGTATATCAACAAACAGCTTTAGAGTCCAGTAAAGTCTCCAAATTGGTGAATGGATACCTGCCAGAGCAGCCAGTTTTCAAATAATACCCCAGACGTAGTGGCTGACTGTACAACACATTTATACTGTTAAAACTGTGTGCAAACAAAACAAAAACAGATGAAATCCTGCAGTAAGGTTACAGGAAAAAAATGTTCAAATCTGTAAAAACTAATCATAAATGACAGCAAATATCTGTAAAATAATATTATTTCTTTATTTTATTTTTGCAAAATTCATGCAAAATGACCACAAAAATACAAAAGTAATGAAAAAACACAAAGCAACATGAGTATATGATCTAAAATGACCCCCAGAGACACAAACTACCATAAAGACACGTAAAATGTCCCTGAAAACAAACAGAATGACCACAAAAAGATGCAAAAGGTCCAGCAAAATGTAAAAATAATGCAAAAACACAAACCAAAATCAGTATGTTTTGCAGAAAAGATGCTCAAAAACACCCATAAAGAGATGGAAAAAGTAACAAGAAAGACACACAGCCATGCAAAATGACCACAAAAATAGAAAAGTAATGCAAAAACACAAGGCAAAATGAGCATGTGATGCAGAAAAGAGATGCAAGATGTCCATAAAGATGCAAAAAAGTGACACAAGATGCAAAAATGAGCATATTGTGCAGAAAGATGCTCACATAAGGCCGTACAGCTGATCACACATCACACCAGAATGAATGAAAACATCCAACATTTCTTCCTCCACCACAGCACAGCCATGGGGTGTCTGTAGCTCCTCTGCCTGAGGAGGAGAAGCCTTCGTGGTGATAACGATCGCTCAGTCTAACGCTGGATTTCCCAGCATGCCTCTGAGGCGACCCCGGAGTGCAAAGGCTCATGGGAAGGCCGTGGCGGCGCGGCGCTCCGGCAGGATGTGGCTGAGAAAGGAACGCTGTGTGTCGGCCTCCTCGTCCTGGACTCTCCCCAGAGGACGGGCCTCAGGACGGGAAACGCCCGGGGGTTCGATCCCAGCCCCGACGCTCACAACGCCGGCATTGTTCCACGCCGTGAAGAGCCTCTGAACCAGACCTCCTCATGTTCAGACACGGCTCGGCTTTTATCCTCTCTGTCTGTTCTTCTGGCTTTGCCTCCACTCACTACAAAGCTCACTGTTCCCTCCTTAATCTGAGAAACGCTGCTTTTCTACTTTCCATACGTAGATTTAACCAAACAGTTTGCTTTAATTGTTTCAAAGCTCATGCTGTTAGTGTTCATATATTATATAAACATAAACACCAAACCCAAGGATGGATTACTGAACAAGCATACCAGGCACAGGCCGAGGGGCCCGAAGTGACTGGTACCACTTAGAGTCAGTGGAAGGAACACAAAATGACGACAATGAGATTTAAGACAACCATAAGTGATGCAAAGTGGCCTAAAAGACACACAAAATGACCATAAAGAGATGAAAAATGTCCAAAAGACACCACAAAGACACACAAAATGACCACAAAGAGATGAAAAATGTCCAAAAGACACCACAAAGACACAAAACGACCCCTAAGAGATGCGCAACAGCCACACATAGATGTAAAATGTCCACAAAGACACACAAAACAGCCACAAAGAGATGAAACAAGTCCCTGAAGACAAGCAAAAAGATGCAACGTGTCCAAAAGACACCAAAGACATCAAAACGACCACTGATTGACACAAAACGACCACAAAGAGATGCAAAACAGCCCTAAAATGTCCAAAAGACACCACAAAGACACACAAAATGACCACAGAGATGAAAAATGTCCATGAAGACAAGCAAAGAGATGCAACAAGTCCGAAAGACACCACAAAGACACACATAACTACCAATGATTGACACAAAACAACCCCAAAGAGATGAAAAACATTCACAAAAAGATGCAAAAACACCAAAACAAGGTGCAGCACGGTCACAAAAACATGGAGAAGGACCACAAAAATCCAAAAATAATGCAAAAACACAAGGCAACATGAAAATATATTCAAAACTGACCCCAAAGAGATGCAAAACTACCATGAAGACACGCAAAATGTCCCTGAAGACAAACAGACTGACCACAAAAAGATGCAAAAGGTGCACCAAAATGTAAAAGAAATGCAAGAACACAAGGCAAAGTGAGTATACGATGCAGAAAAGAGATGTAAGATGTCCAGAAAAGCATGCAAAATGTCCACAAAGATGCACAAAAGCGACACAAGATGCAAAAATAACCACAACAATGCAAAATTAATGCAAAAACACAAGACAAAATGAGTACATGATGCAGAAAAGATGGTTTGAAACAACCATAAAGAGATGGAAAATGTTAAAAAAAAAAGACACAGTCATGCAAAATGACCACAAAGACATGAAAAACGTCCATAAAAATCTGCTAAACGTCGCCACAGAGACGCAAAACGACTGTAAAGCCTGAAAACCAGCTCCTGATCCTGGCAGCTTTTAAAACAACACCGGAGACAGTCGCGCTTTGTTCCCTGGACGCTGCGTCTCCTTTATTTGGCAGCGCGTCTTCACACGGCTGACAGAGCATAAAGGCGTCTTTATCACACCTGAGAGGTTGAAAGTCGAGGATGACGTGTTTCTCCAGAAACGGCAAAACGCCGTCCGCACTTGCACATTAAAAAAATAAAGCGAGAGAGAAGTCTGTTAGCAATCTCAGGGAAATATTCTCTGCGGTTTGTGATGATTCAGTGGCGTTTTTCCGTCGTGGATTTTGGTTTTCGGGGTGAAGCTTCGAGTCTTTCTGCTGCTGAGGCCCCTGCAGAGGAGCCCTCTCCAGTAATTTGTGGTTGTAGAAAAGCCTTCGGAAACATACATGCATGTACACACACTGGCTTTTTTTCTTTGTTATGTATTCATTTTTGGGGTTTCTTTCCCTCCTGCTGCATGCGTTTTCCAGATGTGTTTCCAGTGGACAGATTCAGGTTGAAGATCCAGTGGTTCTGTAGGTCACAGACTTTAGAAAGAGGCTGATGATGCACTTAAAGAAGCAGAGAAAGTTAAAAAAAATACTCTAGAAAGCTCCAAAAATCGTGATGGATGTCACAGCTGAGAGCTCCAGTAAGCAGATGGAGCTTTTTAGCAGATTACGATGAGTTTTATCCCCTAAATATGACTGTTTAAGGTGAAAATAAAAGCTGTTTTTCATCAAGTTTTGACTCCAAGACGTCTGCAGATGCTAGAAGACCCCAAATATGAATAGAAATGGGCACAAATTGAGGTTCATCTCTGAATTCCAAGCAGTATCTGAGCATTTTTTGCTCCCTACAATGACAACAAGTAGAGAGAACTTAGCAATGTCTCTTTTTGCAGTTCTAATGCCATAAATCCAAAAAATAAACAAAGAAGGTTGACTTTTTTGCATTAGCTTTAAACATGAATCAACAAATCCAACATTGTCCCCACAAATGTTACCAATGCAGGTAAAGAATGGTTTCTCTATGTACTAGAAAAGCTAACTGAAATGAGAAATATGCAAAATGATGCATAAAAAGACCACACAGCCACATGAAATGTGCAAATCCATGTCAAACCGCACACATAGAGGTGAAGGAAATGCAAAACTACACACATGAGAACATGCAAAACTATCAGAAACTGATGCAGAAAGAAGGAATATGCAACAATGACCACAAAAATGCCAAAGTAATGCAAAAACACAAAGCAAATTGACCACAACATTCATAATCGGCCCAAGCAGACATAAAATGACCTTAAAACATGCAAAATGACCAGAAAAAGTGCAAAAAAAATGGACCATAAAACTTATAATTAGCCCAAATAGACATAAAATGATCACAAGTTCATGCAAAACAGTGAAAAGTGATGCAAAATGACTGTAAAAAATATACAAAACGTCCACAAGGAGATGCAAAGCGTTGCTGAAAAATGCAAAAACGCTAAAACAAGATGCAGTACGGTCACAAAAACATGCAAAGCCACAAACCAAATTGACCATAACTTTCATAATCAGACAATTAGACATAAAATGGCAACAAGTTGATGCAAAACAGTGAAAAGTGATGCAAAATGACTGTAAAAAAATATGCAAAATGTCCACAAAGAGACCATAAAACCACATGAAATGTGTGAAACCATGCCAAACCGCACACATAAATCTCCAAAAGGAAATGTAAAACTATTACAAAGTGAAGCAAGATGGCCATAAAAAGTGCAAAAACACAAAACAAATTGATCACAACATTCATAATAACCCCAAATAGACATTAAATGACCACAAAATGTGCAAAATGACCCCAAAAGTGCAAAAAAAAGTGGTGTTTTCTGTCGTTTCCAGTTGTTTTCAGTCATTTCAAGTCACTGTTTTACCCTGTAATTCCTTCATTTTAACCTGCTTTTGTTAATATTGTCACAGTTCCACATGAAAAGGAGCAGCAGGTGTGCAGCACATGTTCAGATTTGTAAACACGAGTGTTTCCTGCGGCCGTTTCTTACCTCGTGGTGTCCGGAAGCGTTAGTTTTCCCTGCTCGTTGACTGACAGGCCGATGCCAGGCGTCCAGACAGGAGCCGGTGTCGCCGTTCGCTGTTGTGGTCGTCGCTGAGGTTTCACACTACGACGTGTAAAACAGGAACAAAAAAGCAACACAACGTACGAGCACGACAAACACACGGCTTGGCAGGGCTCCCCGGTCTGTCAGGAAACAGATGCCTGCTGCTTTAATGGAGGCCGACAGAACTGAATTAGATGTGGTTTTTGGTCTCGAATCACAGGATTGACAGGGTTCAGGCCGTTGATAGAACACGTGGAATATCAGGGACTTTTGCAGGTCAAATCAGAGGTCAGAGGAGGAACTTCCCTGCTGCTAAACATCAGCACAGCTGGGAAACTTATTAGGAAATGTTCCACATTTTTGGCGTTATGATGAAGGTTTTCTGACCCGTGTTGTGTTTTTGATTCAATATTATTCTCATATTAGTCGGATATTTGTATATTACGACCCATAATGTTGGGTTTTTGTCTGAGAAAGTAAAAAAAACAAAACATTTTAGACATTTGTCATTATTATGAAGGCTGTCTGACCCATATATTTTCATTTTTACTTCCTGTTTTCCGTCATTTTAATTCACTGTTTTCACTTCAGTTCAATTATATTTTATTTATATAGCACCAATTACAGGTCAGATAGTCTCAAGACGCTTCACAGAACCCATATGCCTGAACCCCTAGAGTAGCCCTAAGGCGATGGTGGCAAGAAAAGCAGGCTTTTAACAGGGAAGAAACCTTGAGCAGAACCTGGTTCTTTATATAGGGGGGACCCATCTGCTGCTGGCCGGCAGGTCGACCAACGTTCTGTTGTTTCCGCCTGTTTTCTGTCACTTTCACTTGGTTTTTGGTCGCTGTTTTCTGTCATTGCTTGTTGCTGTTTTCTGTCATTTCCAGTCACTGTTTTGCTTACATTTCCACTAGCTGGTCTACGTCGTTTTCTGTTGTTTTAATTTGCTGTTTTCTGTTAATTTCATCGATGTTTTCTGTCACTTTCAGCTGGTTTGAGGTCGTTTTTGGTCACTGTTTTGCTTACATTTCCACTAGCTATTTTAGGTTGTTTTCTGTCATTTCTAGTTGCAGTTTTCTGTTGTTTTCGTCGATGTTTTCTGTCACTTTCAGCTGGTTTTTGGTTGTTTACTGCTGTCGGTTGCTATTTTTTACTCTCATGTTATGTTTTTAATTCAACTTATTCCCATATTAGTTGGATGTTTCAATATTAGGACCCACAATATTGGGTTTATATCTTTGTACATGACATACAAATGCAAACATATTTCCGTTTTGGACTGTTTTATCCAATAAATGTTAGACTGATAGAATAATGGTCGTTTTGGGATGTTTTATCCACTAAATGACACATAGCTAATAGAATAACGGTCGTTAACAGATGTTTTATCCACTAAATGACACATAGCTAATAGAATAACGGTCGTTAACAGATGTTTTATCCACTAAATGACACATAGCTAATAGAATAACGGTCGTTAACAGATGTTTTATGCACTAAATGACTCATTACTAATAGAATAATGGTCATTTGCTGATGTTTTATCCACTAAATGACACATAGCTAATAGAATAACGGTCGTTAACAGATGTTTTATGCACTAAATGACTCATTACTAATAGAATAATGGTCATTTGCTGATGTTTTATCCACTAAATGACACATAGCTAATAGAATAACGGTCGTTAACAGATGTTTTATCCACTAAATGACACATAGCTAATAGAATAACGGTCGTTAACAGATGTTTTATGTACTAAATGACTCATTACTAATAGAATAATGGTCATTTGCTGATGTTTTATCCACTAAATGACACATAGCTAATAGAATAACGGTCGTTAACAGATGTTTTATGCACTAAATGACTCATTACTAATAGAATAATGGTCATTTGCTGATGTTTTATCCACTAAATGACACATAGCTAATAGAATAACGGTCGTTAACAGATGTTTTATCCACTAAATGACACATAGCTAATAGAATAACGGTCGTTAACAGATGTTTTATCAACTAAATGACACATGACTCATAGAATAATGGTCGTTTGCAGCGCAGCTTTCTCTCATCTCGTGTCTTCTCTGTGCTGTTTACGAGCGGCGTTTGTTTTCACAGCGCGTTTTGTTTTCTTTTTTCCTCGTTGAAAGAACTCCATCCATTGTTCGACAAGGAGGAAGAGGAAGAGGATTAAGAAAAGGGAGAAAGAGAGCGAACTGGTTTGAGTCTGAGCATCAATATTTGTCCTGGCAGGGGAGATGAAAGTCCAAAAACCAAACCGGTTCTGTGGAATAAAGAGAACAGAGAAGACGGAGAGCAGGGAGGGGATCATTAGAGGAGCTATGAAGAGGTTCAGCGGTTGCTAACGGAGAGTTCAGGTTGTCTCTGTTGAATGGTAGAACATCCAGATGATAGCATCAGACCTGCAGACCCTCTGCTGCCATCATCACAGTCAAAACACCTCAGAGTCCTGTAGAGACCTGCACAGGTATCTGCCAGAGACACCACAGTCTGTTTCTGTCTAAATATATGGGTTTCTGTCTAAATATATGGGTTTCTGTCTCAATACATGGGTTTCTGTCTAAATATATGGGTTTCTGTCTAAATATATGGGTTTCTGTTTAAATATGTGTGTGTTTCTGTTCAAAATGTGTGGGTTTCTGTTTAAAATGTGTGTGTTTCTGTTCAATATATGGGTTTCTGTCTAAATATATGGGTTTCTGTCTCAATATATGTCTTTCTGTTTAAAATGTGTGTGTTTCTGTTTAAAATGTCTGTTTCTGTCTCAATATATGGGTTTCTGTCTAAATATATGTCTTTCTGTTTAAAATGTGTGTGTTTCTGTTTAAAATGTGTGTGTTTCTGTTTAAAATGTGTGTGTTTCTGTTTAAAATGTGTGTGTTTCTGTTTAAAATGTGTGTGTTTCTGTTCAAAATGTGTGTGTTTCTGTTTAAAATGTGTGTGTTTCTGTTTAAAATGTGTGTGTTTGTGTTTAAATATGTGTGTTTCGCTTTAAAATGTGTGTGTTTCTGTTCAAAATGTGTGTGTTTCTGTTTAAAATGTGTGTGTTTCTGTTTAAAATGTGTGTGTTTCTGTTTAAATATGTGTGTGTTTCGCTTTAAAATGTGTGTGTTTCTGTTCAAAATGTGTGTGTTTCTGTTTAAAAGTGCGTGTTTGTGTTTAAAAGTGTGTGTTTCTGTTTAAAAGTGTATGTGTGTGCATGTGTGTTTGTGGGTAAATGTGTGTATTTTTGTTGGTAAATGTGTGTTTTTGTAGGTAAAAGTGTGTATTTTGTGGGTAAATGTGTATTTTTTTAAGTAAATATGTGTGTTTGTGTTTAAAAATGTGTATTTTGTGGGTAAATGTGTGTGTTTTTGTTGATAAATGTGTGCTTTTGTGAGTAAATGTGTGTGTTTGTGTTTAAAAATGTGTGTTTGTGTTTAAAAGTGTGTTTTTGTGTTTAAAATGTGTGTTTGTGGGTAAATGTGTGTCTTTGTGTTTACAAGTGTGTGTTTTTGTATTTAAATTGTGCTTTTTTGAGTAAATGTGTGTGTTTTTGTGTGTAAATGTGTGTGTCTGTGGACACAGTAAGCAGACAGAGCTTTTTAGCAGATTACGATGAGTTTCATCCCTTACATTTGACAGTTTAAGGTGAAAATAAAAGTCGTTTTCATCAAGTTTGGACTCCAAGAAGTTTGCAGATGCTAGAAGACCCCAAATATGACTAGAAATTAGCACGACTTGAGGTTAATCTCTTCATTCTCAGCAGTTTCTGGATGTTTTTACTCACTGTGTGGTCAGTTGGTTTGCAGTTGCTTTCAGCTGTTTTCTGTCACTTTCAGTTACTGTTAGTGTTTGTGTTGTTTTCAGCGGTTGTCAGTGGTTATTAGTTGGTGTTTTATGTGGTTTTCAGTTACTGTTTGCTTTCATTGATGCTCCAAACGTCTTTGTTAAGTTTACGCTCCAAAAATCCTTGGTTAGGTTCAGGGAAAGCTGGGTGTGGTCAGTTTTTACGACATTAATGTTTAGATTTTGTGGATTTTCAGAGGCCTAATGTGGTAAAAATGTCCAGAATTTCACAAGCAAACTGAACAAACTAGAGAAAGTCGAATGCGCACTTTGACATTTCAGATTATTCTCGAGATCCCTGCATTAAGAACCACTGACCTAATCGAATTTCATGCTTTCTATTTCCAGATAAAGGCTTTTTTTGTGTGCGCTTTTCTAAATGGAGTGATTTGTTTGTGTTGCTCTGCTCACAAGTTGTAGCTTCTCTCTGCTTTCACTTATCAGCTGCAAGGCGGTTTGTGATGCAGATTTTTTAAATATTTAACTGTGTCTCTTTTGTTCTCAGTGAAAGATACTGCAGTGAATTAATTAGTTGAGCGTTATGAGACAGTTTCATAACGGGTGGAAATGTGCCCGCTAATTAAACTCAACTCAGATGTGAAATGTATGAATATGTGCCATCGCTTAAACGGCTTCAAGATGCAGCAGTGAAATGAAAGAAATACATCAGTGTCATGTTGCTGATAAAAAATGACAAAAATGACACGGAGAGGTGTTAAAATGACATGGAAATGTTACAAAAATGCACAAAGTTACACAAAAGGATGCCTAAATACACAAAAAGACACAAAAAATGACACAGAGGTGTTAAAATGATATGAAAATGACAAAAAATGCATTAAATGACATAAAAGGATGCTAAAATAACACAAAAATGACACATAAAGCACAAAAATGACACAGAAGTGTTAAAATGACATGAAAATGTTACAAAAGTGCACAAAATCCCAGACAACGATGCTTAAATAACAGAAAAATGACACAAAAAGGCACAAAAATGAGACCGAGGCGTGTGAAAGTGACATGAAAATGACACAAAAATGCACAAAATCACACAAAACGATGCTTAAATAACACAAAATGACACAGAGAGGTGTTAAAATGACATGAAAATGACACAAAAATGCACAAAATCACAGACAATGATGCTAAAATAACAGACAAATGACACAAAGACACAAAAAGCTGCTAAAATAAAACATAAATGATGCTAAAATAGCACAAAAATGACACAGAGAGGTGTTAAAGTGACATGAAGATGACATAAGAATGCATAAAATCGCACAAAAGAATGCTAAAATAAGAGAAAAATGACACAAAACCAAAGGTTCCCGCTAATTAAACTGAGCTTATGAATGTGTGCGATGGCTTGAACGGCTTCAAGATGCTGCAGCGAACTGGAAGTCATACATCAGTGTCATGTCTGTGATTTGTGGCTTCATCCGTCACATCAAAGCTCTTGTCTCTTTAATTAAAAACATCCTCTGACATCAACAACACAACCGACGTGTGTAGGAGAAAATAATCCAGATTGATATGGAGCTTTGAGCCGTCATTACGTGACTCATCGCTGGAAGATCTCTCAGACCAATCAGAGCCTCCTGGCTGGAGTTTCTAAAAGCTGCTGCATCCATCCATGCATCCATCCATCCATGCATCCATCCATCCATCCATCCATCCATCCATCCATCCATCCATCCATCCATCCATCCATCCATCCATCCATCCATCCATCCATCCATTTGGGTGGATACAGGGGAAGTGGAGTCAGGAAGCAGCTTGTTCCTCTGAGGAAGATGAGATCATGACCGCTGGGTTACTGTATCCTGACTCTGGAAACGTCCTCTTTTACCCTGCCAGCCCTAAACCGGCACATTTTCACTCACTGTGGCCTCAGTTTTAGCTGAAACCTGAAGTCCTGCACCAGCAGAGAGAACTCAGAAATGTCTTCTGTGCAGAATGACGCAGTTAGAATGACACAGAGAGACAAAAACAACACAAAATGGTCCTTAAATGACACAGAAAATGACACAGAGATGTTAAAATGAAATGAAAATGACACCAAGAATCACAAAATCACACAAAAAGATGCTTAAATAACACAAAAACACTAAAATAGCACGGAGAGGTGTTAAAGTTACATGAAAATGTTACAATAACACACAAAATCACACAAAAGATGCGTAAATATCACAAAAATGACACAAAATACGCTAAAATGACACAAAAAGATACTAAAATAACAGAAAATAAGAATGACAGAGAGGCATGAAAATTTGTAATTTGTAAATTTGTAATTTGTAACGGTATGAATCGTCAAAAAGCAAAAATTTAGGATGGATTTCTTCATTTGTTTTTAGTCAACAAAGCACTGGCTCCACATACTGTAGATATTTAACAGTTTTATGTTTCACAACTTCTACAAAGAAACTTTTCATACTTGCCTCCTTCTCCACTCTGTAAACACATCCTGCAGTTCAGCTGAAAAGTCCCTGAATTTTTGTCTTGTGACTGTTTGTCGTATCCCAGTCGCTGACGGCTTCACAGCTTCGCCAAGGAGCTCAGAATTTTTTCTTTTTTACAGAATCTCTTCAGAGCAAACAGTTTATTTTCCCAGATTTTTTTAAGTGAGTCTGATAAAAGTAAAGACGTTTCACCATGCATTCAGTTAGGCTTTTCATGCCATTTAAGCGTTTCAAGGACTGAAAGTTCAAATTGTGCCGCGTCTTTTTGTTTGATAAATGTCAAATAATTTTTCAATATTGACGTTGTATTTGCTGTACTTTTGGTTCCTCTGCTGCGTCAAACTAAAACTGCCACTGAAAGTACGATAAAATATTTAAATCACACAGTATTTCTGGTCCGAAACGTTCAGTTTTTGCTTTTTGGATTTGGTTTCTTCACAGTAACTTCGTGTTTAACGTTCTTTGCAGCCATTTTGAGTTGCTGTTTGCAGTTGCTTTTTCTGTCGTTTTCAATTGCAGTTTTCTGTCACTTTCAGTTGGTTTGTGGTCGTTTTCAGTCACTGTTTTCTGTCATTTTTTGTTGCCGTTTTCTGTCATTTTAATTAGCTATTTTCTGTAGTTTTTGATGATGTTTTCTGTCACTTTCAGCTGGTTTGCGACTGTCTTTGGTTGCGGTTTTCTGTTATTTTCTGTTGTCGTTTCCAGTCACTGTTTTCGTTGCTGTTTTTTCTCCTGTCATTTTGCTGTTTTCTGTCATTTTCATTCTCTGTTTCGAGTCCTTTCCATCTGTTACCTGTTGTTTTCTGTCTATTTTCTGCCATTTCCAGTCGTTTAAGTGGCCTCAAAAAGTCTTGATCCACAACATTTGCATTGTTTTTGTTGTGTCAAACTGAAATTGCAGCAGAAAAGACTGTGAAATATTTAAATCCACAGTATTTCTGATCGGAAACGTTCAGTTTTTGCTTTTTGGATTTGGTTTCTTCACGCTAACTTCTTTGCTCTGTGTTTTGATCAAATGTAGACTCAGACTTGGATTAATGCGAGTCCTGTTTAGCCCCGTTTAGCCCTGTTTGGCCCTGTTTGGCCTGGTTTGGCCTGGTTCTGCCCCCGCTGTGGCTGGATCAGAGGTTAGCAGACACTTTTCTCTCCACCATGACTTCGCCCCGGGTGCTTCCTCCCGCCCTGACTTCCTCTGACAAACTTCACTTCCTGTCAGACTCAGAGAGGAGATTAGTGAACGTGTTTTACAGGTTTCCCCGACTAGCCCACGAGCTGCAGATGAAGCTGCATCCATGTGAGCTCGTCTGCTGCTGCTTTTTAAGAATCCTCCTTATGAATCCAGCTGTTTCCTCCTGCATTTCTTCCATTCTAGTTCCCTTGTGTGATTCATTTTAAAGCTTTGACCTCAGTGTAGAAGCATAAAGTCTGGTTGTGTTGCAGCGACGGCTCTGCTGGGTTTCACTCGGCTCTCAGTGGAAGGTCCTCTGTGGTTTGTGGGTTGCTGCTTTCAGACTGTGGCATAAGTGAACAGATGAAATGAATGATAAAAGGATGCTAAAATAACACAAAAATGACATGTAGAGGCGTGAAAATGACACAAAAATGCACAGAATTACACAAACGTATACTTGAATAAGAGACAAAGAACAAGAAAAGACAAAAACGTAGACATTTGTGCAAAACGACGCTAAAATAACAGAAAAATTACAAGAAAAGACACAAAAATGCACAAAATTACACAAAAACGTGCTTAAACAACAGAAAAATGACACAAAAATGGCACAGAGATGTTAAAATGACATGAAAATGACACAAAATTACACAAAAGGATGCTGAAATATCAGAAAAATGACAACAAATGACAGACAAAGACACGTAGAGATGTTAAAATGACACATAAACGGTGATTTTATGTGGTCCAGCTGCAGATCGGAACTCAAACTGTATTTTTGTGCAGCGTTAGCAGCGCTGTCAGACTTCAACCACACCTCATTTAGGAGCTTCTTCCTGTGGCTGAAGGCGCTGCCACCTTTTCCCTCCAGGTGAAGCTCATGTTTGTGCGTTCGCCGTGGGGCTGTTAGCGCGACCTTTGTGAGGACGGCTGAGCGAGACGCCGATGCAAATCACCTGTTTGCATTTGGAGATAAAAATCTCACCAGGCTCGAACAACAGGAATCAATCACCCACTGAAGCTGTCAGGTGTTGAGACGCTGAAACGGGGAATTCTGGGTAAAAAGATGCAACGTTTAGTCGGCTTCATCGTTGGCCAGCTCTCTCCGAGGATCGATTAGTGATGTCTGCTGCTCCGATCTTAAACTCACAGTAGTAGAGATCAGGGAGGTTAGTTTATCCTTCAGCTGTACTCCTTTATTTTTCTAATCAAAAATGCCAAATAATTGTAAAAAAAATCTCCACTGTGGTTTGTCTGACATCTTTAAATGCTATTTTTTGACCAAAAAACTGTCTAAAACCCCCAAATAATCAGTTTACGCTGATATTAAACACAGAAAATCACTTTGTAGAAATGGCAATAACAACTTTTTAAAGCATTTTTAACAGCAAATGACTGATTATTGATTATTAAGAGACTAATCCTTTGCAGAATGTAATTTTTTGTTTGATTGATTTGTCAAAAATGGAAAAAAAATGGTAAATAATCTTTTGTTTTGACCCAAAAATTGTCTGAAAGCTAAAATATGCAGTTTATGGTGATATTAAACACAGAAAATCACATTGTAGAAGCTATAAAAACAACTTTTTCAAGCATTTTTTCAACTGCAAATGACTGATTATTAATTATTGATTTTTGTTTGATTAGTTAAAAATGCCAGATAATAGAAAAAAAATCTTTTGTTGTGACCAAGAATGTCTGAAACCTCAAAATATGCAGTTTTTATTGTTCTATTTAGTTTTTTTAATCAAACATGCCAAATAATTTTACAAAATCTTCATTATAGTTTCCTAATGTCTGAGGTGACATCTTTAAATGTTATTTTTTGACCAATAAACTGTCTAAAACCCTAAAATATCCAGTTTACAGTGATGTTAAACACACAAAATCACATTGGAAAAGCACCAACATCATCTATAGTAGCAATTTTTAACGTTTTTTTATCGTTGTATTTGTTTTTTAAATCAAAAATGCAAAATAATTGTAAAAAAATCTCCATTACAGTTTCCCAAAGTCTGATGCAACGTCTTTAAATGTCTTTTTTGACCAATAAACTGCCTGAAACTCAAAAATAATCAGTTTACGGTGCTATTAAAGAGAGAAGATCCCATATTAGAAGCTGTGAAACTGCTTTTTACAGCCACATAATGAGCTAAAAGTCCAGGTGGACGTTACAGAGGAGGATGGAAGCAGCTCCAGAGGTGTCCAGATGTTTGAACGCTGATGTTCAGGCTGCTCATCCTCAGTCCTGCAGAAGCAGGAATCCTGACTCGTCTGGAGCTGCAGCGGCGTTTTAATGACAGGGAAGTGAGTCGGTTAGGTTTTTAGGGTGGAAAATTACTGGCAGCCTCCCTGGCGGCCCCGCCTCCCGCCTCCCGCCTCATGAATGAGAGTTTACATAGAGTCATTAAGGAGCCAGGAGACTGAAGTGGAGCTGCTGCTAAACATCTCATCAGCTCATCCTCACTTCAGAACTCTGCTTCCTCCAGGAGATCTGATCTGATCTGATCTGATCTGATCTGATCTGATCTGATCTGATCTGATCTGATCTGATGGCTGTTATCAGTCTGTTTATGCTCTGAAAACTGGATTTCTCTTCACAAACTACTCATTTAGATGACATTTAAGTCAAACCTGACCAAACTAAGTTCATTTTTATCACTTTTTAGCATTTTTTTGTTGATATTTTGACATTTATGAGTCATTTTCAACCCAGTAGTCGTCTGTGGTGCAGTTTTTAAGTGTTTTTGCTGCTGTTTGACGTTTTTGCGTCTTATTTCTGCTGTAGGAACTTGATTTTTATTCAGAAACTGCTTATTTACAATAGATTTAAGTGACACAAACGTAACTAATGTGATTAAATATTTATATTAAACATCACTGACATGTGACTTCTAGTAAATACTTGCTGTGACTTGCACTTTTTGGTGTCATATGTGCCTCTTAGACATTTTTGAGGTAAAGCTGAGGCAAATCATGGTCTAGTAGGATAAAATAATGACAAATATTTTAGCATCAGATGACAAATTCTGTTTTTCAGAAGCTTAAACTTGCTTTTTTCCACACGGCGCAGGTTAATATGCGCTAATAAAAGCAGATTGTCTCTCGGTGTTTTCCAGATCGGTGTAAATCCGTCTTCCCGGTTCCCAGCTGCCTCTGTGGGTCTTTTCTGGGAATATTTTTAATCTCTGAAATCAAAGTTGTGTAATTGATAGGGATATGTGAAGGCAGCGGGTTTGAAGTTAAAAAAAAAAAAAAAACCTGAGTCATGTCTTCTTTTTTTGTTTTATCATGTCTTAGAAAAATCCTTGTCTGTGATCGGATGCCAGAAAAAGAAAAAAACAGAAATAAACGTCCCCCAGAGCAGAAAAAGGTGCTGCTTTTTATCTGCATCCACTCAAAAGAAGCTGCTGTTGTGGAATGATTTAGAAAAGAGTTTCACAACACGCAGCCTGCAGCGCTTAAACCTCCACTTAATCCAGAGTTCCACATGTTTTCACAGTTTCTCCCAAACTAAACGTGTGATTTGTCCACATTAATCCGGCTGGAACTGATGATTACTGTGGTTTATTTCAGTTTAATCCCCAGAGTTAGCTATAAAATCTCCATCTCTGTGTCCTAAAGTCTGAATCTTTAAATATCTTCTTTTAGCAATAAATCATCTGAATCCCCCAAAAACTGAGTTCACAGTGAAATTAAACAGAGAGAAGCACACTGGAAAAGCACCAACAGCACCTTTAGGAGCAGTTTTTCACTAGCAAATGACTGATTATGGTGTTTTTTGTTTGATTTGTCAAAAATATAAAAAATCTGATAAAACGTCTGAGGCGACGTCTTTAAATGGTTTTTTTTTTGACCAAAGAATAGTCTGAAAACCCCAAAATATGCAGTGTACAGTGAAGTTAAACAGAGAAAATCACATTGTTGAAGCTGCAACAACTCATTTTTAGAGCATTTTTGAGGAAATAACTGATTAACTGTGGGATGTATTTTTTTTTTTGTTCGATTGATTAGTCAAAAATGGTAAAAAGTCTTTACTTTTGACAAAGAAGTGTCTGAAACCTCAAAATATGCAGTTTAAAGTGAAATTAAACAGAAAATCACATTGTATGAGCTGCAGCAAGTCATTTTTAAAGCTTTTTAACAGTAAATGACTGATTATTGATTATTAAGAGACTAATCATCTATGGGGCATTTTTTATTGGACACCCTTAATTTTTTATGTTTATTTAAAATTTTTATTTATTTATTTTTTGCAGTTTTGGCTTGTTTTTTATTTTTTACAATCAACAAGTAAATTAATCCTTTTTCTTCTGTGTTTTTTCCGATTACCAAATATTTCTGTAATTTAACAAAACAGAGAAAATCTGTAAAATAACAAGAAAATTATTAAATAAAAAATTCTTTACTATTGAGTTTTTCTTTCAAATAACAGCAAATATATAAAATATTGATGTTTTTTACTGAAATAAATATGGTAAAATCTGTGAGATTTTGTGGTCAGGCATCATAAAATATTGGTTTACTATTTGTAATTTATAAATAAATAAATAAATAAATAAATAAATAAATAAATAAATAAAATAAATAAATATATATATATATATTTATATATATATATATTTATTTATTTATTTATTTTACAGTTTTTGCCTGTTCTTTTTTTTTACAATCAACATGTCAATTTATATTTTTTGTGATTTCATTAGATATCTGTAACTCAATAAAATTACAGTTAAAAACTTTTTAAAAAATCATAATTCTCGAAATAACACAATAAAATAAAAAGAAAGATGATTTTTTTTTGGTTTAAAAAACAAAAAAATCTAAAAATCTCTGAACAATAATTTGCAGAATCACCAAAGAAAAATGTCTAATTTTCAGGTTTCTGGCTGATTTAATTGTTAAATTAAACGTTTTTAATCATTTTCCTCAATTAGTCAGCAGACAGTGAGTTTATTACTGACAACTCAGAGAGCTGATTGATCATTTGAGCAACTTTTTTAGCAACGTTAGCAGGTTTATCTTCTGTTTTTTTGGTGTGCTATGATGGTTTTGGATTTAATTTGGATGCAGGAGCTCCAGTCTCTGCTGATTATTGAGTTGAAATCCAGAGAAATGAGCTCACGTCTCGCGTTAGTGGAAGCAGAGTTTTTTGGCCGATGCTCCTTCTTGTTTACATTCTGGAGCTCCGGCAGATGAAAGCGGAGCCGGCGCCTCCTCCCAGCCGGTTCAGACATGTCGGCAAACTGGCCCCGGCACCAAAACAAAGGCCCGGCTTGTGTAATCGCTGTGCACAGGGCCGCTTTAACCCTTCAGCCAAGCCAGCTGTGCACTAACTCACTCACTGGGGCTCATGACGCTGCACAAACGCAGCTAGAACACTTCCAAAGCAGACGTTTTTACAGAAAATATCCACTCCCAACAGCCTTCAGAGCCATTTAGCTTCAGATTGAAGCTGTAACCCTCTAATATCTGCCATGTGCAAGTCCACCAGGACATGTCCCTACATTTTTACATACAATAGTGCACTTTTTTGGGAGTATTTTATTTGCTTTACATCAATACAACCCTTATATCCCATGTTTTAACCCTCCTGTTGTCCTCATTTACAGGCACCAAAAAATATTCCTTGTCTGGAAAAGAATCCAAAAATTCTGAAAAAAAATTCCCTAAATTTCTGAAAATTTGTAAAACCTTCAGGAAGAAAATTCCAGTAATTCCTTAAAAGTTTCCCTAAAAATTTTATTTAAAAAAACAAAAAATCCCCCAAATTTGGCAAGAAAATTCTTGTAAATATTTTCAAAAAATGAGTAAAAATCTTCCAAAAAAATCCTAAAAATACCTAAAGTGATTCCATATATATCAGTGAAGCTTCTAATATTTTCTTTAAGAACTTTCACATAAAAATCAACCAAAATCCAGCAAAATTCCGCATTTTCAAACTTTAAAACGGGTCAGTTTGACCTGCAGGACGACACGAGGGTTAATTATATGTATTGACTTTTGTTTTAACTACTACAATAAATTGCTTAAAAGTGCAAAAAACCTAAAAAAAAATTAAATGGGTATTTTCTACATGTGCACACAAACTGTCACATAATGCAAATAATTTAACTTTACAGATATAGAAGCTTCCATTAAATTAATAATCAACATTTTATGGCTCAAACAAGATTAGAAAACTATATTAGATGCATAATTTTTACATGTGCACACAAATATCTGTCATCTCATGCAGCTAAATAAAGTTATTTTGTGTAAATTAACTTTATTAATATTGGAACTTGCATTAAATTAGGAGAAAATTTTACATTTTTAGACTCAAATATTGATCAAAACACTTTAAGTGGATGATTTTGACATCTGCACACAAATATCTGTCATAATATGAATCTAAATGAAGTTATTTTTGTAAAAATTGCAGGATTTCACTTAATAAATCATTAAACTTACATAAACCTTCATTAATATAGGAGAAAATGTACATTTTTATCATCAAATAATGGTTACAACACTATTTTAATTGAGTATTTTTTACATCTGCACATAAATAACTGTCACATTATGCATCTAAATGAAGTTATTTCACTCAATAAACCATTAAACTGACATTAAATTAGAAGAAAACCAACATTTCGAGCCTGGAAATGTTGAGTATCTGTCACCTCATTCGTGGAATCGAAGTTATCTTGTGTTAATTTAGTCTAAATTACAGGATTTTAACTGATGTTTAACTGATGTTTCTAATTAAGTTAAATGACAAGAAAAGCAGCATTTTCATGCTCCAACATGAACCTGTTTCAGCTCGTTAACTGATCAGAACGTGCCTTATCGGGACTCCGGCTGCAGGAGAATAAAACAAGCGTCCCTCCAGCTGTTCATGTGTTTCCCATCAGCAGCTGATGGTGGCCATGTGCACCACAGTCCTCCGCCGGGGTATTTTTAGCCGCTGTTGTGTATTTTTAGGAGCCGGGGATCGACCAATAAAACCTGCCTCCCTCCGCGACCACGCTGGAAGGGAAGGTGACAGATTCCCGGCCCAAACATCCACATTCGGTCTGTGGCTCGTTTGCCCGGAGATAACGGCCACAAATCCATCCAGGCACTCCAACGTTGGGCGTTTCTATCGGAGATTCCACAATAAACTGTCAGAAAAGGGAGAATCTGCAGCAGAAAAAAGCTGGGAAATGTTGTTTTTCTTCTCATTTAGGTTAATTTTCCTCTAATTGAATCTAAATTTAAATATTCACAAAACAAAATCTGTCATTTTCCACCAAAACAACCCAAGATAGCTTCAAGTGGCTGCATGAGGGGAAAGATGTTTGTGTTCACAGTCAAGAAATATCCACTTCCTATGGATCTGACAGCAATGTTTGATTCTGAAAATGTCTTTTCTTACAATTTAGGATGACTTTCAACTAATTCAATGTAGTAATAATTATTTACATTTCATTTACAACAAAATAACGTATATTTGAGCCTGAAATTCCTCAAATTCAGTCTAAGAATAATTATTCACAAAGCAAAATCTTTACATTTAAAAAAACAATAAATAGCTGTTTTACTCTGCAATACCTGCAAAACGGACATGTAATGTTTTTATTTTAACTCTTATCTGTAAACTTATTTTATCATTTGCACATTTCTGTATCACTCTTGTGTATACTGTTGATTTTTACTATATTATATTTTCTGTATTTTAAAAATTTTATTACACTTTAATTTTATTTTATTTCTATTTTATTTTGTTTGACTTTATTTTTATTGTATTGTATTGTATTTCTATTTTGTTTAAGTTTAATTTCATTTATTTTTATTTTATTTAATTTTGCTCTATTTTATTTTACTGTATTTTTATTTTATTTCTATTTGTTTTAATGTCATTTATTTTCATTAAACTAAATTAAATTTTTTTTTATTTTAATTTAATCAAACTTAATTAAATTAAATTAAATTTTACTTTATTTTTATTTTATTTAGTTTTACTTTATTCTATTGTATTTTTATTTTATTTCATTTTATTCTGCTTTACTTTTTATTTTATTTTTATTTTATTTAAATTTAATTAAATTTATTTTAATTCAGTTTAATTTAACTTTATTTTTATATAATTTTATTTTTATTGTGTGACATTTAATTTAATTCAATTTAATTTAATTCAATTCAATTTAATTTAATTTAATTTAATTTAATTTAATTTTGTTTCATTTTCCCTTCACTTTACACCTACTATTCTGTGTTGTCTTACCGTTTACCCCTTTATTAAATATCCATGCTGCTGTAACAACTTCATTTCTGGGGATTAATAAAGTCGTCTAAGTCTAATGAAAAACTTAAAATATCAGCTTTTACAATAAAATCTGGTGCAGAAACAGACAAAAATTTACATTTTTTGACAGTTTTCGGTCAAAATTAAGTCTTTTATTTCCCAAAAATCATCACTCGTATCATATCTAGTGTGTTTCTGCTGCAGTTTTTGTGTGTCTGCACGTGCAGAGATTGATTAAACTGAGAGAAACACAAGTATTTCTGAAATTCAGACACAAACTGCAGAAACCGCAAATATTTGGCGTGATGACCTGCAGAACCTGATTTTTCCTGGTTAGCTTTCTGCTAATGACTCTCGTGTTTCTTTGTTTTTCTTCCATGTCCTCCAACCCTCCTGTTGTGCTGCTGCTGCAGGTAAGACCATGATTCCTTCGCTTTCGTTTGTTGCGGTGAAAAGCTGCGACTTGCAGGAACAAACCCACCCGTCCTGTTGGGCTGCATTCAGCTAAAGCTGCAGCAGCGTCGGGTTTATTTACTTCTCTTTGACCTGAAACAACTCAAACCTGCAAAAACACCAACAGGTTCTTTGATTCCAGCAGCTTTATCCGTTCTCCGTCTCCAGAGAAGCAAACACACAAAGTTTTTGTTCCATTTCATCACTTATTACCTGCTTGTGTTGGTGCAGAATGTAGTTTTTTTTACATTTAAAATAGCATGAAGCTCGTTGTATCTGTTCTTTATGGCTAAATACGTCTGATGCGTGTCCTGCTGCTACATTTTGAATGAATATTGCACATTTGTCTCTGTGTTCCTGCTGTGAAACAACTTTCAAAACCAATTTTCATATTGAGGGAATTTATTTATTTTATTTCATAGATTATTGCGTTTTTAAAAAACATGAAAATATCAATAAAAAGTCAAATTACTAATGTAAAATAACTGATTTTAATGTAATGTTTCATTTAAAATCAATATACTGGACTAAAATTGGTCTAAAATTCGCTTTTCACTATTGTAATTAAAATCATCCATAGTGTTTAATAACTGCTTTTGCAGTTTCTCAAATGTAAGTCAATAAATTTTATTTTTTAAGTGTAAAAATCTGTGAAACACACAAGATTTGATTGTAAAGTTTCATGTGAAACTCACTCAATATAATTAGAAATTTACAACAGATTCTTCCAATTTTAAACTGAAATATAGCAAAATTTAGACATTTTTTTTTACACAAACTGATGATTTTTCTGCAGTATTAGGCCTGACTATTGTTATTCTGACCTCATTCAGTCGTATTTATAAATCTTACACATTTAATGCTTCATTTAAAGCATTTAATAAAAACAAGACGGTGCACAGAGTGTAAAATTAAGACTAGAAACAGTATTCTAACTGAATATACGGTTATTTGCAGTTTGTGTTTGTACTTTTATTGATATTTTCATGCATTCCGTGGAGGGATTAAGGGAAATAATGCCAGATTGATGCACTCAGGACCAGTTTTATCACATTTATTCTCACTTCTTTGAATTACATTAAACTTTACACGTAAATAAACTCATATGAAAAGTCAAAGTGGTGCAATTTAGAGGTTTGTGCTCATAAGTTGGTTGCTAGTTGGGATTTTTTTTTTAGATTAAATATGTGTGAAAACAGACGCCAGCAGCAGATTATTTCCCTTCTTCACTTCTATCTTTTTATTTGATCCGTCTAACACCAGAAACTGAGCGTTTCCTCTGAGAAAATCCAAAACCCTAAACTCAGCAGAGAGCTATGAGCCGTAATGTTTATTCAACGCCGAGGAAAATCAGATTTTTTTATCATAAATAATCTCTTAAATAAGCAAAAAGAGGCTCAAGTGTCTTTGTTTCCAGACTGTTCCTCTGCAGCTGTGATCAGAGGGGGATGATATTGAATATTTAATCAAATTAGCTGCATATATCGGATTCCCAGCCAGCCACAGCTGTGCAGATGTGCAGGATTTGATCTTTAACGGCTTCGCTAACTGCAATAAATCCACTAAAATCCTTCATGTGCACGATCAGACGGGCTCAGTTTGCAAGTTAAAGCTGCTCATTTGTGGTTTTTTGCACGTTTTAGGAGAAAATGTCAAAATGTTTGTGTTTTTCAGCCTCGAGCAAACAGTAAAAACAGGACATGATGAGGTTTTGTCAGGTTTTAATTCTCCTCCTCAGCATCTGTGGCTCTAAATCAGGCGTATCAAACTCATCTTAGTTCAGGTTAGTTCCACATTCAGCCCAATTTAATCACAAGTGACCAGTAAAATCACAGCATAATAACTGATAAATAACCACAACTCCAAAAGTTTCCCTTTGTTTTAGTGCAAAAAAGTTTACATTTAAGGAATTATCTTTTTACAAAATATCATGAGCAACCTGAAATTTGGAATTGAATGATATAGTATTTTACTTTATGACCAAAACAATGAAAGTCAGACAAAAAAAGGACAAAAAACAATAAAAGTCAAAATATTACAAAAATTACACACAAAACCACAAAACATTAGAGAAATGACACGAAACAAAGCAAAAAAAGAGGAAAAAAGGACAAAAACAAGGCAAAAAAATTACATAACTGACACAAGTGAGGCAAAAAATGACAAGCGAGAAACAAAACGACAAAAAAACAAAAAACAACACAAGCAAGACAAAAAGGAAACACAAAAGCGAGAAACAAAGCGACAGAAGTCAGTCAAGAAACAACAAAAGCAAGACAAGATATTACAAAAATGAGACATAAAATGAGACAAGAAGTTACAAAGCGACAAAAAAATAGACAAATGACACAAACGAGGCAACAAATGACAAAAGCGAGAAACAAAGCAACCAAAACACTACACAAAACAGCGAATAAAATGAAACACAAAAGGACAAAAACTAGACAAAAAACACAAGCGAGACAAAAAGGAGACACAAAACAGCAAAAATATGAGACGAACGACAAAAGTCGGGCAAAAAAAGACAAAAAACAACAAAAACAAGACAAAATATTACAAAAATGAGACACAAGATGACAACAGTACAATGAACAATCTAGTATTTTACTTTATGATCCAAACACCTTTTCATGGTCTAGAAATGATTTTAAATTTGTAGTTTTACTAATTTACAATCTGCAGTTAATGTCTTCGCTGTAATTTTTACACTTTGAGGGCCGGATTGGACCCTCTGGAGGGCCGCTTTTGGCCCGCGGGCCGCATGTTTGACACCCCTGCTCTAAAACCTTTTTTATTTTCATGGCCGTGTTGAGGAATCGGTGATATTCTAAAACCCGAGCAGAGCTGGTTTGCTCATATGCTCGGGTTTTCCCGCTCAGAGCGCCACACAGGTGAAGAGTCTAGAAAACCGCCCGCCATCGATGGAAACAACCAAGCATCACTGACGTCGTGTGTTTGTGTTTCACCACAGAGACACCACTTCCGCCCACAAGTGGCGTCGCCTCTCAGAAGAAACCGACTCGTTGTTTTGGTTTTAAAGGTGCAGGCTGCAGATCTGGGGAGCAGCGGCACATTAGAACATTCATAAAAGATTTAGCTCCAAATACGACTGAAGTCAAGATTGCAAATGTAAAATGTGACTTTTTCATGAATGTAAAACATTCAGTGTCAAAGAATGATAACAAACATGTTAAGGTTCATCATTTTTAACCATGAAGTCTAGACATATCATCAAAATACATCTGAAGTTATGCCCTAATCAAACTTCTATTCATGAAAATGTCAATTTAATCATCTACCTTACAAAACTGCCACCTTAAAATCATTTTTTTAAGTGTGCTGGTCAGTTTTTGTGAAATAGAAGTAATTTGCAATATAAAAAAATCATATATAGTTTAATAATACGCAAAAACTGGGACCCAGAAGAAGAGTTTGTTTGTGTACGCGTCGATTTTTAAAAATGTTTTGCAGAACATCTAGTTTACTTTAAGTTAAAAGTTAATTTAAACTCGGCATTGAAAATTAAAATGTACAATCAAATTCCAACTAAATAAAATGAAAAAGAAATTGATGAATTGCAAAATAAATACATTAGCTAAAAAAATTCTAATTCAAATTTTCATGTCATTTTTATATGGAACAGTATCATGCAATATATAATATTTTAATATTTATAAGAAATAATGTAGATTTAACATTATATATAAATATTACCATCGTATTTATTATTATATAAAATTACAGCTAAATAAAAATGCAATTATGAAACTTTAAAATAAATAAATTAGCTAAAAAATTCTAATTAAAATTTTCATGTAATTTTGATATTTAATAATATTCAATGTATAACATTTTTACATAAATAATTTTGAATTATATGTATATTTAAATTATTGAATTAAATTTCCACTGAATAAAATAAAAATACAATTAAGAAACTGCAAAATAAATTAATTAAAGTAGCTAAAAAAAATCGAATTAATATTTTCATGTAAATTTTATATTTAATAATATTATACAATATATTGTATTTTTATATTTAGAATAAATAATTTAGATTTCTATGTATATTTAAGTTATATTAAATTGCAACTATATTTAAGTTATATTAAATTGCAACTAAATAAAAATAAAAATACAATTAATTCATTCATAAGAAATAATTTTGATTTAATATCTATATTTAAATTATTCTATTAAATTAATTAAAATTATATAATATTTATGTTTAAAAATATTATACAAAATAGTTTATTTTCAATATTCCTTATTAAAAATAGTATTATTGTATTTATTGTTATTTTAAATGTTAATAATAATTAAAATAAAATTTTTCAATTTGCAATAAATGCTGTATAATAATATATTTTTAAATTTTACCTGAAACACAGAGAAATATAAAATTCTCTTTTCTCTAGTGCAGTTGGCAAAGAAAACTGAGATTTTAAATTCAAAATTTGGACAGCGAAGGCAAAACAAAAGGACGTATCAATCAGAATACTCATTAAAGCATGATGCAAGTATCATTTTCTCAGATTTAGCATCTTTTTTGTGTCACTTCTGTAGTTTTTTTTAGGTAATATGTGTTGAAAAGAGCAGAAAACAAAAGGACATTCTCCATTTTGTTCTATTTCACATTAAAGTCGGTGCTGAAAAGTCAAAAACAATCTGAAACCATGTTTATTTGCTCGGTGCTGCTACATTAATCCTCTCTTTGAATCTCATTCCAATCGAAGGAGTGAATTTAATTAAGTGGTGACGTCAGAATAATTCATGTTTAACTCCTCAGTCCACCTTAAGACTCCTGGATGTCAGGTTAATCACTTTGCGGAAGCTCGTCTGGGTTTTTGCCGCCCACCGCCGAGCCGAGGCAGGAAGCTGCTGAGGTCGGCCGGGTTTTCCTCTGATTCACCGTTTTACAGATCAGAACAAACCCTCACAGTACCGGGAACCACAGTCTCACTTTATTTAAATCTCTGAGCGGACCGTCAGGAAAAAAAATCTCATTAAGCCAGAAAATACTTAAAAATAAATCAGATCTGGAGCTTTGTGGTGGAAATTCTGCATGTTTTTTTTTTTTTTTTTTAAAGCAAAATACTAAAAAAAACCCTTGATTTTCAAACAAATATTGAATTTACAACAATACAAAAGCACATTTGAGAAATTTGAATGAAGATTTTTAGTGTTTTTGCTTGAAAATGTTCATAAGAAATCAGTTATACAAGCAGGCAATCGATTCGGCTTCAGATATTTTATTTAAAATGCACACATGTGGCTGGAAAACGGGAAAATCACAGCAAAAAGTTGCTGGAAGTCTTCTACAACGTGATGATTTTCTTCAGCAGAGACACATAAAGTAAGAAAAATATGAATTTTCACTGCAGTCTCCTTATTTATATCTATAATATCTATTATGTGTCTACATTACTGGAAAAAAAAGCATAGATGTGGCTGGAAACTTAATAAAAAATGGCCAGAAATCTTCCATAGCAAATGTTTTTCTGCACAGAGGGACAAAAAAGCAATAAAAATCTGAACATTCACTGTAGTATGATTCCTTGAAAGGCAGACTATTAGTTGGTTTATTTTGGGTTAATAATGCTTCACAGAAACACAGGTTTCATTCATATCTTTGGCTTTTTACTGGTTAATCTGATTTAAGTAAACACAGAGGCAGTGTGAACTTAAATAAAAGCGTTTTCAGTATATATAATAGTCTTTAACCCGTCGCCAGCAGTTTTCTGAGGTTTCTGTGTTTCGCTGAAAGTCATTAAAGAAAAGAAACGTTTAGAAAAAGAGCAGCAGAGAAAGAAGGAATCACTCAGACATGATCAGACACACTGCAGAGTAGATGCAGCCAACTGATAGTGTTTCCATGTAACGCACACACACACACACACACGCTCACTCACACACACACACACACACACACACACACACACACACACACACACACACACACACACACACACACACACACACACACACACACACACACACACGCCTCTGCCAGCAGCGTGTTCCTGGGCGTGTGCTCTCACATACTTCACAGATTCTCATTAAACATGCAGCAGCTGAATGTATGTTTGCATTAAATGCGTGCTTCTCTGGTGCAGCTGCGCATGCGTTAGTCTGAGTGTGTGTGTGTGTGTGTGTGTGTGTGTGTGTGTGTGTGTGTGTGTGTGTGTGTGTGTGTGTGTGTGTGTGTGTGTGTGTGTGTGTGTGTGTGTGTGTGTGTGTGTGTGTGTGTGTGTGTGTGTGTGTGTCAGTCAGTGTTATGCAAACTTCCACTGCTCTCAGTTTATATAAGGTCTGGTTGGCTTGCTTCTGAGGTTTCTTTGGGTCTGAGATTCCTACCAGGAGTGGGACCTCTTCCTGCTGCTGCAGCTCCTCAGGCCTGAATAGAACATCTTTGAAGATCCTCTTTCCTCTCACTCTGCTGTCTAAATAAACTCTTCACACGCAACTCTGCTGGCTGCCTTCCGAGCCTGTCTGCTGCAAGAACGCCTGTCAGTCAACACCCAGGGACAAACCAGAACTCCTGTCAGTCATCACCTAGGGACAAACCAGAACTCCTGTCAGTCATCACCTAGGGACAAACCAGAACCCTGTCAGTCATCACCTAGGGACAAACCAGAACCCTGTCAGTCATCACCTAGGGACAAACCAGAACTCCTGTCAGTCAACACCCAGGGACAAACCAGAACTCCTGTCAGTCATCACCTAGGGACAAACCAGAACTCCTGTCAGTCATCACTCAGGGACAAACCAGAACCCTGTCAGTCAGCACCTAGGGACAAACCAAACCCCTGTCAGTCATCACCCAGGGACAAACCAGAACTCCTGTCAGTCAGCACCTAGGGACAAACCAGAACCCTGTCAGTCATCACTCAGGTACAAACCAGAAACCTGTCAGTCAGCACCTAGGGACAAACCAGAACTCCTGGTAGTCAACACCCAGGGACAAACCAGAACCCTGTCAGTCATCACCCAGGGACAAACCAGAACCCTGTCAGTCAGCACCTAGGGACAAACCAGAACCCTGTCAGTCATCACTCAGGTACAAACCAGAAACCTGTCAGTCAGCACCTAGGGACAAACCAGAACTCCTGGTAGTCAACACCCAGGGACAAAACAGAACCCTGTCAGTCAGCACCTAGGGACAATCCAGAACTCCTGTCAGTCATCACTCAGGGACAAACCAGAAACCTGTCAGTCAGCACCTAGGGACAAACCAGACCACTGTGGACTAGTTAAGTCCCTGATTAACTAGCCGGATAGCTGACAGAGGAATTAGTTTATGGCTGGATTAGCTTCAGTTAGCTTCGATTCGTCATGTTTTCACAGTTAAATCCTGTCATTTAGGTGATTTTTGCACAGATAACTTTTTTTTTATTCTTTGTGGTCATTATTTGTGTCTTTCTGGTTGTTTTTAGTCTCTTTGTGGCCACTTTGCTTCTCTTTCTGGTCGTTTGATGACTCTTTCTGGTCATTTTGTGTCTTTTTCTGGTCATTCTGTGTCCGTTTGTGGTCAGTTTGCGTTCAAGGACTGTTGGAAATCTGACGATTTGTTGTGTTTTCACAGTTTAAAGCTCAGATAAATGCTGTAATTTTGATGATTTTTGCCCAGATAACACGCCTTTCAAAGTTCGCAGCAGGTTTTGAGGTTCAGAGGGTGAAGAATCTCCTCCATCTCCTGCTTTCACCTCCTTTTACTGCTGTTTTCTGACTATTTCTGGTGTGTTGCATGGAGGAAGGAGTGCGGTTAGCGTTGGGAAGCGTTGGGAAAGCAGACGAACGCTTAAATTTGATTGTTTTTGGTGCAGACGGACACCAAAAATAACCTTTGCTCCTATTTCCAGCTTGATTAGTTGGTTGTTAAGAAGTTGCAGGCGTGTGTGTGTGTGTTACTGTGTGTTACTGTGTGTTACTGTGTGTGTTACTGTGTGTGTTATTGTGTGTTACTGTGTGTGTTATTGTGTGTGTCGGGGGCTGGTTTCCTGTCCTCAATGGCTCCGTGGCACGACAGCGATAAGAACCGGAGCTCCGTTCTGCTTCCACTCCAGATTGCCGGCTGTTCCTCCCCCTGTACTCCCCTCTCTTTACTCCCCCTCCTGTTATCTGAACCTCCTCCTGGTGACTCTCACCTCCTCTCTTTGTCCTCCTCTTCAACCCTCCTCCGTTCCTCCAGACCCCATGAACCCCCTGAACTGTTTCTGGGCTCATTTCTCAAGTCCTGTACGGATATAAAAACCTTGACTAGGAGGAGGAGGAAGTGTGTTCTGTGCTGTTTGAATCTGAAAATGTCACAAAAGCAGACAAAAGTTGAATTTCCTTATTTATTTATTATTAGTAATAACTTCACTTGATTGTAAGCGCTGCATAAAATGAAATTATCAGTGTTTTTATATCTTCTTGCTTCTTTTGTGCTTTAATATCCAGATTTTTGGTAATTTTGTGCTTTAATATCCACTTTTTTTTAAACTTTTGTACAATAATATCCAGATTTTTGTTACTTTTTTACATTAATATCCAGATTTTGGTACTTTTGTACAATAATATACAGATTTTTGGTACTTTTGTACATTAATATAAAGATTTTTAGTACTTTTGTGGATTAATTTCCAGATTTTTGGCACTTTTGTACTTTAATATCCAAATTGTTAATACTTTTGTGAATTAATATCCAAATTTTTGATACTTTTGTGCATTAATATCCAGATTTTTGGTACTTTTGCACATTAATATCCATATTTTTTGTACTTTTGTACATTAATATCCATATTTTGGCACTTTTGTACATTAAAATACAGGTTTTTGATACTTTTGTACATTAATATCCAGATTTTTGGTACTTTTGTACATTAATATCCAGATTTTTGGTACTTTTGTACATTAATATCCAGATTTTTTGTACTTTTGTGCATTAATATCCAGATTTTTGGTACTTTTGTGCATTAATATCCATATTCTGGCACTTTTGTACATTAATGTTGCTGGGTGTTAGTGGAAGAGAAAGTAAAGGTTTGCATTACTTTCACACAGAGAAAAAGCAGAAGGTCGGGTTGTTCTGCATCCAGAGTGGTAAATTATCACAGGAAGGAAGTGGAGAAAGAGGGCAGAAATACTGCATTTGCCTGGACGCTACTAGTGGAAGTACGGCTAATTTGCTGGAGCTGCTGCTTACTTTCAAACGGACTGGACACACACAAACATAAACACACACTCGGCCTCGCGTGCGAACTTTTCAACCCTGGCATCCTGAGCCGAGAGGAAGGAGGCCGGCGGAGGAAAAGCCGAGGAGAGAGCGAAAGCCGTGATTAGCCTGTGACGGCTGCCAAAACGTCTCGTATCTGGCTGCTCTACGGCTCGCATGATTACATTTGGAGCTGCTAAATGTTATTAGACAGGAGATACTGATGAGGCAGGAGGAGGGGCAACGAGCTGCAAAGAAAAGTAGGAAGTTAAAACTGATGGTAGATAAGGAGGTGAAAGAAGGAGGAGGTGGAAAGAGTCTGTAGGAGGACAGAAATAGTCAGAAAACAACAGTGAAAGGAGACGATGGAGGAGACTGTCAACCATCTGAACATGAAAACCTACTGCACAGAGAAACGAGTCCCTAAAAGACGGGAAATTACCACTAACTGACACAGATTGACCCGAAAAAGACACAAAATGACCACAAAGAGACAGAAAACAAGCAGAAAGCCACACATGATGAGCAAAAAGTGATCTGTGCAAACATCACCCAAATTACAGCATTTAACTATGAAAACACAATGAATTGTCAGATTTCCAACACTAATTGTAAAAAAAAAAAAAAAACCTAAAATCTGGATGTGAATGCAAAAAAGTACCAAAAATATGGATATTGATGCACAAAAGGAGTAAAATTTGTGATATTATTGCACAAAAGTATCGAAACTCTGGATGTTAATACACAAAAGTACCAGAAATATGGATATTAATGCACAAAAGTGCCAAAATCTGAACATTATTGTGTAAAAGTGCCAAAAATCTGGACATTGATGCTCAAAAGTATCAAAACTCTGGATATTAATGCACAAAAGTACCAAAAATCTGGATTTTAATGTACTAAAATGCCACTTCCTTCCTGTGATATTTTACCGCTCTGGCTGCAGAACAACCCGCCGACCTTCTGCTTTTTTCTCTGAGTGAAAGTAATGCAAACCTTTACTTTCTCTTCCAGCTGCCTGTCAGAAACCAGTCGTCGTCTGCGGCTGCAGCAGCGTCCGTTATTTCTATAAACATGAAGCTCTTTGTCTCCACACTCTTGTGCTGCTCCAGGGCAACAAAACGGATTTATCTTCTCTAAACAAAAGCTGAATGAATAGTGACACCTACCTGTGACCTTATTTTTAGTAAAACACTCAGAATAAACCAGGCTTCTGGTGTATTTAAAGGAACTTAAAGGTCATATTTGATAACTGAAACCACATTTATCTGAACCAGCAGTATTATGGAGAACAAAGTGACCATTTTTAGCACAACTTTCTTAAACCTAAAGTCTGCTTTTAAGCAAGACAGCCAGTAAACTATCATTTTTTGTTCTAATTAGCAACTAATTTCTTTCATTTTTTACCCTAAATGTGCAACAGAATGTGATTATTTTGACTCTGCATATTGTTATGATCCTACTTAAAATCCTCAGTAATCTCCAGAGACTGAATGTTTTTACTGATCTGTGCAACCAGCTGGAGCTGAAAGCCAGAATTATTCTAATTATCAGTTATAGATAACTTGTTTAGGCTTCAGAATCTGTGACAAATTGCAGTTTTTAGCTTCTCCAAAGCTTATATTGAGTCTTCAGTTTGTTTGTTTGGTCCAACCAGCAGCAAGACGCCTGAAGAAGCTCAGTTTAATGTCATATATGACAAAAACAAACAGGAAATATACTGGACTGAAACCAACATCAGGACCTTTTCTCATGGATTTTCTGTATATTTCTAAAAATCTAATTTTTAATGTACAAAAGTGCCAAAAACCTAGATTTTAATCCAGATATTCCCAAAAATCCGAATATTAATTTACAAAAGTACCAAAAATCAGGTTATTAATGTATAAAAGTACAAAAAATCTGGATATTATTTTACAAAGGTGCCAAAAATCTGGATGTTAATGTACCAAAGTAGCAAAAATATGGATATTGATGCTCAAAAGAGCCAAAAATCTGGATATTAATGTATAAAAGTACTAAAAATGTGGATATTACTGCACAAAAGTAGCAGAAATCTGTATTTTTGCTTGCTGATGAGCTCCAGAAGTTGCCCCCCCCCGTTCAGTGAGTGATTGGTACGGTCCGTGTGTGCGTGAGGGCATAGTGGGTCGTGTGCAGCATCACCAGGGGTGACACAGGAATGTAAACACTGAGACGTCTCCTGCAGACGCTGCCTTATCGGAGCAGCCGGAGGTCGGAGGTCGGAGGAGGAGCAGGTTCAGGGACGGAGCTCCGAGGCTCTGAAGACGTGTCGTGTCCAGAGCGTCGCTCCAGACGTTGACGGATTCTTCCAGGAAACTCTAGACAGCAGGAACCATCAGTCATCCTCATGGCTGCAGAAAGTCTAAGACAAATCTCCCAACGCTGCTGCGTGTGATGAATCTGACTGGATGTGAGCGGGGGAGGAAGTACTCAGAATGTTTACTGCAGTACAAGTACTCCAAGTACACAGTTTCTGAGCGTTTCTTTGCTCTGTAAAGTCCTGCACCTCTGTGGAAACACAACCGTGACGACAAAAAGTCAAACATGTTTCAGTTCAACTATTTAAATCATCTTTAAAAGAAAATGAAATTTCTTTGTTTTTCCAAGCGTCAAGAGCTGCTACCAGTACTGGAAGAAAAAACAGGGCTCCACTTACTGTAGATATTTCACTGCTCACATTTTTATTTAGACTTACTTTTCTCTGTAAACACTGCCTGCAGTTCAGACAAAAACATGAGAATTTTTCTCATGTGACTGTTTGTCTCAGCTGAGTCCCTCAATGCTGCACAAAAGTACAAAAAAAATCAGGATTTTAATGTACAAAAGTACCAAAAATCTGGATATTAATGCACAAAAGCACCAATAATCAGGATATTATTGTATAAAAATACCAAACATCTGGATATTAATGCACAAAAGTACCAAACATCTGGATATTAATGTACAAAAATACCAAAAATCTGGTAATTAATGCATAAAAGTATCAAAAATCTGGACATTAATGTACAAAAATATGAAAAATCTGGAAATGAATGTACAAAAGTACCCAAAATCTGGACATTAATGTACAAAAGTGCCAAAAATCTAGATTTTAATCTGGATATTACCAAAAATCCAGATATTAGTTTGCAAAAGTACAAAAAATCTGGATATTAATCTACAAAAATACTAAAAATCTAAATTTTAATGTACAAAAGTGCCAAAAACCTAGATTTTAATCCAGATATTCCCAAAAATCTGAATATTAATTTACAAAAGTACTAAAAATCCGGTTATTAATGTCCCTTTTGTACATTAATATCCAGATATTTGGTATTTCTGGTTCTTAGCTTCTGCAGCTTCGATCTCGGGTCAAACTTTGCAACTTTTCCAACCACATCTGTTGTTTCTGAAAATCCTGATTCCTGACGACCACTGAAAGCTTTTTTTTGCATCAAACTGCAGTTTTGAGTTAATCCTGCGCTTGTGCTCGACAGTCACGGCAGATTATGACTGATTTAACTCCGTTCTGAGAATATTTCTGTGTATTCTGATGTGAACTCCGGTCACAGCGCCCCCTGCTGGACGGACGTGTTGGTGCGGGCTGCATGAATGTCGCTGATCAAAGGGAGCAGATGAAACATGTTAAAAACACGCAGAGAAGAACCCTGAATGTGAAAGCTGCTGGATTTCCGACCCAGACGAGCCCGCAGCCTCTCGTCCTCGTGTCCAAACCTGCAGCGAGACGATCCCAGAGCGAGCCAGAGTCAAGAAAAAAGAGAGAAGGCATGAGTGTCGGTGATCCCCATCTCCTGTCAGCCCTCCTCCGCCTCCATCCTGCACCAGAACAATGACTCCATTCAGCTCTTGGGTTTCAAAGTCGCAGGGGAAAACCGCAGAAGTGCCGGAGAGCCGGCGTGGGGAGGCGACGGAGGAGGGAGAGTGTTGCAGGAGTACGATGGAGGGCTTGTACCAGCCCAAAATCATTTCACGTAGTCGGGGGGGTTCGACGACGGGGTCAGCAAGTGCAGCAGCGAGCTTTAACACCACCCTAGAAAAAGTGAAAGGCCTCCAAGTGAGAATCAGCCTGGAAATGTAAAGAAAGTGGAAACATCTGGAGCAGCTTTAAGCCCCTTTAAGCCCCTATGTAAACAGCTCTTATCATTACTGATGCCTCCAGACGCCTCAAACTGTCCACAACTCCAAAATACTCAGTTTACTATCAGACAAGATGGAGAAAATGGTCACATTTCTACTGGTCTGTCAAGCTTTCATCACCTTCTGATGCTAAAAGAAGTGGTTTGACTCTGTATTAAGTATAGCTTTTAGAAAAAACATGAAAAAGTTCGAAAAAATCTTAGATGTAAGCTTCAACTTCACAACTTTTCCAGCCAGGTCTTTTGACTGAAAAATACAGAAAAAAAAAAAACTTACCAGAAAAGATAAAAAATATGTACAGAAAAAAAATAATAAAAATACATACAGAAAAAATAATACATAAAGAAAAAAATACTGAAAATACATACAAAAAATTACAAAAGTATATATCCAAAAAATATACAAAATTTACAGAAAAAATACTAAAAATGCATACAGAAAAAGTAAAAATACAGAAAAAATAAAAATATTTACAGAAAAAAATACAAATACATACAGAAAAAAAAATATGAACAGAAAAAATTAAATCATGTACAAAAAATTAAATATATATATATATATATATATATACATATATATATATATACAGAAAAAATAAAATGCGTACAGAAAAAGTATAAAAATACTAACAGAAAAAAAAATACACAGAAAAAAGTACATCTTAAAAAACATAATAAAAGTACTCAGAAAAAGTAATAAAAATACATACAGAAAAAATACTAAAAATACATACAGAAAACAGTACATATAGAAAAAAATAAAAGCATATACAGAAAAAAACTACATACGTACAGAAAAAAATAAAAATACATACAGAAAATGAAAATACATGAAAAAAGTACAAAACATGTTTTTTTCCTGTGTGTATTTTTAGTATTTTTTTCTGTATGTATTTTTCAGTAGCAAGACCTGTTTGGAAAACTTGTGAAGCTGGACCATTTTTTTTTTATTTTTTTTTTTACTTTTAATGTTTTTTTCTAAAAGCTATATTTAATACAGAGTTAATTTTATGGCCTTTTAGCAGCACTTACAACATAATTTACCACCTCTTTTAGCATCGGAGAGTGATGAAAGCATGAAAGACCAGCAGAAATGTGAATATTTTCTCATAGTAAACTCAGTATTTTGGAGTTTTAGGTAGTTTGAGGCCGAAACTGCAGTTAGATTAGGAGGAAGAAACGGAACAGGAAGAGCAGTGGAATCACAAAAACGCAGGAAATTTTACAGAACAAGAGGACAAACCGAGCAGCACAGATGTGAAGAATCATCCCGGAGCCGCCTCAGGTGCCCTGGGGAACTCCTGGCTCTGCTCCTGACGTGGTACAAACCCACTTCACTCGACCCTCTACCCCCAACACCGACGCCTAACCAGAAACAGCCGACCTCTGCCGACTTCCAGAACCCTCGTAAAACAGGAGAACCCCCGAGACGCCTCCACCCCGGCGACTCCTCGTCTTCTATGGGCGCCGATCAAACGGGGTGGCGAGGAGCCTCTTCACATGTGTTCCTGAACGCAGCATTAATGGCGCTCAGATGGTTTGACAGCAGCTTTACGGGGCTGTAAAGAACCCCAGTGATCAGCTTTATGTCGACATAAAGCTGTGTTGTCAGGAGGTTTCTCTAAACGCAGTCCGGTGCTGAAATAGCTACACTAAGAGCAGCAAAAACTCAGATTTTTCTTCTATTTATGTCTAAAAAACAGCATTTGAGCTCCACGCCGTCCAACAGGAGAACAGAGATAATCCATTTACACGACTGTGTTCAGTCTTCTGCTGATTATTTAAGGTGCTAAAACTACAAAACTACAGAAGATAATATATTATTCTATCTTATTATTATAAAATACAAAGAAAAACAGCAAGTCTTTATATGTGAGGGACTAAAAACAGCTATTTTTGCATAAAATATTACTTTAATAATTAACAAAATATCCAAATAGTTGAAGAATTAATAATTCACTGCAGTGTGAACACAGTTTATATCCAAAAAGATCCCTTTGAACTGACAAAATCATCAGAATTACAAAATTTATCAAAATCAGAAACTGTAAAAACACAGAATAATAATCAATATCCAACTTTCCGACGGTCCTCGAACTGCCCATCATGATATTTCATCAGAATCACTTTTGTGATTTAAAAATTCACTAAAAAATAAACCGTTTGTTCAAAACAGATTCTGCAAAAAACAAAAAATTCTGCATTCCTCAGCAGAACCGTGAAGCCTTCAGCGACTCAGCTGTGATCAGTCGTCATGTGAGAAAAATCCTGGGACTTTTCTGTTGAACTGCAGGCGGTGTTTACACAGACAAGGATGCAAACAACTTAACAAATGTAAAAAAAATAAAATAAATTCGATAAATACATGTGTACTTGTGCATGTAAATTATAAATCTCTGGTTCTAGCTCCTCAAATGTGAATGTTTTTTTCATCTAGTCTGATAGTAAACTCAATATTCTGGAGCTTTGCATAGTTTAAGGTGTCTGGAGCATCACGCTGAGCTTCCGACTTCAGACTTTTTAACTTCTGCAATTCTCGTTTTGTCCCTTAAACTAGTAAAAACTCCAAAATATTGAGTTTACTGTGACACAAGATGAAGAAAAACTAAAATATTCACATTCTAGGAGCTGAAACTAGAGATTTTTGCCCTTTTTATCCAGAAATGAATTAATTTTCCTCATTGTTGGTGTTAAATTCTGTTTAAAGTGTTGTTAAAAGGCCTTAAATGTAACTTTTTCACATCTGTGCTGCTTGTTTTGTCCTCTTGTTCTTTAGATTTCGCTTTGTTTGTGTGATTTCACTTCTTCCTCCTCGTCCTAATCAAACTGCGGTTTCCTCGGGACTAAAATAGCTCGTTGTCGAACCAGATCGCCTCCAGCTATGTGAGTGTTCAGCTCTGAGCGTGTCCAGACAGCGCTAAAAAACCCACATTGATGGTGAAACCGAAGACTCGCTCTGGAGAATTCCTGCGTGTAGATGTTGATATTTGCTAACAGCACACACACACACACACACACACACACACACAGACACACTGCTGCTGTTGTGTTCACTGCTCATTTAATAATCGTTACTCAGAGCTTCAGACGTGTCCCGTCCTGTCCAGTTTCTGTTTGAGCTGCTGCACATTTCAGCTGGCGGATGACTAAATTTAGAGCGTCATCTGTTGAGAAACGCCGTCCGTCGTCGCTGCATTGTGTGTTTGTGTGCGGTCGTGTTCCAGAGAAGATGTCAAACCAGGTGTGATGAGGTCGACCTGGATTACTAGACAACCTCCTCCTCTTGCAACATCAATCCCACATGTGTCGCTCTCTAGACAGACTCGATGCTCTTCACTTGTCATGAATTAGAGTCAAGCTGGGCGAAGCCAACACTCAGTAAACGCCCTGAAAACACCTGTCAACGTAAGATTATGTTGTCTAGATTCAAGAACAAACAAAACAGAAAAACACACAACATATATATTTGAAATCATCTTGTTTTCAGCAGGAAGTTTGTCTTTTTTAAATCAATCTGAAGCTTCTTAATCTTCTGAACCTCAATTACTTTCTGAGCAGTTTTTGCCACAGATACAGAAAGACACAAAAGATGCTAAAAAAAGATGCTGAAAAGACACAAAAATGTCACAAAAGATGCACAAATGACATAGAAAGACACAAAAAGACACAATACCTAAAAAAAGACACCAAGTGAGACAAAAATAGCATGAAAATATGCACAAATTACAAAAAAGAGGCTAAAAAAAACAATGAAATGAGACAAAAATATCACAGAAATATGCACACATGACACAAAATGACACAAAAGATGCTAAAAAAAGACGAAAATAGCATAAAAAGATGATTTTAAAAAAAGACAGAATAACACAAAAGATGCAGAAATGAGATAGAAAGACAGAAACCGAGGTCCAGATGTAAGCAGCTTTTCATGGCCATGAATGATATTACCCACTGATCTGTGTGCAGGTTGTTCAGGTTAAAGCTGCTGCTTGTTGTGGGTGCTTTTAATGCATCCTTCCATGCAGCTGCTGCTTGTTCTGGCTGCTTTTAATGCATCCTTCCATGCAGCTGCTGCTTGTTCTGGGTGCTTTTAATGCATCCTTCCATGCAGCTGCTGCTTGTTCTGGCTGCTTTTAATGCATCCTTCCATGCAGCTGCTGCTTGTTCTGGGTGCTTTTAATGCATCCTTCCATGCAGCTGCTGCTTGTTCTGGGTGCTTTTAATGCATCCTTCCATGCAGCTGCTGCTTGTTCTGGCTGCTTTTAATGCATCCTTCCATGCAGCTGCTGCTTGTTCTGGCTGCTTTTAATGCATCCTTCCATGCAGCTGCTGCTTGTTCTGGGTGCTTTTAATGCATCCTTCCATGCAGCTGCTGCTTGTTCTGGGTGTTTTTAATGCATCCTTCCATGCAGCTGCTGCTTGTTCTGGCTGTTTTTAATGCATCCTTCCATGCAGCTGCTGCTTGTTCTGGGTGCTTTTAATGCATCCTTCCATGCAGCTGCTGCTTGTTCTGGCTGTTTTTAATGCATCCTTCCATGCAGCTGCTGCTTGTTCTGGGTGCTTTTAATGCATCCTTCCATGCAGCTGCTGCTTGTTCTGGGTGCTTTTAATGCATCCTTCCATGCAGCTGCTGCTTGTTCTGGCTGTTTTTAATGCATCCTTCCATGCAGCTGCTGCTTGTTCTGGCTGTTTTTAATGCATCCTTCCATGCAGCTGCTGCTTGTTCTGGCTGTTTTTAATGCATCCTTCCATGCAGCTGCTGCTTGTTCTGGCTGTTTTTAATGCATCCTTCCATGCAGCTGCTGCTTGTTCTGGCTGCTTTTAATGCATCCTTCCATGCAGCTGCTGCTTGTTCTGGCTGTTTTTAATGCATCCTTCCATGCAGCTGCTGCTTGTTCTGGCTGCTTTTAATGCATCCTTCCATGCAGCTGCTGCTTGTTCTGGCTGCTTTTAATGCATCCTTCCATGCAGCTGCTGCTTGTTCTGGCTGTTTTTAATGCATCCTTCCATGCAGCTGCTGCTTGTTCTGGGTGTTCTTAATGCATCCTTCCATGCAGCTGCTGCTTGTTCTGGCTGCTTTTAATGCATCCTTCCATGCAGCTGCTGCTTGTTCTGGCTGTTTTTAATGCATCCTTCCATGCAGCTGCTGCTTGTTCTGGCTGCTTTTAATGCATCCTTCCATGCAGCTGCTGCTTGTTCTGGCTGTTTTTAATGCATCCTTCCATGCAGCTGCTGCTTGTTCTGGCTGTTTTTAATGCATCCTTCCATGCAGCTGCTGCTTGTTCTGGCTGTTTTTAATGCATCCTTCCATGCAGCTGCTGCTTGTTCTGGCTGTTTTTAATGCATCCTTCCATGCAGCTGCTGCTTGTTCTGGGTGTTCTTAATGCATCCTTCCATGCAGCTGCTGCTTGTTCTGGCTGTTTTTAATGCATCCTTCCATGCAGCTGCTGCTTGTTCTGGGTGCTTTTAATGCATCCTTCCATGCAGCTGCTGCTTGTTGCTTCCAGCTGACTGTAACAGTGAAGCCTCCAGGTGGGAACCTTCACCACACAGAGAACAGGATTCAGCGTTCAGGCTGTGTGAAACCCATGGTGGTAAATCCCGTTAAACTCCGTGCAAAGCGTGCCGTGGGAGCAGCTAAATGTTGGACACAAAAGGAAGCGACACAACTCACCACACAGGATGGAAACCGGCAGATAAACAGTCGCTTCTCCAGCTTATTTATCAAACGAGGGCACAATTATATGTTGTTGTTGTTGTTGTTGTGGTTTAGTGGGTCCTAAATTACTATTTCTCACAAGTTGAGAAAAATAACTCCAAGAACCCTTACTTTGGAGTAAAATATGTTCTATCAAACAGACTTTGGAGTATTAGCCAGATTTTCTTTTTTTTTTAATCGAATTTGTTGGAGTTAATTTGCCTGAATCTCTGAATGTTCCTCGTCTTTCTACTGAGGTTGTATAATTTTACAGCTTGTTCCGTGTTGAACTCCTCTTTCTGAATCAGCGTCCCTGCAGGGATAAATATAGTCTGAAAACAGACGGCGTCAGAAGGCTTCTCAGTGGCACAAAAATCTCATTTTCAGCCATTATTCTTGCAGTTTAAAAATCTAATTTGTGCCTCTAACCGCTCCAACTCGTCTCATCTTCCTGCTGGTTTTCAGTCTCCTCCGCGTCTCTTTGGTGTATTTTTGTATTTGCAGTTTAAATTATGTGTTTCGTATTTTTATCTGTTCGGGCACCGAATAGTTTGTAATGTTGGTTTGGTTGCATTTGCATGTCCTTTGATATAAAATGTAAAGTATAATGCTGCATCTATGCCCAGAGAACTCCCGCTGTGATGCTGGAGGGAGGTTTTAGCCACGCTGCTACGTTCCTTTTCTTCCTGCTTTAGTGTGTTTAACCAGCACATCTGGTTCGGTTGTCCTCTGGCTCTTTCCCGTCTTTCTATCAGGCAAATCTCAAATTATCTCAGAGGAAACTCTACTCTTCAGCTCTGAACATCCCAGACAGCGTTTTTTAGATGCTATTAGCTGCTCTGTGCTCGTTCATTTCACCCATGATGCCAGTTTACTTCACACGGCTCCGACTGAAGCTACAGCCACCAGCAGATTAGCTTAGCTTAGCTTAGCTTAGCTTAGCTTAGCATAAAGACTGGGAATAAAGGGAAACTTGCCTGGCTGTGTGCCTTATTTGTAATTTTTGTGTGTTTTTGTGCCATTTTTGTGTTATTTTAGAGTCTTTCTGTGCTGTTTTTGTCTCTTTGTGTCATTAAAAAACCCCCAAACGTCAATAGTTGATTAAAAAATCACAATATAATGCACTTAATGTGTAAAAAAACTTGTGCTTTTAATGATTTGTCAGACATTTCTTATCGTATCTCGTCACTGTAATCCAACATATTGGTCCTAAAAACATTTTCATGACGTAGAGTTACTGTCCAGCGTCTCTGGATGTTTTTAATGATCGTTTCCCAGGAGAATCCACTGCGTTTTCCCCCTCGTTTCAGAACAAAGCCCCCGTGCAGCTCTTAGAAAACCAGATCGATGGAGCCGTCGACCACTTCACACAATCCTCGTCCTCCACAATGGCCGCCTCCCAGCTGTTGTGGGTTGCCGGGGGAAACGCCGAGGCCAGCGGCAGATTCTGTGGCTCTGCCTGTTATCCTCGTTTGGCCCAGAGTTCTGACATGCAGAGCTGCAACGGAGTGGGATTTTTATTCACTTTAGGGTCTTTTATCATCCAAAATCCAAAGATTTTAACTTTACTGTCGATCACAAGAAAGAAAACAAATCATTTTGGTCATTTTGGTCTTATTTTAGTCTTGTTGCATCTGGTTTAGGTCTTATTTGAGACATTTTTTATCGGTTTCTGGTCATTTTGCATCACATTCTGATCATTTTGTGACACATTTTACATCTCTTATTAGCCATTTTGTGTCTCATTTTGGATATTTTGTATCGGTTTGTGCCACATATGAAACAGTTTGTCTGTTTCTGGTCATTTTTTATGATGATATGGTCATTTTGTGTGTCATTTCAATAGTTTTGCTTCCTTTTATGGTTATTTGCATTTAGTTTTGGCCATGTTGTGCCAGATTTAGGTCTTTTTGCATCTCTTATTAGCCATTTTGCCTCTATTTGAAGTCATTTTGTGTATTTCTGGTCATTTTGCATGTGTTTGGGGTCATTTTTTTCATTCATGATGGTCATTTTGTGCGTCATCTTCACAGTTTTGCATTCATTTGTCATCATATGCGTGTAATTTGGTCAGTTTGTGTCACATTTTGGTCATTTTGTGTGTTGTTTTGATAGTTTGCGTGCCTTTGTGGTTATTTGCATTTAATTTTGGACATTTCATGTCATGTTTTGGTCTTTTTTCGTCTGTTATTAGTCATTTTATGTCTATGTGAGGTCTTTGTGTCTCATTTTTGTTGTCTTACATCTGTTTTGTGTCCCGTTTGGGACATTTTGTCTCCTTTTTGTGCAGTTGAAGGCTGTTTCTCTCTGCTGAGGCTGAACTTGGCCTGTTGTCTCGCTCATTTTGCTGTAAACACAAGCTTTAGGCTATTTGTGCTAGAAATGACTTCTGTGATGATCAGAATGTTGGCTGTTGTGTCCTCCATCAGACTGTTTCCCTCCAGTAAACCCACCTGCATCCTCCCTGAGAGGATATTTTAAGGCCGCCCCGTTATTTTCTGTCTTGTTTCTGTGCTGCTGTCGGTGATAAGAGGCCGAGGAGGAAGAGGATGAAGAGCTGTTGTAAGACGACAGGAAGCGTGGAGCAGCTCCACCCTGATAGTCAGAGATGTTCTCTTCCTCTTTCTGCTGCTTTTTCTCATTCACACTTCATGTTTAGTCACATGTTTTCCAGAAGTTGCACCTTTTATATCACGTTGCCACACAGATATTTGTTCTTCTCATGTCGTGGACAGTTTTAGTTCCTCTGTTTGTTCTTCTGCATAAAAATGCAAACCAGAAGTCTCTATTTGGGCTAAAAGTGGAGGCTTTAATCACTGTAATCTATCATTTATTTTCTGTCTCCACTCTCTGAACCTCACATTTTTAAAGGCATGTTTTCTTTTAACAACACTATTATTTAAGTATCATTTTGTGTGATTTTTGTATTATTTAAGCATCCTTTTGTGTCATTTTGTGCATTTTTTGCATCATTTTCATGTCATTTTAACACCTCTCCATGTCATTTTTGTCTTTTTGTTTAATTTTTCTGCTATTTTACCATCCTTTTGTCATTTTTGAGCATTTTTGCATCATTTTAATGTTTTTTAACACCTCTGTGTGTTTTTGTGCCATTTTTGCGTCTTTTTTCACGTAATTTTGTGGTATTTAGGCATCTTTTTGTGTCTTTTTGTGCCATATTTGTGTTATTTAAGAATCCTTTTGTGTCATTTTGTGCCTTCTCATCATTTTTGTGTCATTTTTGTGCGTTTTTGCATCATTTTCATGTTTTCTAACACGTCTCTGTGTGTTTTTGTGTTATTTTTCCACCCTTTTGTGTCACTTTATGCCTTTTTGTGTCTTTTTCATGTCATTTTAACACCTCCCCATGTCATTTTGTGCCTTTTTGTATCATTTTTGTGTCTTTTCATGTCATTCTGTGGTATTTAAGCATCTTTTAGTGTCTCTTTGTGCCGTTTTTGTGTTATTTAAGAATCCTTTTGTCATTTTGTGCCTTCTCCTCATCATTTTTGTGTCATTGTTTGTCATTTTTGTGTTATTTTCACATCCTTTTGTGTCATTTTGTGTGTTTTGTGTCATTTTCATGTCCTTTTAACACCTCACTGTCATTTTTGTGTCTTTTTGTTTTATTTAAGCATGCTTGTGCCATTTTTGTATACTTTTGTGTCATTTATCTGGTATTTAAGCCTCCTTTTGTGCCATTTTGTGGCTTTTTTTGTAATTTTTGTGTCTTTTTGTGCAATATTTATGTTATTTAAGCCTCCTTTTGTGTCATTTTGTGGCTTTTTTTTGTAATTTTTGTGTCTTTTTGTGCAATATCTATGTTATTTTGGCATCCTTTTGTGCTGTTTTTGTCTCTTTGGGTCTTTTTAACTGTTATTTTGAACAGAAGATATTTCTGTTTCAGGATTTTATATTGCAGAGAAAAATGAACCCAGATTGAGGATAAATACGACAGAAGCTAAAACCAGAAACAATATCTGACGTTTTTTCTTCTTTTTGACCTGCAGCCACCTTGAAGGTGAGTCAGAGCAGCTCCAGCTGGACCAGCGAGCGAAGCCTGATGTTTGGAGGAAGCTCCCAGAATGCCGCTGTGCCTCCGTCCTCCTCTTCCTCCTCGTCCTCTGTCCAGCCGCCGTCCTCCGTGGTGACGTCCATCGACGGGGTCAGCTTCTCTGAGGGAGACCTGCTGCTCCAGGTGACGCCTCAAACATTAAAACCGATGAAACGCCTCCAGGTGCTGTGAGTAACGTCTCCTCTTCCTCCCAGGCCCTCAACGGCTTCGTGTTGGTGGTGACGGCTGAAGGTTACGTCTTCTACACGTCTCCAACCATCCAGGACTTCCTGGGCTTCCACCAGGTACAAACACAGCAGAGCAGTCATCAGATAAGGCTGGTGTTGGGAAGTCAGTCTGAACACTGGGTGGTTTTACATGCAGAGCTGACAGACAAACATCTGCAAGCAGCACATCACTCATTTTCAGCTGTAAAAATACTGTCAGATTTAAAACTTCATTCAGGTTGAATGTCACGCTTTTGCCTTTTTGTGTGTGTGTCTGTTTTGTATCTGTGTGAGTGTGTTTGTGTGCATCTCTGTGTGTATCTGTCTGTCTGTGTATGTTTGTGTCTGTTTATGTCTGTTTTTGTGCATCTGTGTGTGTGTGTGTGTGTGTGTGTTTCTCTCTGTGTGTGTGTGTCTCTGAGTGTGTGTTTCTGTGTGTGTCTCTGAGTGTGTGTGTGTCTCTGAGTGTGTGTGTGTCTGTGAGTGTGTGTGTGTCTGTGAGTGTGTGTGTGTCTCTGAGTGTGTGTGTGTCTCTGAGTGTGTGTGTGTCTCTGAGTGTGTGTGTGTCTCTGAGTGTGTGTGTGTCTCTGAGTGTGTGTGTGTCTCTGAGTGTGTGTGTGTCTGTGAGTGTGTGTTCCTGTGTTTGTGTGATTTCATGAGAACTGAGCTTCTCTGTCTGCTGTGAACTCTTGACTTGTAAACACATCCGTTTGACTCGGGGTTAAACACGCCTGCAGAGTGCACGTGAGAGTGCACGTGAGAGTGCACGTGAGAGTGCACGTGGTGAGCAGACTCTCAAGGTAAGTGTTCAGTTTTTGAGTCCACAGCGGCTCCTAAAACCCCATAAACCCAGCATTTGTGAGCAGAATAAAGATATTTATAGATCAGAGTTAAACTGAGACCAACATTTATTCACCGCTTCGTTTGTTTTACATTTCAGGAGCTGAAAGTTTCATGCTGGATAGACAAGTAATTTATGAGGCTCACTGGAACATGTTTACCTGCTTTAATGTTCAAAAGCACATTATTATTGTCTCCTAGTGTCTGAAATGCTGTGATTTATCTCCCGTCTTGTTAAGATCCGGTCTGCTCTGATTGGTCAATGGGCCCAGTTTAAATTAGCTCATTTTTTACAGATGTTCTGCATCTCCTTTCATTGTTTTGTGTATTATTAGTCACTCTAAATCTCTATACAGTTATTTTACATCTCTTTTTGGCCATTTTACATGTTCTTGTCATAATTTTGTGTCTTTATGTATGGTCATTTTACATTTCTTTATAGTCATTTTTCATCTTTTTACTCATTTTACACCTCTTTTGAGTTGTTTTGCATCCATTTTTTTGCAGTTGTATGTATATATATGTGTGTGTGTGTGTGTGTGTGTGTATACATACATATACACACATATATATACATATATATATAGTGTATAACAAATACCAATACATATGCTTGAAAAAACACATCAAAATCTCTGAAAAAAGTCAGAAAAATACTAAATTATCTAAAAAAACAACCCTTAAAATATAAAAGCAGGTCTGAAAACAAATCTAATTTTTAAAATATAATAATTTAGATATATATTTCAAATCCCCCTACATCCAGAAAAACATGAAAAATATTAAGAAAGATATTGTCAGAAAAGTATTGAGAAAAAACCCCCAAAATGCCAGCACCAGTCTCTTGCATTCTGTGGCCACAAATGGTCGTAAATGCATAAGAACATTTGATTTATTTGTCTTTTTAGAAGTGTATGGATGTGGAACCTTTCTTCTGATGCACTGACATGATAATAAACGTTCTGAGGACATTTTTATTCATTTTAAAACACCTTCTTTCTCAGATAGCTGCAGCCGATAGGTTGCTAATAATTTCCAGAGTTTAATTTCTGAAGAGGAAAATCCTTCATGAGCCTGAAAAATCAACGTTTGTGTTTGTGCTGACTGGAGATCAGCCGAGTCAGAGGTTTGCAGCAGAATATTAATAAACCCTTTCAATGCTTTGAGGCTTCTAATTACTGTAATTTCTGCTGTTTGGACATCAAAGGTCCATTTACCAGAACATAAATCATTTTCTTTTATGATATATTCAGCGATTAGATCTGCTTTTCACTCGTATGTTTGCTCTTTGATATTTGAAATCCTTAAATCCACCTGTTAAATCCAGAATTAGCTCCAGAAGGTCTTCATAACGCTGTACTTCATAGTTGTTTTTGTGTATAAACTAATATTCAGGTGATGAGTGTTGTGTGTCTTTCCAGTCGGACGTCATCCATCAGAGCGTCTTTGAGCTGATCCACACCGATGACCGAGCTCTGTTCAGACGACAGCTTCATTTCTCTCTCAACCCCAGCCAGGACAGCAGCTCCAACCCCAGTGAGTAGCTGGATGAATGGCAGGATGAAACACTCAGCTTTATGCACAGCTTCTACCTGTATTTCTCTCTTCTCTTTGCTGTTGTTTTCCATCTCCTTTGCTTGATTTCAACCTTTTTGTTCCACTGTTTTGCATTTATTCACTCATTCTGTGTGATTTTTGTTGCTGTTTCACATCTATTTATGGTCATTTTGCATCTCTTTATAGTCATTTTATGTATCTCTTTAGTCATTTCACATCTCTCTAGTTATTTTGCATCTGTTTTCAGTCAGTTTACATCTCTTTATTTATCTTACTGCAGATGATGTGTTTGTTCTTGACTTCTGTCCAGAGTCTTAACTGTTACTAAGTGTGCTGTCGACTCCTCGTCTCTGCAGGTGACCAGAGCAGCACTGAAATCACCAGCAACCTGATCAACTACGACCCACAGACCATCCCTCCAGAAAACTCGTCCTTCCTGGAGAGAAACTTCTGCTGCCGTTTCCGCTGCCTCCTCGACAACTCCTCCGGCTTCCTGGTAACACGAACACAGGAGAAAACACCTCAGGAGGAGACGGAGAGAGTTTAACGTCTGTTCATCCTCAGCCGCTGAACTTCTTTAATGCCCAAAAAATGTCAATGAAATATCTGAAAATATTGATTTAAAGATCCAAAAATATTAATAAAAATATCAAAACAAAAAATGCTTTAAATAAGATAAACATTAGAAAATAAAAAATCCCCCAAATCCCTGAAAAATATTAAGACTATTAGGAAAATATTGTCACAAAGGTGTTGAGAAAAAAAAACAAAATATGTCGTTTGCAAAAATGTGTAAAATGTACCAAAAATATTCAGAATAATATCCAAAAATGGCAGAAAAAACTATGGTGATAAATTGATAAATTGCTACAAAAATTATAATTCCAAAATAGGTTTTAAAAAAATGTTATAATAACTTATACTTCTGAAAAATAGTATAATGTCCAAAAGATGTATTTGTTTATGTATTTAAATTTTTAAAAATTGTACAAATCCCTGAAAAATTTAAATAATATTTAAAAAATAGCAAAATATTGATAAAAATAGCACCAAGACTTTGCAAAAATGTGTCAAATTTACTAAACATATTCATAATATTAATTTCAAAGTAGGTTTAAAAAAAATTGGTAAAACTTCTGTAGTTCTGAAAAATAAAATCATGTCGAAAAGATGTATTTTTATATACTTAGATAAAAAATATATATAAAAAAAAAAAGTCAGAATCCCTGGAAAATATTAAGAATATTCAGAAAAATGCTGTAGCAAAAGTATAAAGCAAAATACCAAAATATTTATTAAATAGCACCCTGGAAACCTAGCAACCTAGAAAAAGAAATCTGCCAAAAATATTAATGGCAGAAAAATTATTATAAATTGCCAAAAAAAAAATAATCCAAAATAGTTGAAAAATATTGATAAAACTTAAGTTCTGAAGAATAATATGTTGTTGAAAAGGTATATTTTAAATATATTTTTAAATATATATTTAGATTAAAAAAAACATATATCCACACACACACACAGACACGCACACGTAAAATCATCTGAAAAATATTAAGAAAATTTAAAAAAAATGCTGTCACAACAATATTAAGAAAAATAGCAAAATATTGATAAAATAGCACCAACGAACTGCTGAAAATATTCATAATATTATTTAAAAATTCCAGAAAAATTCTTATAAAATGAAAAAAAAAATCCAAAATAGATTGGAAAAATATTGACAAAAATTCAACCTATACTTCTGAAAAATAATATAATGTCCAAAAGATGTATTTGTTTATATACATATTTAGATTTTTTAAAAAATGTCAAAATGCCTGAAAAATATTAAAAATATGAAGGAAAATACTGTAACAAAAGTATTGATAAAAATATTTAAATATTGATAAAATAGAACCAAAAAAATGTCAAAAAATACTCAAAATATTATCAAAAAATGGCAGAAAAATTATTATAAAATGCGAAAAAAATAAAATAAAATAAAATCCAAAATAGATTTGAAAAATACTGATAAAACTCCAGCCTTCAGACCGAAACGTCAGGAGTTTAAATTCTGACTCTGTTCGTCTTCAGGCGCTGAACTTCCGCGGCCGCCTCAGGCTCCTCCACGGCCAGAACCGGGTGTCGGAGGACGGGACGCTGGTTCCCCCGCAGCTCGCTCTGTTCTCCATCGCCACGCCGCTGCAGCCGCCATCCATCCTGGAGATCCGCACCAAAACGCTCATCTTCCAGACCAAACACAAGCTGGACTTCTCGCCGCTGGGCATCGACACCAGGTAGGAACGGCTAGAAGCTGCAGATGCCTTTCTGCTGAGAGAAGCGGCCGCTCAGGTGAAGTGTGTTTATGTCCACAGAGGGAAGGTGGTTCTGGGTTACAATGAAGTGGAGCTCTGCATGCAGAGTTCTGGCTACAGCTTCCTCCACGCCGCCGACATGATGTACTGCGCCGACAACCACATGAGAAGTAAGTCAGACGCCCTGAAAGTATTTGATTTGGTCAAACAGGAATTAGTTAACAAAAAATTATTATAAAATGCAAAAAATAAATCAAAATCCAAAATAGCTTTGAAAAATATTGATAAAACTTAAGCCTATAGTTCTGAAAAATAATAGAATGTCCAGAAGGTGTCTTTGTTCATATATTTAAATTTTAAAAAATCATCAAGAATGTTATGAAAAATGGCAAAATATTGATAAAATCGCACCAAAAAAACAGGAAAAAACTGATAAAAATATTCATAACTGACTAACTGTGCAGTGCTCCCCTCTCCACCTCCCCACATCCTTATCCCAACTATCCTTGTGTTATTGTCATGCTTTGCTTGTTTGCGGGTTTGTTTTTTTAGGTTCCTTCTCAAATTGAATTTCCCAACATTGGAGGTTTCATTTGGTATAATGAGCCTTTTTTTTTCATGTACCCTCTGCTATCCCTACCAAGATCCCAAAGTGTCCTTTTTCTTTTTTCCTCAAGAAAGGTGCGCGCAGCACTGCGCAGCAGCCGGAGCTGTCATTGGCAGGGCAGCTCAAATGAAATTTCGTTGTATATGAAAGTGTGCAATGACCAATAAAGATTGATTGATTGATTGATAATATTTTCAAAAAATGGTAGAAAAATTATTATAAAATGCAAAAAAAATTCCAAAATAGGTTTCACCTTCAACTTATACTTCTGAAAAATAATATAATGTACAAAATATGTATTTTTTATATATTTGGATTTTTAAAAAAAATGTATTTAAAAAAATCATCCAAATCCCTGAAAAATATTAAAAATATTGAGAAAAATACCAAAATATGACAGAAAAATATTGATAAAATAGCACAGAAAGACTTTGAAAAAATGTGTAAAATGTTCCAAAAATATTCATATTATCCAAAAATGGCAATGCTATAAAACAGATATAGGTTTGAAAAATGTCCAAAAGATGTATTTTTTATATGTTTAAATAAAAAAATAGTTTTAAAAAAATCGTCCAAATCCCTGAAAAATATTAAGAATATTAAGAAAAATACTATAACAAAAATATTTAGACAAATACCAAAATATTGACAAAATAGAACCAAAAACACTTGAAAAAAATATATAAAATGTGCCAAAAATATTTACGACCAAAAAAATGCTGTAAAATGATGATAAAATGCTGTAAAAATATTAATTAATTCAAGGAATTCATTAAAGTGTATAAAAACTAGTAATGAGAAGTGTAAACTAAATTTCTCAGAAAGACAGAAAAAGAAGGAAAGTCTTCTTTCCATTGTTGGAGCTTAATGAGCTCCAAACTGATTCCTGAACCCATCTGACAGACTGACGTGTCGACATTCTCCAGGTTAATTAGCTGCAGCTGATTAAACCTTCGACTGATGACGTCGATTGTTTTTCTGGAGTAAAAGTCTTAAACTGAAACTCCTCTGTCTGTTGAGAAACATCCAGAATAACTCCAATTCTTTGTGTCACATCCAGTGATGAAAACCGGAGACAGCGGCTTCACCTTCTTCAGGCTGCTGACCAAAAACCGGTCGTGGATCTGGGTCCAGGCCAACGCCAGGGTGGTCTTCAAAGGAGGGAAGCCGGACTTCATCGTGGCCCGGCAGAGAGCTCTGACGTACGTCTCATTTTATCACTGTCTTACTTCATCACGGAGCATAAACCACCCACCTAAATATTTCCTCGTTACAATTTCACACTCTTTTTCTCCTTTTTGTTATTAAAAAATGTCACTTTTAGTGGTGTAAAATGTGTAATATGCAGGACGTGACAATAGACATTTGCAGTTTGTTCAGTATTTATTGATATTTCTTGCCCAAAGTAATAGTTAATGTCTGAAAAACTATTCAATAAACACACTCTAATTTAGGTATAAGTAGATGTAATATTATATTTTTATCATACCTTTCATTTAATTGGCTTAAATTAATATACACTCTTTATAAATGCTTATATGCTAATGTGCATTACTTAATTACTTCAGTAGTATTGCTGGTATTATGTCCTACTTTTTCTATTCTAATTTATTTAATTTATACTAATGGGTCATACTTATTGCTTTTCTATGAGGAGCAGCAATTATTCTCATGTTATTGTCGTTTTATGGACCAATATGTGGCACAAATGGTTCTTCAGGATTAATAAAGTTCAGTCTTAACTTATCTCATCTCATCTTTATCTTATCTTTTCTTATTTCATCTTGCATTAGCATAGCTCATCTCATCTTATCTTAACGTATCCCATCTCATCTCATCTTAACATCTCTAATCTTATCTTAACATATCTCATGTTATCTTAACATATCTCATCTTAACATATCTCATCTTATCTTAACATGTCATCTTCTCTTAACGTATCTCATCTTAACTTATCTCATCTTTATCTTAACTTATTTCATCTCATATTAACATAGCTCATCTTATCTTAACGTATCCCATCTCATCTTAACATCTCTAATCTGAACATATCTCATGTTATCTTATCTTAACTTATCTCCTCTTTGTCTTATCTTAACTTATCTAATCTTATCTTAACTCATCTCATCTTAACATATGTCATCTCATCTTAACTTATCTCATCTTTATCTTAACTTATTTCATCTCATATTACCATAGCTCATCCCATCTTATCTTAATGTATCTAATCTTATCTTAACATATCTCATGTTATCTTATCTTGACATATCTCATCTTAACATGTCTCAACTTCTCATTTTAACTCATCTTAACATATCTCATCTCATCTTATTGCATCTCATTTTTATCTTATGTTAACTTATTTCATCTCATCTTATCTTAACTTATCTCATCTTATCTTATCTCATCTTCTTGTCAGCAAATAGACGGAAATCCTCACATTTTCGCAGAATTTGAAAAACAAGTTGCGTTACCTTCTTGAACTGATGAGTTGTTTCAGTGCTGCATTAGTTTTCATCCTGGCGACTGCTTCTGAAATGACCCAGACTCATGTTTTCCTGCAGAAATGAAGAAGGAGAAGAGCAGCTTCGCCTCAGACGGCTGCAGCTCCCGTTTAACTTCACCACCGGCGAGGCGGTTCTGTACGACACGACTCCCACCGTGGAGATGCCCGACCCATGCTCGGCTCCCAAGCAGAGGAAGCTGGACGACTACACCGTCAGCCGAGACTCCCTGCTGGGCTGCATGCTGAGCCAGGACCAGTCCATCTACTGCGAAAACGATGCCAACACCCTCAGCTCGCTCAACGACGTGGCCTTCAAGGACACCCACGCCACCGTCAACGTCCCCAGAGACGTGGCGCCCAAACCGGCCGTCGGAGGCCTGATGAAGGCGGAGGCGACGATGCAGGACATGATGGAGACGCTGCAGCAGATCCTAGGGGACAGCGAGCTGATGGAGACGGTGGACGTGGGTCCGGAGGAGCTGAAGACGTGGGAGAGCGCTCTGCTCAAGATGAACTTCAGCAGCTGCGAGTTCAGCGAGGACCTCAACGACATCATCAGCAACGACATCCTGACCTATGTGGAGGAGCAGCTCCAGAAGGAGGGTGGCTTCAATCTGCCCGACCAGTTGGACGACATTCCCTGCCTGTCCTCTCTGGACCTCCAGAACCAGGAACCTGATCAGCCCGGGGAGCAGACCTTCAGCTGGCCTCTGGAGCCCCAGAACCAGCTGATGCCAAGCGGAGGGCACGGGATGGTGCCTCAGCCGGCTCCAGCTCTGGGATCCATGAAACTGAGCCACATGGACTTCCCTCAGCTGAGCTCTGCCAGGTTAAACGGTCCGAGCCTTCAGCAGAACCTTCAGCAGAACCTTCAGCAGAGCCTTCAGCAGAACCTTCAGCAGAACCTTCCGCAGAACCTTCAGCAGAACCTTCCACAGAACCTTCAGCAGAACCTTCCACAGAACCTTCAGCAGAACCTTCAGCAGAACCTTCAGCAAAGCCTTCCTGCTCCTCTGCAGCTGGGCGCCGCTGGAAACATCGGAGGTCTGGCGACTTTTAACCCCTCTGTGGTGGACTCCTGTCAGGTCAACAAGGACAACAGCCTCGGATCTTTCTTCCACCAGATTCATCCCAACCAGATGGGCCAACCGATGCAGAACAATCTCCAGATGAGGAACCAGCCGATGGGCCTGCAGGACCAGAACACAGGCAGACAGTTTGATCCTGTGTTCGGCTTCCAGGGCAGCGGGTGGAATCCTCCGCTGTCCAACCAGGTCGACAGCTTCGTAGAAACATTCGCCCCCAGTATTTCAAATGAAGCGGGTTTTTCTGGCCCGTCGTCTTCCGGCTGCTTGCAGGGTCACTTTGCTCTGCAGTCTCAGAGCGCTGACACTCAGTCCTGGTCTCTGGAGCAGCAGCTGCTAACATCTGGACACCAACAGATGGGCTCCTGCCTCAGCCAGGTCTCAGGAGACGTCAGGCCGCCGTTCAGGACTGCTGAGACCTCTGGCGCTTCATTTCCTCATCAGCAGGACTCGGAGGCGTCGTCTTCTACAAGCTGTATGTTCACAAACCCAGCGCTGCCCAGAAACAGAGTTCACCTCAACCAGGCCCGGATCAACCCGGCCGCCAACCAGATCGCCTCCAAGCCTTCCTGCTTCTACGAGGCGCTGCCCGGAGGCGGATCCATGCCGGTGATGGCGGCCGTCCCAAACCCCGACGAGGCGTCTCTGTCCTGTCAGATGGCGGCTGGTCTGAACCCCAACGGCCTCCTGGTGCAGCAGCAGCAGCAGCAGTTTCTGAACTTCAGCGAACAGACGCAGGTAAAAACTGTCCAACTTCACGTCCCTCAGTCCCCAAAGTTTAGTGTCATGACTGCTGGTCGCAGCTCGATCGCTGAAGGATTCAAAGTTCTACTGAGACTCAGTTGTGTTTGTATTTTTTACAGATTCCAGTTATTTATTTTTGGTGATTTTTTAAAATTAGATATGAGGTGATTTTAATGAAATCTTTCTGTTTTCATAGTTTCTGATAAATAGTTGAAATTCTTTGACTATTTTACAGAAACTGATCTTTTTCATTCCCTCAGGTGTCACCGGTGTTGACTAAATATCTCCACATACGATTAGAATGTTGTTTATAATCTACCAAAAACTAATCAGTAAATCCATCTGGGATGTTTCATTCTCCAGGAGACCAAAGGGACGAGACTGGCTACGTTTAAAAAAAAAAAATAAAAATAAAATAAAATTATAAAGTGAAAATATCCCCCAAATCCCTAAAAAACCCCAACAAGAATATTAAGAAAAATACAATCACAAAAATATTAAGAAAAACACTAAAATATGTCAGAAAAATATTGATAAAATAGCACCAAAAGACTTTATAAAAATGTATGAAATGTACCAAGAATATTCAGAATATTATCCAAAAATAACATAAAAATGTTTATAAAAAAAAATGCTAAAAAATATAATTCCAAAGTAGATTTAAAAAAAACCTTCAACTTATACTCCTGGAAAAATAATATAATGTCCAAGAGATGTATTTGTTTATATATTTAAATTTTAAAAAATCATACAAATCCCTGAAAAATATTAGGAATATTAACAAAAATAGCAAAATATTGATAAAATACTACTAAAAAACCTGGAAAAAACTGCCAAAAATATTCATAATATTATCAAAGAATGGCAGAAAAATTATTATGAAATACAAAAAATAATTTGAAAAAATTTGAAAAACCTAAATTGATCAAACTTCAGCCTGTAGTTCTGAAAATAATATAATGTCCAAAATATGTTTTTTTTAATTTATATATATATATATATATATATATATATATATATATATATATATATATATATATATATTTAGATTAGAAAAATGTATCTAAAAAAATTATCCAAATTCCTGAAAAATATTAAGAATATTAAGTAAAATATTGTCACAAAAGTATTCAAAAAGATACCAAAATATTGATAAAATAGCACCAAAAAAGTTGAAAAAAAATCTATAAAAATGTGCCAAAAAATATTCATGATCCAAAATGACATAAAAAATATGATGAAATGCTGCAAAAATATCTATTTTTTAAAATTAAAATCGAAAAAGTGTATATATATATATATATATATATATATATATATATATATATATATATATATATATATATATAAAAATCAACCAAATCCTTAAAAAATATTAAGAATATTAAGAAAAATACTGTCAGAAAAATGTTGGTAAAATAGCATAGCACCAAAATACTTTAGAAAAATCTATGAAATGTACCAAGAATATTAAAAATATTGTCCAAAAATGGCAGAAAAATTAAATACCAAAAAAATTTATATTTTTGTTGTATTTAATTTTCCCAACAGATCAAACATTCATTATTCCTTCTGTTTTTGCAGTTCGTGGCTCTGATAAATGATGTAATATTCACGTTTATTTACATAATCAGAACTGTCCTATGCAGTATGACAGTTATAGTGGCATAAATCACCAAAAACAGACCAAAAATAAAGTTATTTGTTGTACAAAAATGAACTCAACAAGACAGATGGAGGCTGTACATGAAGTAGATGTGCTCTTTACGTTTTTTTTGTGTTTTTTTTTTACCATTTCCGTCCTTGAATGCAGCCTGAATCTGTTTTTCTGTTCCTTCAAAGCTTTTTCCTGATTGAAATTTAACTTTCAGCATCACCGAGGTTTTATTTATGACTCGTCTGTGAATGCCGGGACGCTGTTAAGCATCTTTGTTTGTCTTTTTTTGCAGATCAACAACCATCCTGTCATGGGAAACGGAGGCTTTCCGTTCTCGTCGCTGCCTAATGGGAACACCTGCTACTCCGAGAACAAATAAGGAAAACGTCCGGACGGCAGAACGTGGCTTTAACGGAAACTAAAACAGAACGTGGAGCAGACTGAAGAACAAGAATGTGCCCGAAAAGGACGAGGAGACGCAACAAGACGCCTCTCTGTCTCTTTTGATTATTATTATTAGTTATTTTTCTTATGAGGAGACAGTGATGGAAGCTGTGAGGGTTCAGCTGGACGAAGAAAAGTGTGAATTCTTCTCGGAGCTGGTTGGATTGCACCAAAAACAACAGGAGATACTGGATCATTTAAACGTTTTCCCGGCAGTTTCACCAACGCATGAGAGCTTTTATTCTCCCGGCTGCATCTCTCAGTAATCATCTGTGGTTTTTACCTGTTCGGTTGGAATATTTGGGCGTTTGGAATCAAAATGACTCCTGACTGTTGTCCATGAGTGGAAAGAAGCTGCTCCAGACCACGCAGTTAATCATCAGCGCTTATTTGGGCAAAAAAAAGCGCCAAAAATTCTACAAATTTGTCCACTTGGAGCCCCGACAGTGGTCCGAAATCTCAATTAAGCATCATAAGAATGAATAAATATTGACATTTTAATACAAAAACGGAAAGAAACGGCAGTAATCTGAGCTGCTTTAACCCTCCTGTTGTCTTCATTTAGAAAAATCCCTAAATTGAGCAAAAAATTCCCCAAATTTCAGAAAATTTGCAAAAAATTCCAATAATTCCTTACGTTTCCCTGAAAGATTTATTTGAAAAATCCCCCAAATTTGGCGTGAAAATTCTTGTAAATATTTTCAAAAAATTATTAAAAATCTTAGAAAACAATTGTAAAAATATCTAATGTGATTACAGTTACACAAGTGGACAAAATAGTGGGTACCACTCGGTTAATGAAAGAAAAACCCACAATGGTCACAGAAGTCATTTCAATCTGACAAAAGTAATAATACATAAAAATTCTATGAATATTAACCAATGAAAATCAGACATTGCTTTTGAACCGTGGTTTAACAGAATTATTTAAAAAAAAAATAAACTCATGAAACAGGCCTGGACAAAAATGATGGAACCCTTAACTTCATATTTTGTTGCACAACCTTTTGAGGCAACCACTGCAATCAAACCATTTGTGTAACTGTCAGTGAGACTTCTGCACCTCTCAGCAGGTATTCTGGTCCACTCCTCATCAGCAGACTGCTCCAGTTGTCTCAGGTTTGAAGGTTCCTTCTCCAGACGGCATGTTTCAGCTCCTTCCACAGATGTTCAATAGGATTTAGATCAGGGCTCATAGAGGCCACTTCAGAATAGTCCAATGTTTTCCTCTTAGCCATTCTTGGATGTTTCTAGCTGTGTTTTGGATCATTATCCTGTTGCTAGACCCATGACCTGCGACTGAGACCAAGCGTTCTGACACTGGGCAGCACATTTCTCTCTAGAGAGACAACTCTCTCCTTGGCTTCCTCTGGTCCATGTTTAGTGTGGTTCACACCATGTCACCAAACAGCACAGTGACTACTGTAACCCTATAAATAGGCCGACTGACTGATTACAAGATTGGAGACACCTGTGATGCTAATTAGAGGACACACCTTGATTGAACATGTCCCTATGGTCACATCATTTTCAGTCTTTTCTAGGGGAACCATCATTTTTGTCCAGGCCTGTTTCAGGAGTTTATTTTTTAAAATAATTCTGTTGAACCACAGTTCAAAAGCAATGTCTGATTTTCATTGGTTAATTTTCATAGAATTTTTATGTATTATTACTTTTGTCAGATTGAAATGATTTCTGTGACCATTGTGGGTTTTTCTTTCATTAACCGAGGGTTACCAACAATTTTGTCTATGTGTGTATATCAGTAAAACTTCTAATATTTTCTTAAGTACATTCACCAAAAAAAAATCTACCAAAATCCAGCAAAATTCGCTGAATTTTGGCTGATTTTTTTGCCAATGTTCTGAAGAAACATTACTTTTTTTCCACAAAAAAAATGTTGAAACATTTCCCCAAAATGTCGAACATGTGGACATGAGAAGTTTCACTGTGAAAATACATTTTTTTCCACATTTTCAAACTTTAAAGGGGTCAATTTGAGCCGCAGGATGACGCGAGGGTTAAGGCTGTTCAGTCCATGTCGGCCACCAGGGGGCAGCAACGAGCCTCTTCTACGCTTCAAAACAAACCAGCCGGAGCCACAAAACGAGACGTTTCCAGGAAAAGGCATCGGTTCGGGCTGGTTTTGAGACATTTCCAAACTGGGATTACTGGACTGATCGATGCAGAAGTTAAAGATCCTGCGACTCAAACACCTGATTTCTGCTACGAACGCTCAGAAGGATAAAATATATAGTTTCTTTTTTTAATTCTTCTTATTATCATCGCTGTTTTTTTTGTCCTTTTGAGAATGCGTCTGGACTCGGTTCATTTCAACTCTTTGCTGTTTCTCCCAGTGAGGGAGACTTGCTTTGCAGACAGGGTATAAAGATGATTTTAAAGAAAAACAGATCAGAAGCGCACAACACAATGACTTCCTACTAAGAGTGATTCAGTGAAAACAGCTGCTTGTTTATATATTTTAAAAGCTTTGTCACTGAGCCAGCTTCCTTTCTCCTCTGTGATTCTTTTCTTTCTTATTTCTTCTGTGTTGTTGCTTTTTTGTTGTTGTTGGGCGACAAAATTCAGACGGTGCCTTAAACTAAAACTGATTGTACAACATTCGATATTTGATAGAAACCAAAGACAGTTTTTGAGCATTTTTTTTTTTTGCACTAGTCCTTTAAAATGTTTGCTTGCCAAAGCAGAATGTGATTCCTTTAACTCCAAATTAGCACAAATTCAGACTTAGAGAGTTTAAATCAGGCGTGTCAAACTCATTTTAGTTCAGGTTAGTTCCACATTCAGCCCAGTTTGATCTCCAGTGACCAGTAAAATCACAGCATAAAAACCTAGAAATAATCCAAATATGTCCTTTGTTTTAGTGCAAAAAAGTCCATTCTGAAAATGTTTAATTTAATTAAGTATCTTTTTACAAAACATAAACAACATGAAATTTCTTAAGAAAAATAAATGCTATTTAAAAAACATTCAGCCTCAGTTTATCATTTCCACATTACAACTTCCAGACCACAGAGTGTCGACAAAGAAACACAACATTTAGTCATCTGGAACTGAACAATGTAGCATTTTACTTTATGATCAAAACGAGACAAAGGCAGACAAAAAAAAGACAAAAAACAGCAAAAACAAGACAAAATATTACAAAAACGAGAGACAAAACAACAAAAAATTAGACAAACGACACAAAACAAAAAAAGATACAAAAGATTTGATAAAGAAGTGACAAAGCGAGAAAAAGTGGTCAAAAACAAGACAAAAAAATTACACAAACAACACAAGCGAGACAAAAAGAAGAAACAAAATGACAAATAGAAAAAAACACAAACGAGACAAAAAACTAATCGACGAATAAAGCAAAACACAAAATCACAAAAATAAGACAAAAAACACAAAGGCAAAAAGGAAACACAAAATGACAAAACCATGAGAAATGACAAAAGTCAGACAAAAAAAACAACAAAAAGCAAACAAAACACTACAAAAATTAGACAAGCGTCACGTTACACAACAAAAGAGACAAAAAACGACAAAAGAAACAAAAATTAGACAAATGACACAAGCGAGACAAAAAACCCCACAAAACGACAAAAACATGAGGCAAATGACAAGCTGGAAAAAAAATTGATAAAAACAGCTACAAAGTGACAAAAAATGGTCAAAAACGAGACAGAAAAATTACACAACTGACACAAATGAGACAAAAAGAAACAAGGGTCCGGATTGGACCCTCTGGAGGGCCGGTTTTGGCCCACAGGCCGCATGTTTGACACCCCTGGGTTAAATCAACTCATTTTTTTACAGATGAAAGGCACTGCCTTCAGATTTCCCGTTTTTTGTGCGAAGAAGCTAAAAATGAAAACCGATGAGTTTCCACGTTTTCCACAACAGCCTTCCGTCCGTCCTCTCTCCTGTTTCTCCTTGATTCTCGCTCGGAGCATCGTCCAGCCGTCCGGCAGCAGAAGTAAAACAGTCAAAGGCAGCTATTGTACATTTGAAATGAGGAAAAAAATGGAAAACTTCAAGTGCCTTTAAATTGACCTCTTTTTGTTTAAATAAACCCACAGGATCGGTGGAAAAGGAACGCTGTGAGAGAAGCCTCGACCCGTACTGAGCCGTCAAATCTGACGTTTGGACTTCTTTCTAAACAAGCAGCTCGAATACTTGATTTAAAAACCAAAAACTAGTCTGGGGTGTTTCATTCTCCAGGATACCAAAGGGACGACACAGAACCTGCTGTTCATTTTCAGGATATTTTATGAAAACCCAACCAAATTTCTGCAAATAAAAAAAGCCAGAAACAGACCAGAATGATTGTAGTCGCCTCTTAAACTTTCAGATATTGGCAGATATTGTTTACGTCAACATCCAAAGTGGCTGAAATCACCAAAAAATAGAGAAAATGCCAAATATTCTCCACTCACAGGCTCTCAAATGAATGGATTTGCTGTTCAAGTGAATATTTTAGGGTCTCACATTAAAATTTGCATCAAAAAAAGTCTCATATGACGTAAACATGACATCATGAACTCTGCTTTTATGTGAATTTCGTGGCGTTTTTCCGTTTTTTTTGGGTTTTTTTTGGTTTATTTGGACTCAAATCATAACGAAATAGACCCAGATGTGTCAGAAAGTTCCCAAAAATCAGCTTCATTTGCAGCTCGGATGTTGACGACAACGATATGTGCATAAGTTGGAATCTGACTGAGGCATTCTGGGAAACGTAGTAAAACCACTAACAGTGTTTTACAAAAGCTTTGGCTCAGTTTTTACAGCAACACAGTCACACGTCGCTTCATTAAACCTCGTCTGCAGCAGGAATTCATAAATATTTTAAAGAAAAAGACTGAGAATTCCTCAGAAAGTGTTCTGTGTTACTGTAAATACAGTTTATTCTACATTTACAGGACGAAAGGATGGCGGTGAGACTTGATTTTGTATGTGTTGACCACAGAGATCATGTTTTAAAATATGTAAATACTACTGTGCTGGAAGCCTGGAATTCACATTTTAGAGTGTGACAGTCAGAGGTTAGATTCGAGCAGATCTACATCCTGAAAACTGAGCCGAAGCAGCTGTAAAATAATGTAAAAATGGATCCCTGAAGTCAGCAGGAATCGTCCCTCAGTACAAACCGAAGCGTTGCAGCAGCATCTTCTCCTCTTTTAAACCTTTTCTTCACTAAGTATTCTCCATATAGGATTATAAATATCTTTTTTTTGTTGCTTGCTTCCACATTTTAATAACATTATACTTTCTGATTCGACTCCAGAATGCAGTATCTTTGTGTAACTGTATATAAATATATATATTTGTCTTTTTTTCATATATTGTGTATTTTAATATCATATTGCCTTAACCTGACTCACCATTATTTGTACATTTTCTGCACAGCATAAACATACGTAACCTCCTGCTTTGTTTTTTTTTTTTTTGTGTAACTTTGCATCTTATTATATGTTGTGGATTTATTTGCTTTTATTATTTTGTGTTTGAGTCGGTCTTTACATGCTCACTATATTAAAGGTGATCCGATCACTGCACTGGTTTCAACGTTTTAACTGCGATTTTGGCGGAATTTGCTTTAAAATCTCATTAAATATTAGAAAAAGCATCGGTTACAAAGCAGCTGCATTTTTATATATTTTTTTAAACATTATCGTCCTGCTGATGGTGTCCAGCGTCCACTAGATGACACTGTGACTCTGTTTTCCCTCATGTCTGCTCCCAGATAAGCCTTTAATGGTTTTCACTGCAAACTGGGCCACAGAAGGCTGCTTTTTATTATCTGACTGCGACACGCTTCACTGCCAGACCAGTTCATGTAAAATGTCTCCAAACGTCGCCTCATTAAACGAAAAACATGACCGTAAAAGCAAACAAAGCAGCTAAAACGCTCATTTATATCCAGTTTTACAATGAAAAATTCATAGAAAACAGGAATATATCCTCAACTATAAAGCTTTAAATGAAATAATATTGATAAAATAACTGATAAAACTAAAAATGTATTTAAAATTTAGCACTTATGTCACATTTTAATGTTATGGCAGGTCCATTTTAACTTTATATACAGTTAATTTGTTTAATTTATATTAAAAAAAATATATAAAATACACCACCTGGGATGTTTTGGTTTAAGAAAAAAAAAAAAGGCAGCTTCAGATAGTATTCATTTGTGATGTAGATAGAAATCAGTCCTAAATACAGTAATATATATCTAATTATATATTAATATTTCTAATAAAAAAATAAATGAAGCTGTAAATAGATGTAGTAAAATAAACTGCTGTAGTACATGTATATTTAGTAAAATAATCTGAGAAAAAATATTTTTATATTTATATAAAAAATCTTAAATCTTATATATTTACAAAAATATATTTTTATTTACAAAAGAATTTATATATTTTTTAATATGTTGTAATATAATAATAATATAATACTAATTATTATTAATATTATAACATTCAAGATTTTTTTTACTTTATATTGTGTTACTTTCTTTCATATGCAGAAACAATTCATACCAACGAGAAAAATATGTAAAAAACAAAACAAAAAAAAAACAAACCTGAAAGTTGCTGCTTTTAATGTTGCAACTGGTCAAGATGACTTTATATCTTGTTAAATGGTCTAATATAGAGAAGCTAATCATATATGTTATGTTCAAAAAAAAACTAAAAATAAAGACATTTTTCTGAAGTGTAGTTCAAGTTTAAGTAAGAAAAGATCATTAAAATCTTGTGATTTAGTGCTAGCTAACATTAGCTAGTGCTCATGCAGAACAAAAATGGGTGTCGTGATTTGACTGATTATTGCTAATTAAATATATATTTTTTTTTAAATTTATTCAGGAAAATTATGTTGTTTTTTACCTTTAAAACTTACTTTGTGTGTTTTTACTTAAACGTACAGAAATAAATTATTTCTCAACTGCTGTAGAAATCACTGTGGGCAAATATTGGTAAAATTACACCGGATTTTAAATGTCTATTAACATATTAAAACAGGCTTTAGGTAGATTGTATTAAGTTTTAATTATTTTTTTAAACGTACCGTTATTTTAAAATTCAAAAACTCGAACGTTATTTTCTCTCGACGTCACCTTTGACCTCCTGCGCGCTCCCGACGTCAAATCAGTGCCCGGCAGGCGCGCTCTGGTCGGAGCGGCGCAGAGAGCTCCGGGAGGAGAACACCGGAGAGGAGAGCACCGGGCAGCACCGGAGGAGAGGGGGAACTTTACCGGCTTACCGCGTTTTGGTGACAAGTTCTCCAACAGGATGTGAAGCTTAAAGGCGCTCATTTTCTTCTTCTTCTTCTTTTTAAATTGCGGAGCGTCCGCGGGATTTGACGGCTCGGCGGCGCGCCATGGACGGGATAACCGGAGCGAGCACCGCCGCTACTTTACCGTTCCTCACCGGGAGCTTTGCTCGGTGCACTTCACCGGGAGTTCACGGCGTTTTTGTTCACCTGTAGCGTCCGTTTCGCGTCTCTCCGATCGCCCGGGCTGAGAATTAGCGCTTTGGTCCAAGTTTTCGTACAGCAGCGCCGCGGTTACCGCTAGCTTACAGCCGCGTCCTGCGTCCGCTCGGTGGGAACGGATGCATCACATGCCGGTGATTACCGGGAGAAACGCTGGTTTCTACGGGACGGTTTCCACTGGACGCACATTAATGGATTTACTGCAGTGAGAATACATGAACAACAACATGTATGCTGGACGCAAACGGAGAAAACCGGCGCAGAAAGGGTAAGTTAGCACAAAACAAAACAACAAACACGTTATTTACAGTCTGCATCCACTAATTCTAATTATTTAAGACCTATTAGTTACACTCAACTGCACTTCCCGTCCATTTAGCAGCAAACACCAAATAAACACACTACAGTGGAGTTACAAGCATCATTTGTCATTACTGGGGTGAAAATAATCATTTAAAATGTGTTTCAAACCCTTTATTAAAGAGCTTTTCTTCACATTTTACTCTGTTCAGTCATTTATTAGACTCTAATCAACAGCTACCGTTAGTGAGACCTAATCCTAAAGATCTCAAACTTTCCAGCATTCATACGAAAGATCTCTTTTTGTTGTGGAAATAGCCCATTATGAACATTTGTTAGCCAATAATGACTCTTGATATCAATATCTGACCATGTATAATCTTTCTGATATTAATTCAGGCCCTTCACTGTATAATATGTGATGATATTGTGTATGATTTTGGACACCAACGTCAGCCTTTTGGGATCCGATTAATATCACATATAAATACATGAAAGCAAAGGTGGGAACGATCATAATTTGTGAAGAAGTAATTTTGCAAAAAAAATCAAAAATACTGCTGTCTCTGGTCATTAATCATCAGTTGATTTGATTAAATGTTAAAAATGTAAATAACATTTCAAACATGACAGATAAATACATGAACACAAAGATGGGAAATCTGTAAATAACAAAACTTCAGTGGAAACGATAAGTTTCAGGTCATAATTTGTGAGGAGTTATTTTGGATTTGTTTGCATTTTGCTCAAAAAACATCCTTCTGCTGATTCTGATCATCAATCATCAGCTGATTTTATTAAATATTAAATTACATTTCAAACATGACATATAAATACATGAAAGCAAAGGTGTGAAATTTGTAAATAAAACTTCAGTGGGAACGATAACTTTCAGCTCGCAAAAAGAAGTAATTTCATATTTCTTGATATTTAGTAAAAAAAACACCCCAGAAACATCGTCCTACTGATTGTGATCATTAATCATCAGCTGTTCTGATTAAATATTAATCGTGTAAATTACATTTGAAACAAACAATCCTGGCTACAGCATCTTAAAATGATCATATGCTACTTTTTCTGTTTTTGTAGTGATTTTGAATGGGAAATAAGTAAATAACATTTTAGTGGGAACTATGAAGTAATTTCGGATTTTTTTATATTTAGCAAAAATCATACGACTGATTCTGATCATTGATTGTCAGCTGATTTGATTAAATATTAAAAATGTAAATGACATTTCAGACATGACAGATAAATACATGAAAACAAATGTGAGAAATCTGTTTGTGTCACTTCCAGGTCGTAATCTGTGAAGAAGTCATTTCGTATTTTCTCGTATTTTGCAGCTCGTCATCAATTGTCAGCTGATTTGATTCAGCATTAATTGTGTAAATTACATTTCAAACAAAACCAATCCTGGCTACAGCATCTTAAAATGATCATATGCTGCTTTTCTGTGATTTTTGTAAACTTATATTTTCTATTAAATCTGCTTTAGGAGAATATATCAGCAGTATATACCAGTACAGCTGTTTTTGTGACACTCCTGAGGTGATAAATATTCACTCGCGGGTGTAAAACATGTCAAATGTCCTCATGTCCAGAGTCAAAGCGACCCCTGCTGAAGGCGCCAAGTCCAACCCGTCCAAACGGCACCGGGACCGGCTGAACTCGGAGCTGGACCGGCTGGCCAGCCTGCTGCCCTTCCCCGAAGACGTCATCTCCAGCCTGGACAAACTGTCCATCCTGAGGCTCAGCGTCAGCTACCTGCGCACCAAAAGCTTCTTCTCAGGTAGGGAAGCGTGAAGAAGTAAATGCAATAAAAGAGGAAGCAGCGTGCGACTGATTGGAAGCCGCTCTGGCAGCATGAGCTGTGGTTTAAAAGCAGTGACGGAGATGAATCCTGAAACTGAGACGGATAACTAAAGAACGAGAAGCTGGTAGATGTCAGTCTGGAGATTCAAAATAGCCTTTTCTTCCCCGGCTGCTGAAATACTGAAACAGCTTTTCACACCTCAGAAACGACCTGCAGACACACAGGAAGAGACGGAGCTGGAAGGCTTTAAATGAACGGAGATAAAGTCAGAGGCTTTCTGGAGGCCGAGGTTCAGAAAAGGTTCTGCTGACATCTGAGAAGCTGCTATTGATTTGGGAAGGTGTGTTTAAGGTGCGTCTAAGTGCGAAGAAGTTGAAAGATTCAATGCAAAGGTGTGTTTAAGGTGGAATCTGCAGTGTTTTAAGACTGGAAATGGCTGTGAAAAGTGTCACGGCGCAGTTTTTTCAGGGAGGAAGTGGCGTTTGTCCCTGAACATCCCACCGTTCAGAGCTACAGATCCGACACATCCTTTGCCTGGATGTCGGTTCTTCCTCTTGTTACTGGCAGGCTTTTCTGTTTGGGTCCATGAGTGTAACTCAGCAGCTGCTTGCTGTTAATCATTCAGCCAGAAGGATTTCTACAGCAGAGGGAAGCCAAACGTTAGTTCTTGGAAGGTGGGGGTGTGTCTTTAGACGTGACGGTGGCTGGTGGTGCTTTGGGCGATGGTGCAGGGTTTGGAGGTCGTGACCTCTACGTCTGGGATCTCTGAGATTCAGACTCCGTTTAAGAAGCGCTGGAGTGCAGAGGATTGGATTTGTCGAGGAGTTAACAAGCTTACAGGCATAGCAGATGGATTTGGGGATGTAGGTGTGTGTGTGTGTGTGTGTGTGTGTGTGTGTTTGGCAGTCTCCAATGTGTTCACAGATTTGCTATTAAAAGCAGATTGTACGTCTGTCCAAAAACAACAAACAGCCTTTGGAAATGTGTTCAGCTGGAAAATCCTTTAATGTCACTGAATCTGGGAGTCTCAGTCTGCAGGTTGAGTTGGATGAAGTTTGGACAAGTTGAGGAGTTAAAAACAGGCTTCTGTTGATTAACAACAACCTCAGTGTGTTTAATTAGAGCTCCTGGTGAGCTGAGCTAAACGTGTTTATTCACTTCTAAAACAGGAACACTTTCTGTAAAGATCTTCAGCGATGATGCTGCATGCTGCAAAATTCATTTTCTACTGCATTCCCACCTTTAAAACTACACCTGCAGGGCCTTTTCCAGGTGTGTTTTTGGGGAGGAACAGCTGTTGTTTGAGCTGCACAGCGCTCCATGCTGCTGATTGGTCAAACTTGCAGAGGACCACAGCAGACACTATTTCTGTTGTGTCCTTGTTGAGTAGCAGTCTTCTCCTCTCAAACAGCAAACCTCTACTCATAGATCCAGTCCAGAACTACTATTTGTTGACGTGTTTTCTCACTGATTTATTTACTGTAGCTTTATTTTGCTTTGTTAGTTTGAAGGTTTGACGTCACACTTTAGCGTTTAAGCAGCGCCAGTGTGTCCAATCAGCTGCTTTCTGTTTGTTGTTGATTTATTTTTGAAGCCTTTTTTAAAAATGCATGTATCACAGTGCTCTAAATTAACCCTTTGACACCTGTTGTGGTGAATTTGCAACCTACTGCTTTCATTCAGACTGCAGAGGAGAAAGTGTATCTATTCCCTCAGTGCTGGTTTGTGCATTTTCAATACGCACCTCGGAACCTTTTTCAAGCACTGGTTTCTGGTAGGACCAGTCAGAGTAGGACCTAATTATTATTTATCTGTTCTATGTGTAATGGATAAATTAACAATCTCCACTTATTTTAGCATCAGCTGGAAAGCAAAAACACACAAAAAACTGTTTTTTAATTGTAAATAAATTCAGGCATCAAGGTGTTCAGAATAATTCTTTTATTTTGGTAGGATGCTTTCTCCACTGACAGCTCAAATCCTGAATAAAGTTTTCATACTGTGTGTAAAGTGAAGGACGACCCTCAGTTTTAACTCGATTGATTGATTGATTCCAAGCTGTGATCATTACAGAGTTAATCACATGATTACAGAGCAGTGGTTTGTGTTTTGGCTCATTAAAAAGGTCGGTTCTAAAGGAGGCGAATCATTTTGACCAGAACCAGACCTGCAGACCCAGACCTGCAGACCCAGACCTGCAGAACCAGACCTGCAGAACCAGACCTGCAGAACCAGACCTGCAGACCCAGACCTGCAGAACCAGACCTGCAGAACTAGACCTGCAGACCCAGACCTGCAGAACCAGACCTGCAGAACCAGACCTGTAGAACCAGACCTGCAGAACCAGACCTGTAGAACCAGACCTGCAGACCCAGACCTGCAGAACCAGACCTGCAGAACCAGACCTGCAGACCCAGACCTGCAGAACCAGACCTGCAGACCCAGACCTGCAGAACCAGACCTGCAGACCCAGACCTGCAGAACCAGACCTGCAGAACCAGACCTGCAGAACCAGACCTGCAGACCCAGACCTGCAGAACCAGACCTGTAGAACCAGACCTGCAGAACTAGACCTGCAGAACCAGACCTGTAGAACCAGACCTGCAGACCCAGACCTGCAGAACCAGACCTGTAGAACCAGACCTGCAGACCCAGACCTGCAGACCCAGACCTGCAGAACCAGACCTGTAGAACCAGACCTGCAGACCCAGACCTGCAGACCCAGACCTGCAGACCCAGACCTGCAGACCCAGACCTGCAGACCCAGACCTGCAGAACCAGACCTGCAGACCCAGACCTGCAGACCCAGACCTGCAGAACCAGACCTGCAGACCCAGACCTGCAGAACCAGACCTGCAGAACCAGACCTGCAGACCCAGACCTGCAGAACCAGACCTGCAGACCCAGACCTGCAGAACCAGACCTGCAGAACCAGACCTGCAGAACCAGACCTGCAGACCCAGACCTGCAGACCCAGACCTGCAGAACCAGACCTGCAGACCCAGACCTGCAGAACCAGACCTGCAGAACCAGACCTGCAGACCCAGACCTGCAGAACCAGACCTGCAGACCCAGACCTGCAGAACCAGACCTGCAGACCCAGACCTGCAGAACCAGACCTGCAGAACCAGACCTGCAGAACCAGACCTGCAGAACCAGACCTGCAGACCCAGACCTGCAGACCCAGACCTGCAGACCCAGACCTGCAGAACCAGACCTGCAGAACTAGACCTGCAGACCCAGACCTGCAGACCCAGACCTGCAGACCCAGACCTGCAGAACCAGACCTGCAGACCCAGACCTGCAGACCCAGACCTACAGACCCAGACCTGCAGACCCAGACCTGCAGAACCAGACCTGCAGACCCAGACCTGCAGACCTGTCTCCCTCTGAACCCTGGGTGACCCTCTGCTCAGCAGAAACATCTTGTAGGTGGCCGTCCAATGACCTTCGTTCTAAAGTCCTCAGCCACTCAGAGATGTAGGTCTGAGGAGCAGGGAGGAGATGAAAGCCTCCAGGAATAAAAACACGGCGGGATAATCCACTCCTGGACGCTTTATGGATCTTTTGAAGAGAACCAAGTCCATCAATTCCACAGCGCTGTAATAATTCCACATGTTTAAACTGATTCTGTACAACATCATCACATGAGTTTATAGAAGCCTCAGTCACTGCTATAGACGATGAGAACAAACACCGCTGCAGGCTTTTATTTTATTGGCCTGTTTTTATATTTAGACCGATGCACTCGAACAGTGTATTTTTATAAAGGACTAGAGCTGCAACCATTAATCCATCAGTTGGCAAACATTAGATTAATCACTCAGTAGTTTGATGTCAATTTGAGTATTTTTTAAAGCAAAAACAAGTCAAAACTCTCTGATTCCAGCATCTTAACTGTGAATATTTCTGTTTTTTTCCCTCCTCTGTTACAGTAAACTGAATATCTCTGTCTGATGACATCATTTTGGAATTTTTTTTACATTTTCTGACATTTTATTGACAAAACAACTAATCTGTTAATTGAGAAAATAATAGATTAATCAGAAATACAAAATAATCGTTAGTTGCAGCTAAGGAGTTTGCAAAACTCTTGTCTGAAACTGTGTTTTTATATGTTGATGGAAATGAGATAAATTTGTCTTGTTTTAACCCTCATGTCGTCCTGCGGGTCAAATTGATCCGTTTTAAAGTTTGAAAATGTGGGAAAAAAATATTTCCACAGTGAAACTTCTGATGTCCACATTTTCAACATTTTTGGGAAATTTTTGAACATTTTCTGGTGGAAAAAAAGAAATATTAAAAATGTTTCTTAAGAACAGTCACATAAAAATCAACCAAAATCCAGCGAAACTCGCTGGATTTTGGTTGATTTTTATGTGACTGTTCTCAAAGAAAATATTAGAAGTTTTACTGATATATATGGAATTACTTTAGATATTTTTAGGATTTTTTGGAGGATTTTTACTCATTTTTTGAAAATATTTACAACAATTTTCTTACCAAATTTGGGTGATTTTTTAAAACAAAAAGAATTACTGAAATTTTCTTCCTGAAGGTTTTGCACATTTTCAGAAATTTTGGTAATTTTTTTGCTGAATTTTTAGATTTTTTTCATACAAAGAAACTCTATTTTTTTGGGGGGTGTCCATAAATGAAGACAACAGTAGAGTTAACTCAGGTTTAACCCTCATCAGTAGATTAATCCGTACACTCCAGCAGTATTTCATCTGTTTCATATTTCTGTACCTGTCCATATCCTCTCACTGTATATTTTGTTAAAACGTGTCGTCTATAGATACAGATGTGAAAGAATCAATGAAATCACTATTGATGATTAGTGACGTGTTGCTTAGAATATTAGTGTAAGAAGTCCTGAATTAAAATGAAACACAATGCAACTGAAGCAGCCGTCACAAGAGCAACACAACACAAACACACACTTTGATGTGTGTGGATGCTGCGTTCAGGACGTCTGGGTAAAATGCAGATCAGGGAGAAACTCAGCTGTTCAGCACAAAGCTGATCTGAGTTCATTCATATTTACTCACAATATCCAGCTGGAAGGTTAGTGGGCGGACTGGTGTGTGTCTGTGTGTGTGTGTGTGTGTGTGTCTGTGTGTGTGCAGCCATCTGCCTCACACTCTAAGCAGATTAGAGCTGACTTATGTAATACAACAACATTGTATTTTCTCTTCTTTTCTGCCTCCGTCACATGTGCTGCTTTTGTGTAGTTGCTGTGTTCATGTGTGTGTTTAATGTTGCGTAACGCCACAGCCCCACATCATGCCACTGAGCTCGGATTCGCTCATGTGTTTCTCTACATCTGAACATATTCCAGCCAGTTCCAGTGCTAAGCTGCTGTTTTAGGCGGGACAGACTGAATGTTTAAGTGGAACGTCTTTCAGCCCGACATCCACAAACACGTGGCAGTTTGCAGACATTTGGCTTCTGCTTTGTTCATCTGGGAGATGCTCTGCTGCACTCGGCTGAACCTTTGAAACATTCATTTGGGTCAGACATCCTGTGAAGGCGGCGAGGTGGGGGATGAGATGCTGGATTAGACGGCTCATTGTTTAGACCATCAGCTGCTCTACATCTGCAGTGGTTGTGTTGAGCTGTCAGAATGAAACCATGACCTCTGACCGGCTTTTAGGGTTCTGCTTGTAGCTTTGTGAGCTGATGCTTAATGCTCTCATCCATCGTCATTTTTCTGGGTCGAGTTGGGTTCAGAAATGAGGAAGCTGAAGGCAACGTGTGCAGTCTAGTTTATTTATATTAACATTTCAAACCTGCTCCTGATTACTTTTTGTTTTGTATCTAGCGAGGAGTTTATTCAGTAATGATTTTATAGCATTCTTTGTTCACTTACAGTCAGTTAATCTAGAAAAATACAAATAATTGGGTGAAGATGTTGTTTTTCATCATTTATCCAGCAAACTTCTGCTGGTTTGAGCTTCTTGAATGTGCTAGTTTTGTCTTTATTTCATTTTTATCACAGAATACTGTATATATTTCAGATTTGAGCACATTTCTGGACAGAAGACATTTGAACACCTCACATTTAGCTCTATTAACAATGTGCAGATATGCAGGTATATAAACTTACACACAGATATATATATACATATACACAGTTATGAACAGATATGCATATTTATCACACAGATATATAGAGAAATGCATGTTTTTACACCCAGATATGCAGAGGATTTCGACTCTGTGCCCAGATTAGGGTTGAACCATTCAAAGCGTAGCTACCAGCATCAACTATCAACAGTGTATTTGACCCAGCAGCATGTTGAACTGTCCCATCAGTGGTGTGATAAATTCACAGACTCATGCTTCTGATGGCATCACATGTGCTCATGCTCCATCACATGTTCTAAATACGTTACGTAGTGGTTACTGAGCCGACTTTAAAGAAGTACATGGCAAGTCGTATTGCAGCATCTGACAGAAATGTTTCCTGAAATCATTCAGCCCTCATTGAGCACAGATACACACAGATGTGCACAGAAATACATCATTATACACTCTATACACAACTAATTATATACAGACAGGCACAGATGGACTTATACACACAAATAAACACAGATATGTGCAGATATACAGGAATAAACACAGCTGAGGTCCAGATGAATACGTTTTTATACTTTATGTGTGAAGCATTTCTGGTTTAAGACTTTCCTTTTGGCCATTTTACACACATTTGCCACATTCTGACACAGAAATATGAGTAATACAGTTGGAGGCACATCATTGACTTGGACTGTCCATGTGTCTCTGCTGGATGTCTTCCCTCAGACTTCTGTTTTCTGTACGTATGCTTCCTTTGTGCCTCCGTGCATCGAGCCTCAGCACTGCAGAGCGTGTGTTGTGATGTGTTTATGGGATGTTGGTGTCCTCGTCGCCCTGCGTTTTGCCAACACATGTCCCTTCCCCTCCTCCTCACGCCGCCTCGGGGTGTTTTTTCTTGCCTCCGGCTCCCGTTGGTGACGTCAGGATGCAAATATACCCCTTCCACCACTTTGAACTCTTAATTATTGATAGTCGACAGGCTTTTCTTTTGCTCTCTCTTTGCATTGTGAGCTTTCACTACACTGAGTCACCAGCACACAAAGGTTTGGCAGCTCTGGAAGGAGGCATTACTTCCATTTAAATCACTGGTTTCCTCATTAATCATTCAACCTGACAGTACATAGCTAAAAATACCTTCAGAGGCAAGTTATTGTACTTATTCACTGTAATAAACCTATAAATAGTGTCCAGTTCCTCACATGAGCAGCTTTTAATGAAATTCATCAAAAGTCCTAACTTCAGTCTGACTTGCTGGAATTACCACGAGGCTGGTAAACGCAGCGCCTCCATTCAGGATGATGAAGACATGCCATGGAGCTTTATTGATCCCTGTGGGGAATCTGGGTCGTGATCAGACCAAGCAGTTTAACCGACCCAACCTTCAGCCTCGGCATTGTCACAGACTTCCTGTTCCATTAGCGTCTCCAGCTGCTTCTTTGTTTCCTCCAGACTGGTCCAGTCAGTCAGACTGTATCTCCAGGATCTAAGGCACATTGCTGGCCTCCATGTTTTGTCCCGGGGCTTGAAGGTCACGGAGAAACTCCCCTCTGGGGCTGTTTGTTCGCCTGACTGTACAGGAAGTACTTCAGTCACAGTAAACTTTGAAAGAAATAGTATTTAATAATGAAGTAAAACACTTTCATTCTGTCTGTTGTTCCACTAGTTCTGTGATTGTCTGTCGTTGCTATAAGCGTTCCTCTGCCTCTTCTTCCCCCTGGTGGTAGGCGTTACTCCCTCTGTATAGCTGGGGAAATTCAACCTCGTTTTTAGGATATTAACATAAAATAACATAGGCTTTATTGAACTCTAACAGGGGAAATGTTGCAGCAGCTAGATGAAGGAATGGAAGAAGCAAGAGAAGAAACACAAACGTGCAATAAGGCTAAAAATAAAGATACGTACGGATATGGATATGTACAGATATGAGGACTTTAGGAGGAGTTCTGAAACATAATGCCAGACTCCTGTGAGTCAACAAATCCCTAACTTTTCCTTGTTTCTGCAGTGGCGTTGAAGAACCAGCCGTCCAATGGCATCAGCAAGAGCAGCGACGGTAAGGATGGCAGCAAGACGGCTGGATGTGCAGACAGACGGGTTTCTGAAGGGGAGCTGCTGCTGCAGGTCGGTCACTTTCATTCCTTTTTACTCGAACTACTGCTTTTATTTCAGTGGCTGAAAACAGATGAAACAGGAGCATGTGATGCGTCTTGAGTGGTTAGATCACCGTCTTCAGTGCGTCTTTTATAGCGTATTTTTCTACCAACAAGTCGCTGAGCTCAGAGGTTTTCCTCCATGCAGAGCCTCATCATGGTAGTTCAGCTGAAACCTGCACAGCAGGACAGCGTTTTTCTATGTAGAGGGTAGAAGATTTAGCTAGCACAGAGAGGAAATAATCTGCGCTAAAATGATAAGAACTGACAATAAAAACCAAAAGAATCAAACAAAATACAGTTTTGTTCATTCTTAGATGCATGTGGGTCAAAAATGATCCGGCGAGGTCGTTTTCTTGCAGTAGCTTTGAAATGAAAAGTTTTTATCGTTTCATATTCCAGCTATTCTTCAGAAAACATGTTTTTGATATCACTCCATTTAAATTTTAAATCACCTTTTATGCTTTTAAAGAAATTGTAGTGTTTCCATTGCTACCTGAAGGTGTTTATCACTGATAATCTCATACAAGAGGTGATGCACAAACTTCGAGGGACGGAGAGTAACAACAACTAGAGGAAATGGATGTTGACATTCTTCTGTTGCTGTTCTGTGTAATATTTTCTTTTCCAATCATCAAAATTTTCAAAATCTGTTAAAAAGTGAAATTTTGTGAAAAATGGAAAAATAATTAGGGCTGGGACTTAAACACGTTAATTATAATGAACTGATTACAGGAAAAATAACGCATTAAAAAATAGCGCATTTAATCCCACCCTCCTCAGTTCCCTCATTTCTGGCACACTGGTAACATTGATGAACACTCCAGCCCAGTAGGTGGCGCTAATGAACCTAGAGTCTGTTTGTAGCCATGAAGAAGAAGCACAGGACACAATCAGTGCAGAAAGGTCACACCTTCTCTTTTATTAGCGTTCAGTAAAAAGTCCTTCTGAAGCTGCTGAATCCGTCCTGGTTTTAGTTCAACGGCTGCTTTAGACGTTTAATAAGAGCTTGCGCTGCATTTGCATAAATGGGATTAGCTTAAGCAAATGAGCTCTGGGGCGACGCACCTTACCTTAGCTATGACAGTCCTGGTACCAGCAAACAGTTTAGCCATCCCATAATAGACCACTTTTCAAGACACTGAAAGTGCTTGAATTTACAAAAAGCCTTAAAATGTTAAATATAATCGCTATAATTGCTCTCTAAGTTTGCAGTAATCTGTGATTATAGTAGAAACAAAGATTTCTGTTGTTAAAGTTCACGTATATGTCTGTTCATCCATTCAGTCGTCAGCTAAGATTTATTTGAGTTGAAAAGCTTTGTTTATTGTGTCAAATATTGCGATTTGATTAACTACAAAGCCTGTAATTAATTAGATGAATTTAGTTTTACTACTAAATGAACAGTAATATATTAAAGCTGGAATTCTGCTGATGGTGCTTTTCTCCTGATGAAAGCAGCACCAACCAATGAGAGTTTAGTGAGACTGGAGTGTAACCTTTTGACTGTTCATGCAGATATTCCTTGATAATTAAATCCATGTTGCTCAGCTTGTTGTTGGTGTGATGCAGCTCTGTGCTGTTTGTCGCCTCAGACAGCAGTAGATTTGACATCCTGAAACTGCTGCTCACTGATTTGTTGCACGTTGACGGTGATTTCCTGAGACAGACGGACGTCAACACCGACTCCTCTGACCTGGAATGTGATTATTGATAAGCGTATTGATCCCAGAGCAGTGAACAGTGGTGAGGACGGCTGCAGCTTCCTGCCTTCAGCTGCTCTGGTCCATTACAGACACCAGCCCATGAATTATACAGAGCCGCTGAACACATCTATTATTGAATGGTGGAAATAAACTGAAAGCATTGAAAGTATTCTTGGATGTTTCACAGTCTATCACCCGTCCTGCCTCCACATGGTTGTTGCTCAGGTAAAGATAACACACAAATCTAATTTATCCTGACGACAACGTCTGCTATGCACCTTTTGAAGCTTTAAATTCTCCTGTTCTGGTAATCTGAGACGGAGGGAGTTTTCCTGTGGTTTGTTGGCAGTATTTGCTGTCCTTCCACCGACAGAGACAACAAACATTACTCAGGAGAGAGAGGTTGACCCAACATGAGCGGCAGAGATGTGTTCTGTGCAGACGGATGAATCTACGCTAAATATTTATACGCAGCGCATGTCTGCTACCACTGTGTTCATGTGTGTGTTGGACAGCTCTGGTTCAGGGTCAGCTGCTTGCTGGTTTTAAACCTCAGATCTGTGATCCACACCTAGTCTGGTCATGGATGAATATTTGATTCTATTAAATCCATGAACACAAATCAATGGACTCAGCAGAAGGAGAAAGACTCAGTACAAAGTGACTGATAGTTCTTCCTGATTCTGAGTGGAATCTAATGATTATCTTCATTACTGCTACTACTACTGTGCCTACTACAGAATCCCCTGTGATAGCCGTGTAGTATCAGCCTTATGTTTATTTTATTATTCATATATATATATTAAGGCTTTATAAACCCTCCCCACACCTCCTATGCTCTTAAACATTTCTACACTCTAAAACCTACGTAGTTGTCTAATTGTCTGTGATGTAATCATCTTCCTCTGGTGCTTGGTTTCAGTGCCAGAAGCCATAGAAGGTGCAGACCGTTTGATCAACATCGTAGGGCTTGAAATAAATTAAAAACACGACAGCAGAGCAACATTACGCTCAGCAATCAGACCTCAGTGTGAAATGGACAAAGAGAGATGCTGAATGCTGCTACACAAGGGATTTTTCTGACTTGTTTTCACTTTATTAGGCTAGAAAATGCTTATTTTACCGCAAAAATTATTAAACTAATAAATGTATAAGAATACCTATATACCACAAAATCTGCAATACCAGATTAGATGCATACAATTTAAAATCTGCAGTACAGTGAGACTGAACAAAATGAGCTGCTGCATGACGAGGGACGACTGTAATTCAGTCTCTCCAGGATTTCGTGGGCTTTTTTAGATTGTTGCAGCCTAAAATACCTGATTTCACAGCAGCTTTTCAAAAAAATTGCCATTTAAGTTGCGATGTTTTAAGTAGTGCTGGACCCGAATATCCGAATTCGGTCGCTACGGTGGTATCTGAATATTAATTTTGAGATCCCAATATCCTCCCTCCATCTCCATCCCCCAGTCAGACGATGCTGCATGATCCCAGTATTCAGATGTTCATTCTTAATTGAGGCTCAACATCTGGAGCCCAGACATCACTATTCAGGCCAGCCCTAGTTTTAAGCGTATTTGTTGCCATGAAGTTGTGGGATGCTGCATTTTTTTCAGCTTTTAGAACATGTTTCAACATTCTAATTGACAATATTTCTACGTAAACTCATCCTTTAACGCTCCAACCCATTTCCACCAGCTGGTGCACCACAGTGGGAAACTAGCAGCAGCAGATACTGGTTTAACAGGAAGTGGTTGGTAATGATCATTTACTATTGAATGAATCATATTTGGACACATCTGTCAGTGGCTTAAAAAGTTAATTACACATCCTGGCACACGCGTGTTCACACACACACACACACACACACACACACACACACACACACACACACAGCTCGTCACACCAATTAATGAATCTAACTTCCCTTCATTCTTTCAGAGCTCCAACAGATCTGGAAGCAACAGTTTCCGTCACTGTGATCTGTCTGGTCTGTGATCTGCTCGTTTCAACTGTTCTCCTCATAGGTTTTGTGGTAGAAAAGTGTTTGTGTTTGTTTATTCCACCACAGTATTTCACGGGTGCAAAACAGTTTACCTCTGCTTTTGTGAAGAACATCAGGGAATTGTTTTGCACAGTCTTCAGCAGTAAGTTGTGTTGGTAAACATTAGACTGGGACGTGTCTGCATCTTCAAACCATAAACAAGGAAGTGAATTTGATGACGTGTGTTACGTTTGCGCTGGGGACTGCTATGATTGGTGGAACTCACGGGAGTTCGCAACATCGCAAATTCCTGGAGGGACTGATAATTGGTGAATGACTCTGTGAATAAAAGGTTAAACAAAGTGAAAAATAGCCTCATAGATATCCCAAGCGCAAGGTGAAGTTTCCACATATCTTTATTATATAAAATGTCAGTGATGACTAAAGCCCAAGATGACAAATAACTTAAAAATATTCCATTTGCTGACATAGAGGAGGAAATAAATCAGAAAATATTCACATTTAAGAAGCTGCAATCACAGAATTTAGACTTCTCTTTCTGAGAAATCACTGATCCTAATACGCTACCATGAGTTTATTCGTTGATGACTTATTGATTTGTTGTTGCACTGTGTGATGCATATACTACATTGTTTTTCAGTGCATTGACTTCTGACCTAAAAACCCACTCGCTGTCACCCATTACGCAGTGTATCGGTCTAAATATAGAAATATAGGCCCATAAAATGAAACCCTGCAGCAGCGTTTGGATTCAGAGTACAAACCAGTGACTAAGGCTTCTATATTTATACATTCATGTGATGATGAGGAACCGATGATGCATAATCAGCTCTAGCATGTAGTGATGTTTAGATTCAAGGAGCTTGAGACTTCGTTTTGCATCAGCTGAAAGTTGACATTAGTTGAGCTTTTTACCACTTCATCATTTCTACATGTTTTAATTTCATTTACATTTCCTGGTCTCCGGTCGGACTCAACATCACTGTTCGTTTCTTCACTTTAGTGTGACATAAAAACAAGATGAAAAAAGAAGCTTCAACGAGTGAATGTTTGGCGTTTTTTCATCAAACTTGTAAATTAATTTGACTGTAATTGTTGCAGATATTATAATACCTTGTCAGAGTAATATGGACAGTTACTGCCGTTTTACTTTACCTATAAACACAAGACATACATGCTGTATTATGTCTTTAAGGGGAAATGATAAAATTAATGCTTTTCTTGACATGACATCCAGAATATTGTGAATATTCAAATGTTATTCCGTCATGCTTTTGGGCATTACACTTTTTTAAAATAAATATTCTTCAGCAGTACAAACTGCAAGGAGTTCATGGATTTATCTGTCGGTGTGCATGATCATTTTAATGATTAATCGACTTTTGGTCAACTATTAACTTAGTCGTCAGCTATTGTGATAACTGTAACATTATTTTGAGTAATTTTTTAGGGAAGCAATGTTTACATTTTTTGATTCCAGCCTCCTAAATGTGAATATTTTCAGATTTCCTTCCTGCTCTGTGATGGTAAACTGAGTGTCTAGAGTCAGACGGACACTTTTGACCAAACAACTAATCGATTAATAGTGAAAATGAGTCATGTGATTGATTGACAATGAAATGAGTCATGAGGCATTTACTGTCCGTCAGAGCTGTGCTGTTTTCTTGAATTACTGAGCAAACTTCAGCCAATCAGAATGAAGCACATTGTAGCACAGTTTCTAATTTTACACCAGAGGCCGAGTAAAGTTAGGTTTTCTGAAAAGAAAGCAGAGTTTTGTTTCTTTCCGGTCACACAATGGAGCGAGAGCTTCCTGTCTCTGAAACGTGAATTATTTAGCAGCGGAGAGAAACTGTCCTGTTATTTTTGACATCATATAATGGATTTTGAAAAAGGTTGCAAAAAGAAATGTGGAAGTTTTGACCCAACGGCAGCGACAGGAACTTAGAAAAGCGTCTGGCGGTGAAACGAGGGTGAGTGTATTCGTGTCCGCTCAGATAAAAGCTGCATTCTTTAGGAGGCCGTAAACATCATCGTCATCTTCATCCTCATCAGTGAGGTGTAGGCGGATGCTGACAGGATGCCGTTGTGACTCTCTGCAGCGCCGGGACTCGGTGTCATCACCTCCTCACCGAGCCCCGAGGCCGGAGGAAGACGAGGAGGAGCGATGATGAAGGTGTTAGTCATCCCGTGGTGACCTCCTTCTCCTCCTTCTCCACATGACTTCTCTCTGAAGTGACGTCCACTCGGCTCCAGATTCTCCTCTCCGACGTCCTCACTGCGCCCGGGGCAGAAGTCTCATCTCTGTTTTTTTTACTCGTCTTTGTTATTTATCCTCACTTGTCCTCTCTCTGGCCTCGTTTGTTCTCTTTCTTATTTTAAAACATTTCCTGATCATTTCTCCTGAGCGAATCGCAAAGTTTCTCTCCTCGTAAGCAGATTTCATGCTGCATTTATTCCACGTATCTATGAAAGAATGTCCAAACCGTGCAACATTTTCTTGTTAGCTGACATTTTGGTTTCAAAAACAAACGTGGCGAGATGTTTGACGTGTTCTGTCAGGAAGAATATCAACATCTTCAGTCTGTCCAGTAAATATCTCACTAACTTGAGTTTGAGGTTTTTATGATTGTTTCTCAAACAGGATTAGGAAGATGAAACAAACAACGTGTTTTCTCTCTGCAGGCTCTGAATGGATTCGTTCTGGTGGTGACGGCGGAGGGAATCATCTTCTTCTGCTCTCACACCATCCAGGATTACCTCGGCTTCCATCAGGTAAGAAATCTCCTCATTGAGTCAAGCACCTTTAGTTTCATATGTTTTAACCTGATAGGAATGATACTTCAAGGGCCGGGTGATGTTTATTTTATCATGATACGGTGTTTAATTTCAGTTGATTATTGATACTTTTCATTGATCTTTTTAAAATAAAAACTAGAGCAGTGCAGTTCCCAGAAAGCAGACTGGGAGAACAGCAAGCGAACATCTTCCTCAGTGCCCGAGGATTGGAAGAAACGCACATATGGAGCGAGAGGTTTAATCCAATTGGCCTCACAACAAAGCACCACTGCCTCCCGTCTAATCTCACTTTAGAAGATGTGATTATCAAATTAACCTGTCTGCCTGTCTGACACTCACATACATACAGATAAAGACAGACACAGCTTCTACAGTGGACGTTGTTCAGATAGACAGGTCTTCTTCTGCCTTCCATACGTAGACACACTCGTGTTGTCGGATCACCTCTCACCCCTCATTTCCCCGTCCACCTGAGGCCCGTCACCTCTTGTTTACCCAACAAACCCAAATCTGCAACCAAGCTGCCCTTGTGCAGTGTTTGGAAACAACCCCACGCAGTGTGACGGCCAGGAAACCTGAAGGGAGCGCCACCCACAACACACACAGACACACAAAAAAAAACCCACTAGGTGTCAACAGTTGTTGTGACACCCACGAAATAGGACACAACTGATTCAGACAAGAACGAGAGAGAATTAGGAGAGACGTGAAATAAGGAACAGAGGTTTTTCTCCACCAAGGATGAGAAACATATTCTGACTTAGGCAGAGAATGAATGAAGTTAATAAAGCCACAAGAGACACCAGATAGTAATAAAAATAAAATAGTTTAGCTTAAACACAGTTGATAGATAGTTTAGGTTAATCCTTACATTCATGGGAAATCTCAGGTTAGTTATTAGACTGTGTACTGAAAAGATGTGAGGCAGCTTGAGTAGATAAGGGAGTCAGTAAAGAAGGCCATCTAAGTTTGTGCTACAGTGATGAGTAAGAAGTTTGCCATAAAAACAGTTTCCAACATTTTTAAACCAAAATGCTATGGATAATTTGGCACCGTGTTAATTGTGTTGAATCTTCATGCTGTGATGTACACTACCATTCAAAAGTGTGGGGCCACTTAGAAATGTCCTTATTTTTGAAGAAAAGCAATTTTTTTCAATGAAGATAACATTAAATGAATGATAAATCCAGTCTAGACATTGTTAATGTGGTAAATGACTATTGTAGCTGGAAACAGCTGATTTTTAATGGAATATCTCCATAGGGGTACAGAGGAACATTTCCAGCAACCATCACTCCTGTGTTCTAATGCTACATTGTGTTAGCTAATGGTGTTGAAAGGCTAATTGATGATTAGAAAACCCTGTAGTTATGTTAGCACATGGAGAAAAGTGGGAGTTTTACTGGAAAACATGGAACTGTCTGGATGAACCCAAACTTTTGAACGGTAGTGTACATCACTTTGGATAAAAGCGTCTGCTAAATGAAATTGTAGACTTGTAGAACTGCGTTACTATCTTGTCTGTGTTATGCTAAGCTAAGCTAATCACACTTCCACCTCTAGCCAGGCACACACACTGCTAAAAGAGTTAATGTTAGCGTCCCTTCACAGCAGACACTGTCATATTGCACTTAAACTTCAGAAAATGTTGCACATCTTTCTGTCACTTTAGCATGGCACCCTGTTTATTGCCTAGCTGTCTTGTGCTAAGCTACGCTAACCACACTTTGTTCTCTACTGGAATGTTTTGTAGTTTAACCACATGTAGCTCAGCACAGGCACTGCTTCAAGAGTTGACAGCCAAAGTGCCCAGTAAGCCCAATAATAGACGCCTTTCTCATTTTGCTGTTTGAAAAGCATTTCATGCAACACTTCTGCCTGTCAGAATTCCACTCTGGTGACCCCGGTTTGACCCCTCCCGGGCTGGGAGGGTAGCTCCACTCTGGTCCACAGCCAGGTCATGCTGGGTCTGGACGACAGATACCAGAGTCACAGCAAGTCTTTGGCTCTCTGTCAACTATTTGAACTAAACATTCAGTGACACTTGATTTCTTTTGGCTCCACTTCAAGGCAAACGGAATCAAACACACCCTTCAGAGTACCTGCTGACTGTACAGTCCACAACACATCCACCTTCACTCATACTGCCACATCCAGTTTTCCAACTTAACATTCTTCATAGTTTATGTCTGAATTCACCAAGGTTCATATCCACTGTATATCTACAACGAACAGCAGACTGTGCACTTTTTATTTAAGCCATTAATGTTGTAGTACAGCTGTGTTTCTGAACTCTGTGGTGTTTTCCTGCCAGACTGACGTGATGCACCAGAGTGTGTTTGAGCTGATCCACACTGAAGACCAGCAGGAGTTCAGGAGGAACCTGCACTGGGCCCTGAACCCCCCCATCAGCCTCGGACCCTCCACAGATCCCCCAGGTCTGTTTACTGAAGACAAACTCATTCAACAGTGTCTCCATGCTACGCCTCTGAGAAAGAAACTAGACTTATTTACTGGTTAGTCTGACAGAGTTGCAAAGAGACGTTTGCTGGCTGAAATATCAGCGGCAGGCCTGAACAATGTGAAGCTCACAGGTTAGATATTGGTGCCAGGATCGTAACATGTTGCTGCTTTAGGCACATTTTAGGTATAAATTCTCTAGAATGACCTCAGTAGCGTGTTGGTAGAGTTAGCCAGCTAGGTAGCAAACAACAGCTTGTACTTCTAAATGAAAAATCCAACCCAGCAGGGCGACCTACTTTAGTTTTTAAAAAAAAACATTTTATGTGTCTGACAGTGTTTTTCTGCAAAAAGCTTCTCAAAAATCTGAATATCTAAACCTTTATTTCAGATTTGTTGCTACTTCACTGTAAAGTTTTTCTTCATCAGGCAGCTCGACATCAGTTTAAAAGTCTATAATTTAACATAAAATAGACGTTTGTGTTGCACAATAAACAGAAAATGTTTGGATCTGACTCCAAATAATGAAGATTTTTATTGTTTTGTTTTATTTTTTTTTTAATCCACACTAACCTTTGGGTATATTGTAATTCACATGGTAACTGGTGACTGGAAACCTTGCCAATCATCTTTTAACTCGACTGTTTTTGCACCTTTGAATTGCGTGCATATACCTCTGTTTGTATTATTCATTTATTTTTTATTGCCCTGTCCAGATTTCTATATACTGCAGTTTTAATGTCATGACCATCAAAACTGCTACACAATCATGCAGACTTTGACTCCACTGTACCTCCATTTTATTTTATTTTTTAGCAGAATAAAGTTTAAAAAAATTACCTACGTCATCAAATTTATATTCCAGTAAACAGTGGATGTGGATGAACGCCACATTTTAGGACATAAATACTTTTTTTAGATGCTTTCTAAAGGTAAAGATTTCCAAAAACGTTGATTTGTATCTATACATATAAGATGAAGAGTTTGGGTCACTTCAGTTTCTATTGCTGCTTTGTATCACGTGCCTGAAGAACAACAGCAATGACCAATATACAGACCGGTTTCTTTATTGGCATCCAAAAGCCTCTGTCTCTGCTGTGCCAAATATTACCTGGTCCACATGATCCAGTGTTCAGAATTGATTTAATTCAAATTGACAGCATGTTCTTCTCTGATATCTGACATACTGTTCATGTAGACTGGTCCAGCACGCTCATTACAGCGTTTGTCGTCATTTATCTCATGCGTGGTGAGATGTTTTGTAAAACAGTGGTCATGTGGACAGAGAGGGAGAAGATATCCACCTAGAAGAATATCTACCAGAATGTGGACCGGATCTAAATGTCATGATGAACATAAATAAGATGTACAGTAAGGAAGTTACATGTAAATGTTTGAAGAACAGTGGCAGTACATGGGGGCAGCTAAATATGTTGTTATTATTAAGAATTTAAAGGTAGAAGTGATTGTTTATTTTCATGAAAACAAGCGTTAAAACTCTGGAGACAAAGGAAGAGATGGATGCTGACATTTCTTCCTCTGTGAGCTGAAGTCGTAGAGAGGCGATAAGAGGTGACCTTTGACTGAAGCCTCCTGAGAGACGGTCCCAGTGTTTTAACACAATGCATATAAGAAAAACAACACAGCAGAGGACACACAAGCAACTAAAATAAACCCACGGATGCTTTCACCAGCCTACATGTGCTCTCACTGTATGTACAGTGCACACATACGTATACACACTTGTCATTTTGAATTAGGTGAGGGTCAGCTGCTGAGAGGTCACTAACAAAGAGGACAAGGCAAGTTTCTTTGTAAAGAACATGTCGTGCTCTGTGGGAATAAAATGTAAAAAGTACAAAAAAAACCATTCAATTTCCAATTAAAAAAACTGAAAAAACAAAAGATTTGAAGATGCATATAGATAGTGAATAGTATAGACAAGTTTGAACCAGAATTTATACAATGCTTGCAAGTGGTACAACTATTAAAAGAAGGGGAAAAACTTTTAAAAATGGCTGCCGGTCCAAACGGGTGAGAACAACTATAAAAGAAAATACAGGCGGTCCTCGGTTTACAACGTCATCGACTTACGGCGTTTCGTGTTACGTCGAAACTGGTTAGGTGGAACTCGTCGGCCAGCGGAACAGATGAATACATCGTCATGCGGTGCTATAAGACGGCTTTGTTTACATTCAGCGGTTGTACACCACCTTGGATCGTGCTACATTCGCTAACTTTTTGCCCTTCATCACAGCTCCCAAGTGTAAGTCAGACTCTTCTAATGGCAGTGCTTGGAAGAAAAGCAAAGCCGTGTCCATGGAAGTGAAATTAGATCAAATAAAACACTCAGAACAGGGTGAAACACAGACAAGTTGTAAAAACAGGTCAACATATTGTAGCAACCCTCTGTGATGAATGAATGAGACTTTATCCCGTTGTCTGATCGTTTATTGAACCTTCACAGGCTACAGTGGGCCATAGCCAAAATAAAAAGTTAGAGCTTAGCTCCAGAATTAGCCGCCGTTCACAGCTCTCTCTACTGCTGACTCTCAGTCAATCAGAGGTGAGCCGACTAAACATGGCACGTTCACTGACATCAGGTAAATCTGGAGCTGAACAACATTGAAAACGTCAACATCAACAACAGTATCAGTCTGTTACAATATTCTGTTATCTCTTTGTAAAATGACTCATACATGCATGAAAGTCATTGCTACTTATGACTTTTCCGAAGAACTGATCATAACGTGATGCATGTGATGGCTTTGTTTACATTTTTGTCATAACATGACGGCTTTGTTTACATTTTCACTGGAGTTCTGATGGCAAAAATCGACTTAGAGCGATCCGTAGGAACGGAACTCTGTCGTAAGTCGAGGACCCCCTGTATACAGTAAACAAAGCAGATATAAAAATATACAACAAAGGAACAGATCTAGGTCTTGTGGTGTGAAAGGTTGTTTTTTTATGTATGCATCATTATAGAAATGGTAATAAAATGAAATTTAATGTCCTCAGATGGCGAGTCTCTGTCGACTTCATCTTGCCTGGTGAGCTACAACCCTGACCAGCTTCCACCTGAAAACTCGTCCTTCCTGGAGAGGGCCTTCGTCTGCCGTTTCCGCTGCTTGTTGGACAACTCCTCCGGCTTCCTGGTAAGACTGCATTTCACTTCCCAAATACACAATTCTTTTTTAAACCAAGGGAAAATTAAAGCTTAAATTAAGCTCATTTAGTGGCTTTTTCTGTCAAATTAAAGGACGAAACGAGTCCATGTTAGTGTTCCAGAGGCCTGTTTGCGCTGCTGGCAGCATGGCGTGCCACCTCAGTTCCTCAGCGATCAGAAGCCACCATTTACTCCCATAATCCGCCTTAAGAGAACCTCGGGGTCGTGGGGAAAAGTGCCTTAATCCTCCCACCACCCAGAGGAGACGAGAGCGCAGGGACAACTTGCTTAGTCAGGGTTGTTAGCTGGAGTAGCGGTAGCGTGTCTGGAGCTAAAACAACTTGCTGCCGGCGCTGACAAACATGCTGCGGTGGAGTGGAAAATACTGGGAAAGTTGGGGAAGGGTCCTCCATGAGCAAGGCACATGAGCAATCACACCCATTCTGCTGGAACAATTAGGGGAGCTACAGAAAACACAGTTATTTATACATTCCTGGTGTAGCTTCACAAATTATGGAATGTTTGGAGCCATTTAAGCAGATTTCAGGAGCATTTTTTGGAATAAAATGTCAGTAAATCGTGACAACAATGGACCGACTAATCAACAATGAACATTTGTACTGATATATTTGACCTGAATGACGGCTTCTTTTTTTTTTTAATGCATTTTACTTTCTAGGCTGATTTTCTTGTGTCAGGCAGCCTTCTGTTTACATTTCATCTCATTCTTCTCTATAAATAAAGCAGCAGAAACCTCCAACTTCCTTAAAGCCAAATGCAAACGTGGCGTAAAATCTTCAGTATTTCTGTTTGCATCGGATGATCGCAGCCAGAACTAGACTGAACAAGCAACATCAAAGTTATAAAAGCAGGTTTTGATTGCCGATTTTAAAAGCAGAAAACAGAGTGTTCACGCCAACACTGAGGAGATCGATTTTCAGGGCCTTTACGATAATAATGATCCATCACAGAAAATATTTTACGGATTTTTCTCAGTCTCAACAGTTCCTGGTTCACTTCCCATCTGTAGATTTACTGCATGTCATTCCCCTGGTGTTGACTCCAAACACATCCAGTGATATTATTGCGTTTTGAAACAGCTGATACCATGAGAGTCTTTGTTATTTTTATACCCGACTTGAAGGCGACAGGTGAAGGCCTGAAGCTTTGTGTTGAATCTACTCTCAGACGTTCGTTGCTCTGGATGAAAGCGTCTGCTGACTGAAGTTGTAGATTGAAGCTGAGGGGGTTGCTCCTCTTGCTCTGGGGCACTCCGGCAGCATTCTGAGGGGTCTGAACCCTCGTCCCTCCATCCTCCCTCCCAGTGCGTTTGCGTGAGCGGTAAGCCAGGTTTCGGCTTCTGTCTACCGGTCGCTATGGCTTTGTTTTTAGTAATCCCTCCTGCTATTCAGGGCTAGATTCCTGACATCACGGCCGCAGGCTCTTAAACCCACCAAGGTCAATTAACCAGAGCTAACAGAGGAGGAGGGGGGTCTTCACACGAGATGCCACAGGGTGAGAGAAGGACAGCAGACGGGAGAAAGTGTTTTCAGGTTTTTGTGGGCCTGTAAAACCTCCCTGAGGGCCGCCGCTGGTCGGTGATCCGAAACTTGAAAGTTCACTCAGTGATTGGAAGGAAAGCTTCTCCGTGTTGGTCTCCTTCAGGTTACAGCTGTATCAGAGGCACTATAAAGGAAAGACTCTTCAAATATAGAATCCTGGATAGGAATCTATAGGAGAATTGTCTAATGCCAAAGATGGCAGTTGTATAAAACACGTCCCGTCCTTCCGCCACATCAGGAAACATCTGATGGTAGTACAGTGTTGAGAAACTCTATGTATGTGTAATAGAAGCATAACCTGCATGAAAAAACGCTGTTTAAGCCAACAAAAATATAGTTTAAAATTCTTTTTAAACTATATTTTTGGCCAAAGTCACCACGAGTTAGTTCCTGTAAACATTCAGGCCACATTATGAGTGTTTGTGGTGGAAAGTTGCCTAAAAGCAGCACTTCTTTAGGTTGTTGTTGATATTAACACTAATTCTTTTCCATTTCTCTGAGCAGAAGGGGTGAAGTAGGAAATGTTTAGAGTAATGTTGGGTACATTTGGGCTTTGGGCTGTTTGCTGTGCTGCCTTTCTGATTGGTGTTTATTGCTCATGAGAAACTCATCAGTTAAAAGGTGTAATAAAAACTTGTGGTCGAGAAAAGGTGATGGCATCTCTGTTCAAAAAAATGAGGTGATAACTATGCAGTCTTACTGACATGTTAGTCCACAAAGACATGTTGGTTAGAGTTTGGTAAAAGCTAAAAGGAAAGACAATGTGACCACGAAAAACGTCTTGTTTTTACAGAAATACAAGCAAAACTAGAGCTACTGACAGTTTGTGATGTCTAATTACCTTCATGGGACATCCTTTAATGCAAGCAAGAACTGCACAATATCATTTTTTAGTTAGTTTTTACGTTACCCTTCCTACATGTGTGACTAGTGTGAAGGCTAGACTTCCTGCTGATGGAGAGAATGACAACGATAATCAGTCCTATTTTCTCTGACCTCAGAAAACCCACTGAAGCTCCATGTCTCAGAGCTGGTTTCTTAGAGAACAGGGAGTCATGTGACCAGAGGGACTTCAGTCAGAGACACCGGTGCATCCAGTGTGTTTACAGTGTATTCTGAAGTGGTTTTGCGCTCTACATTACCCAGCAGGATAAATAAGACTGATGGTGCTTGACAGGGAGTGAAGAACCAGCACTTACGTGTCCGCTGTGGAAGCTCACAGGGAGAGAAGGAAAATCAGAAGCAGCTCAACAGGAATTCTCAAAAGATGACTCAGTGCTCTCGCATTTGTCTCACTGCTTTCACAATAATGATGTTAACACCTGGAATTAAGCAACATAATGCTTTCATTTCACCCTCCAGGCGCTGAACATCCAGGGCAGGCTGAAGTTCCTCCACGGTCAGAGCCGCCAGCAGAGTGACAGCGAAGGCAGCAGCATCCCGCCTCAGCTCGCCCTGTTTGCCATCGCTACACCCCTGCAGCCTCCAGCCATCCTGGAAATCAGGACGAGGAACATGATCTTCAGGACCAAACACAAGCTCGACTTCACCCCGATGGCTTGTGATGCAAAGTACGAAATGCCAAAACCTGACAGGACGCTCCGCAGTTACACTCAAACCTTTCCTAATTATGAAGCAAAGTTTGTGTGCGGTGAAGTTCAGAATTCTTTATTTTTTTTCAGGGGTAAAATAGTTCTGGGCTACACCGAGGCGGAGCTGAGAGTTCGAGGTTCAGGATACCAGTTCATCCACGCTGCCGACATGCTGTACTGCGCCGAAAACCACGTCCGAAGTAAGTCCCATCTGCTCCCATGTTCCGTCCGGTCAACTGCACGGTTTATATTTAGTAAGAAGCACACGTGAGACTGAAAGGTTACTGGTGCAAATGACTGGAATCTAAAACAATAGGAGGGAGGGAACGCTGTATCTCTGCCAAAATGGTGCTGAACAAATCAGCAAAACCTTCAGATGTGACACTAAATCTGTTGTCTTTCCTTTTTTAATCTATTAATGTGTTGTGAATGAATGTAACCTGGTTCAGTAGAAGTTTTAGTGTCATTTCCTCAAGAGGAATTATAGACTTAAAGTAAACATACTGGTGTGGGAAGGTGCAATTTAGAGGATGACAGTATTTTACCATGAGATCCGTGTAGGCCTTTATAATTACTGCTGACCAGATCCAAACTGCTTCCTCAGAGGAGAGACTCTGACCATCACTGGCAGATCTATTCTTGGCAAACAAGGAAACACAGTGGTGTTAATTAGACTGGCTTATTTATTGACACTTTAATATCACGATTAGAGACTTTCCCATCTTTAAACTCATCTGAGATCAGTCTATAATCTGTAAAGCGTCCTGACCCCTGTGTTATGTTTGGCTCAGCGTTAGATTTATACACATTAAACAAACAAACAAACAAACAAATGCCCTGTGTGTCTCTGCTGTTTGATGGAGGAAATGGCAGAGCGGGAGTCAAGTGTCCTACTTAGCTCGTGTACCGGATGACCCGGTTAGTCGTTACCATGGCGCCCTCAACGCCCGCATCACCAGACATGCTCACACACACACACACACACACAGTGTGTGCATGTAGTCATGCATACAGAAATACATTCATATGGAAACATAGTGCAGAGATACATACATATTCAGCATGCTCTAATGCAGGCACAGATGGGAAGTTTCCATTCAGGACAGACCTACACAAACACAGAAACAGACTTCGGTTGTGCATCAGAAATCTGGATGTAATGTCATGAATGGTAAAAAGAAATTCAGTTGTTGGAAGACGTGACGTTTTTGAGGAGCCTCTTGGAATGTTTGGAGGCTGGAGGAAGGGTGGATTCAGCGCTATCATTTATTATTAAAAAGAGAATTTATATTTTTTTTAAAAGCCAAAGAACCACGAGGAACCAGACTCTAGAAACTATGTGTGAAGGATGTCTACTAAAAACGTAATACATCTAGATACTAGTGTTGGGTACGAGCTGATAATTTCTCTAAAACTGAGGAGTATGTTTCCACCTGTGCAGGTTTATGTAGCGTCAGAACAGATGGTTGTCTCAGGTGAAGGATAAAGACATTTACTCCTGTGATAAGGAGGAAATCCTGAGAAAAAGACAAAGATGCTGTTTAATGTCAGTTTGGATCAAATCAAAGACAATGCTGACGCAGTTAATAGAAGTAGCTCCACTTGGTTCTCAAACTTTATTTGTTGTTTCTCATTTCCCTTGTAAAATAAATTGAAATAATTAGAAATTAAATGTGACCAAAAGGAAAGCGATACTACCGTTAAGTAACTATAGGTCTCAGAGTTACTGTGTTCGTTTTCCATTAAGAAGAGTAGAAGAGTTTGTCCACAGACATGAATACTTATGTTTGTTGTAAAGGTCAGCTGCTCGTGGGTTTTACTGATAAAAATATGCAGCCTAGACTCTGAAACTATGAACACCGAACAACAATGACAGGAGCTAACTATTTTGGTCGAAACTGAGTTCACAATTACTCTTTTCGTGAATCCACGTAAACTTTACATATAATGCAGTAAAAGAACATGACTAAAATGTGACGTTTCTGGTGAAACTGCAGTATGATCGCCAACACCTGTTTGGACACATTGACAAAAGGCAAACATACAACTTTGCTTTGTGAGGACTGATCGACATCAGACATAGTCCCACAAAATTTCATCTTGTTTTGTCATGTTTTGCTTTTCCCCCAAAGACTTTCATGCATTAGAGTTGAAATACCAGTGGAGTGGCACCATAAAATACCAGACTAGTGGCATGTCAAAAAGAAGGATAGAAGAAAGAGAATCAGGGATGCCACTAAAACAGTTTTCACAAACATGCAATAGGAGATAGAAGAGGGGCCACCATCATCCTGCAGCATCCCATTCCTGTTGCAAACGGTTCTCTGAGACCAGCCAAAATTCTGGTATGGTTGTGTTTCATTGGGATTTCTGCTCTTCAGCCAAGCAACTGTCTGAATGCCTCCTACTGGCAGGAAGTGTGTGTCGATGTACAGGAAAGGGCTGCACTGGGTTTATATTACAAGAAAAATGAGAGCGTCATCGATTCATCTTATCTTGTGTTTATCGTCGTTGGAAGCCAAAATCCGAACTGAAGATTACATCTGATTATTTGTGCAACTTGAGGGCTAACATGGACATAATGTTTGGTGTTTCTGTCTGGTTGAAGCAGCTCTGAGTCAGAAGTAGACTGTAGGTTACACTGAGTAAAGGTTTCTTTATGTCAGTTAATCCTTGATGATGACTCTCTGGATTGTGTGATTTTACATTAAAGTACTTATATTTAAAGTAACACACCTGCAGATAATAATTGTCATCATACTGAATGGTAGATTTTTATGTATAATGAATCTATATTCATAATCATACATGATACAGATTGACACCATTTGGTTGTAGAATTGATCGTAACACATTTTCATTTGTTGTGGTTACAAACTGTCAATACATCCAAAGAGGACGATATTGATCGTCTCCTGCCCAAATGTTCAGCTGGTTTATTCCTCTCACCCACATTGTTTCTACGAGGAAGCAGCTGAAACCGTGCTTCACTTTGAAGTTTGTTTAGAAAGTAGACAGGGCAGAAACACAACCTGCTCCACATTTACACACACTGACAGTCACAACACTGAGCCGTGAGGGCGAAGGGACGAGGGGAGGTGAGGTTGCGGTGGCGTGTTTGTGTGTTGCGCTGCGTAAATGTGTGCAACCAGGACTCGTAACATGTGCATGTAGCCAAAGTGCACATCAACATGCAGCCTCCATCCAGCAGCACGCCCCACTGAGCAGATGCAGTGTGAGTGTGTTAGCAGGGCACGGCGGACAGAACAGAAACAGCAGCGACACACAGCCTCCAACGTGTCGTCTGATGTGATTGCAGTGATGAAGACAGGCGAGAGCGGCCTCACCGTCTTCAGGCTGCTCACCAAGGACAACCGCTGGAAGTGGGTCCAGGCCAACGCCAGACTGGTCTACAAGAACGGCAAACCGGACTACATCATCGCCACCCAAAGGCCTTTGGTGTGAGTGCTGCTCCATTCCAGTGTGATTCTTCAGTTTGACTTTATTTATCTGTTGATTTCTTCTCTGTGACATGTTTGTCCACAGGGATGAGGAAGGAGGGGAGCACCTGAGGAAGCGATCTATGCACCATCCCTTTACCTTTGCCACCGGAGAGGCTCTCCTCTACCAGACCGGCTACCCGCTGCATGGTTTCCCTGATTCCCTCCAGGGCAAAGCCAAAGGCAGCAAGTCCAAGAAGGGCAAAGTGGACAAGAGCTCCTCAGATGAACTGGACCCAAAGTCCCTGCTGGGAGCGCTGATGAGCCAGGATGAGTCCGTGTACGTCTGCCAGCCGGACACGGAGCCTAAGATGTCCTACCACAGCAGCCTTTTTAGCGAACAGCAAAGCAAAACTGATGGTTTGGGAGGCCTGTTAGGTGGTGACAGCTGGCATTTTGGATCTAACGGGGAGACGGGGAGGTGTAACGGTAAAACGTCCAGTTTTGATCCACTCCTGGCCACCCTGGACTCTCTGTCTCTGGACGGAGGGGAGACATGCTCCAACAGCGAGCTCTTCAGCGCTCTGGAGAACCTGGGCCTGAATGCTGAGGATCTGGAGCTGCTGCTGCTGGATGAGAGGATGATCCAAGTGGAGCTGGACCCCAACCACATCCCAACACTCGGTGACCTTCTCACCAACAACGAAATCCTCTCTTACATCCACGACTCTCTGGAGAGTGGGACCGAAGCTGAGGAACAAGGAAGTGGATCTTCAAACCAACCGTCAAACCCAGATTCAGCCCAAAGTGTCTCCCAGCAGGCTGTCCTTCCAGCTCCTCCCAGCAGCAGGCAGCCCATCCTTCAGCTTTCTCAGCAGATGCAGCAGCACATCGGTTCGGCTCAAACAGGACAGATTCAGGCTGGAACAGTGAACTCAAACAATCCGACTGGGATTCCTACCAGTCCCTGGGTGGTAACGACGGAGAACCAGCACCATCCCATCAACAACACCCATCAGCAATCTCAGACTGCACTGGAAACCACGCAACTGAACGGTGAACACAAACACCTCAACTCACTTCTGGAGTCCAGTCAGCAGTGGCAGCTTCAGCAGGACCAACATCCTGTCCACCTCCAGTCCCATCAGCAGGTAAACGGCGAGAGCACTTTGCCGTCGGGTTTCCAGAATCAGCTCGGACCGACGACAAACGGCTCTTACATCCAAACTGGACACACGGCTTTTCCACCGAACGTGGAGGTCGACCACACGGATTACAGTCTGTCCAACACACCACACACAGGCGGTACAGTACTGAACTGCCTGAGCGTACAGGACGTTTGTCACTACCAGAGTTTGGTGGCCGCCACGCAGCCCTACCAGCTGCAGGGTCCCCAGAAACACCAGCAGCAGCAGCAGATGTTGCAGCAGACTCAGGTTCCACCATCTTGTTTGCCCCAGCGTCCCACCCAGAGCTCTGCGCTGGAGCTGGAGCAGTTACTGGCTCTGTCGCAGCCACAGCACAACCTGCCATCTTTAGAGGCCTACAGCATGTTCAACGCTGCGCAAGACTCCACCCATAGCAAGGTAAGAGACCAGGGAAGTGGGTGTAGCATCACTTAAATAGACTGGATGGCAGAAATGTCCAGAGGTTGGAAAATAACTTTAACACACTAGTGGGTTTTTTTCTGAATCACAGAAGTTGGTCTGTTTACTGAGTTCTTTTGAGTTGAAGATTCATATTCCAAATTCTTGATTATAAGGAGTTCAAAAGCCCTATTTGCACAGGAACAGTATTACCAGGGAACGTAATCTGCAACCAAAATGCTGTCCAAGTTTTTATTGCCAACCTCCATAATTATTGAACCAGAAAGAGACAGAAGAAAGGTGTAAAGAAAACTAAAGTAAAGGAGCCAAAGCCACAGAGATAATGATTCATGTGGGACTAACATTATCACATGACTCTTGACATCGCAGAGTTTAACTCAGGGCAGCAATGACTTGTCCAGGTGTCACAAATTTCATTAGATGCAGATGCTGGGGGATAATTTCCCATGAAAACAAGGCTCATTGGCTTTGGGTAGGTGTGTAATGCTTTCCACTCCCTCAGCGGTCGTCCTGAAAAGTAATCCCTCTCAGAGCGTCTGTCTTGTGTCGGTCCTGCTCTGTCTTCATTCTCAGCGTCTCAAAAGGACTAAAGCTGCCAGCTCTCCTCAGAACTGTTTGGTCTGGAAGCCAGACTCTTGACTCGAGTTCATTGACGAGGCCTGAAGTCTGCGTTGCCCTCAAATATCAGCGAACATCAACAATCTCAGAGCTGCAGCATCCACAACCTCATCTCTTCAACCCTGTGCTGTTTCTCTTTCACTGTCATGGAAATTGATTTTTTTTTCCGAGTCGGCACACAAAGGCCCCCGGCTTTCATGGAGCTCAGCGTAAACTGTGATGATGCGACCAGACAAGCCATGTAAATAAGACAAGGGGGACATGGGTCGGAGCAACACGGCCCGAGAACAGAGTCGGTATAAGTGAAGTTCCATGGGAGGCTGGTTTTATTGGTGCTGAGTGTTTGGTGTTTAGCTGAATTACAGTCCAGCATTCAGGAAGTAACTTCCTACCTAACTAACTACCTTTATTGAATTTGTACAAATCTAAACCCATATTGAGTGGATTTTTGTTTTAGCGTTCATTCTCTCTTTTTTCCAGCACAGTTAACACAAGATAAAGGTTTAACTAAAGATTAGGATTCATTAGTTTATTATAATGTAGAGCAGAAACACCGGAGGTCCGTTCCTACAGATCAACGTAAGTCAATTTTCACCATAAGTCCTAATTCCGACGAAAATGTAAACAAAGCCGTTACGTGCATCACGATGTTGATCAGTTCTTCGTTAAAGTCATGAATACCAACGACTTTAATGCATGTATGAGTCTTACAAGAAGATATCAGAATATGTTGCACTGTTTTTACAACTTGAGTGTTTCATTATATGTAATTTCACTTCCTTTTCTTCGAAGCACTGCCATCAGAAGAGTCTGACTTACACTTGGGAGCCATAATGAAGGGCAAAAAGTTAGCAAATGTAGCACGATCCAAGCTGGCGTACAATGGACAAATGTAAACAAAGCCGTCTTATAGCTCCGCTTGACGATGTATTCGTCTGCTCCGCTCACCAACTAGTTCCATGTAACCAGTTCCCACAAAGCGCCATGCGTTGTAAACCGACTCCCCGCCTATAACTAGTTCCGGCGTAACGACAAAACGCCGTAGGTCGAGGACGTCATAAACCGAGGACCCCCTTTATCTGCAACTGTCCTTTTTTGGATTCTAGCGTTCCAAATGTGAATATTTTAATCTTCTGTTCATTAATCTTAATTGGGAGAAACAAATAATATGTGATGAGACACTTTTCTGAAGAGAATGAATCATTGAGAAACTAATGTGCAGATATATCTGTATGGAAAATATCTGTGCCCAATAAAATGTCAGCTGAAGTAGTTGATAATGACAGTAAAAGAAAAAAGTCTAAAATGTTTCCTTTATAAACCATTGTACAGAAGTAATTGTTTCCTATTGGACGGCTGGATCCAAAACTCACATCCCATTAACATCGTTGGATTTGCCTAATGAGACCCTGTAATGTTCAAGGGGAAGCAAGAATTTGTCTTTAAAGTAAACCTTTCAACTACATCTTTTTCCACTAATGACAGAGCAGCGAGGCCTGGAGAATGTCTTTCCAAAAACGCTAATCAGTCAGAGTACAAAGAGGAGCGTAGTTGGAGGTCTGGACAAATTCCCATCGTAAAACATAACAAGGCAATGAGACCTGCCAGTCACTGCTGCCAAGTTCAAGTTCGAAGCAGGATTTAAACCAGAAATGTCTCAAAAAGGAGCTCTGGTTAGTGGAGTCCACGTTAAATAAGCAAAATAAACACACAACATGAAACTTGTGCTTTATCAAAGATCGGCCAAGCCTACCCGTTTCCATCTTTGGACTCTCCACCATCATTTTCTGTGTTATTGTTTAGCGTTCTGTTTCTCCAAGCATGAAGAGCATCGCTGGTGTTTAGAGTGACAAACAAACTCGGGGGCGAGAACAAAGGAGATACAATGAGATATGAGTGAATGGGCCAGAGAGAGGACAGCACAGCAAGTCGGCAGTAGCGAGAAAGAGTACAATAATGAATAGAATAAGGTCGGGATGGACGACCCCAGCAGGCATCCATCCATTCATCCCCGCCCCATTCAGACTCCACTGTTATTCTTCAGGGTCAGTGGCTGTCGCTGAAAGAAAAATACTGGCAGGCTGGCCAGTCAAGCATGAGCGCTGCTGACCTACAATTTGCCTGTCATCATTACCTAATGCTGTGAACGCAGGGTGGAAGAGGGGGCAGCGAGGACAGAAGCAGCTCTACTGTACTTAGATTTAATAAATGTCTCTTTATGTCAGGATCATATACGTTTATATATGTATGTATATGAAGCACTGGAGCTATATTTATCTGACGCTCTCTGACAGTTTAAACACATTCAGTGGATTACGAGCAGCTTTAAAATGGAGGAGGAAGTTATGAATAATAAATAAAATAGTTATCCCACATTACTATATACATGTTTTTCCTGCAAAGAGGTTTTAGCTGTACTGAAGGATGATAAAAACTGATGATAAAGATCCAGATGTGACACTTTGGGAAAGATTGCACCCCGTTCCGAGTCAGATTCTGAAATTGCCCTGTTGCTTTAAACTGAGGTGTGTTGTCTTCTCTCTAAGTTGTTGGTAAACAGGTGACAAACATCCTAATCTGTTTAGACTGACTGAAGGGGATTACAGGCATCATAACAGGAAGCTCCTCCCTCCTTCCTCTTCGCTTTAGTTCCTTCGTTTCCTCCTCTACCTCCTCCTGGACTTCAGGTCAGCCCACCAAACATCTGCTGCTGGGTACTTACCGCCTGACCCGACCTGCTTCGTGTGATTAAGGTCAACGCTGACTCCATGAGTGCAGCGCTTATAGCGACCAACGCAACAAACGTGCGATTCACAGCCTCAAATCTCGCTTCATCGCACTCTCAACCAGCTAATGTTTGTTGTCCTTAAGTAGCAGGCTTTTGGGTTGATAATTGGATTAGTTTGGTTTGATTTTTGTCCAAAAACAACCACCACTCAAGTCTTTTTAAGCTTGTTATTGCTGATATAAGAGGCAAAAATTTAATGCGACCTGCAAGACTGCATTCACGGTACGACTGGCGATTATGATTCATTCACTGAATAACGGGGTGACCAGGTAGCTGCAGAATAAAGCAATCCTTCTTCCTAAAAGATGGAACATTTTTACATTTGTATCCTCTTCTGTGTGAGCTCTGTGGAAACACAACAACCATGAAGAAGTAAAGAGAACTATAATGCCATGAATCATACAAAATAAAAGTTGAATTTCTTGATTCTTACTTTTTTTTTCAAGTGCCCACAGATGTAACCAATACTGGAACAAAAGGTGTTACTACATACTGTAGAAATTTTACTGTTTTACATTTTTAGAACCTTTTTAGACTTTTATTGTTAATCTCTGAAGTCTGTGTTTTTCCCAATGCTCTGCACATCAACTTTATAGAAACTACTTCACCGTACTGAATGTATCTTCTCCCTCTTTATGAGGCTTTTAAACCATTCTGCATTTATTTAGTTGCTTGAGTACTTTATAGTTTCCTCTTTGTCTCTATAATTTGTTTCCATACTTGTCAGGTCTCTGAAGTTTAGCTTTTCACAACATCCTAAGTGTTAATTTTGATGAATTTTTTTAACAAGACATTTAAAATTCAGTGATTTTGATAAATTGTTACCATTTTTATGCTTAGATTACATTAATTTTCCCAATCAAATCACACGTCACACATGATTGGTTCAAGGACTGTCAGAAAGTTTTATGTGTGTTTTTACAGCAGGTGTGTCAAACTCATTTTAGTTCAGGTTACTTCCACATTCAGCCCGATTTGATCTCAAGTGGCCAGTAAAACCACAGCATAATAACCTAGAAATAACCACAACTTCAAATTTTTCCCTTGTTTTAGTCCAAAAAATTTCATTCTGAAAATGTTCACATTGAATTAGTTATCTTTTTGTCAACCATTATGAACAATCTGACATTTATTCAGAAAAATAAGTTCAATTTCAACAACATTATGCTTCAGTTTATCATTTCCACATTACTACTTCCAGATCACAGAGTGTCTACAAAGGAACACAACATTTAGTCACAGCTATCTGGCACTGAAATATATAGTATTTTACTTTATGGTCAAAACAAAACATTACAAAAAATGAGACACAAAATGACAAAAGCGAGAAACAAAATGAAAAAAAGACAAACGGCATGAAACAAAGCAAAAAAGAGACAAAAAAATGAAACAAAAAAGTTACAAAGCGACAAAAAAATGGACAAAAGGCAAAACCGAGACAAAAAATTACACAAATGAGACCAAAAATGACAAAAGTGAGAAACAAAACAATAGACAGCACAAGTGTGACAAAAAAAGCACAAAACGATGCTCAAAACAATGAATAAAGCGAAACACAAAGTGACGAAAATAAGACAAAAAACACAAGTGAGACAAAATGGAAACACAAAACAACATAAATGAGAAACAAAATGACAAAAACATGAGACAAATGACAAAAGTCAGTCAAAAAACAACAAAAACAAGACAAAATATTACAAAAAATGAGACTCAAATCAACAGAAGAACAATGAGCAATCTAGCATTTTACTTTATGATCAGAACAACTTGTCAAGGTCTAGAAATTATTTTAAATGTATAGTTTTACAAATTTACCATTTGCAGTTAATATCGTCTGTAATTTTTACTCTTCACAAAGTTGTCCAGCGGGCCAGATTTGACCCTCTGGAGGGCCGGTTTTGGCCCGCGGGCCGCATGTTGGACGCCCCGTTTTACCGTTTCCTGCTTTAATAAACGTTTAGAGGGTTTTACCACACTTCCTTACTGAATCTGTCTTTTACATGTTTGAAAATGAGCTGCAGTGCTACAGGATCTTCTCGTCTTGGTTTTTATTGCTGCATTTATTGTTTTTAATGAACTGAAATTATTGCTGAAGTGAAACAGAAAGTGTGAAACAGAATGACACGAGTATTATCCTTATCTTGTGACCACGTTGTTCTGTTTTTCAGCTGGAGAACGGCTGCCTCCTCAACGCAGCGTACGTCAGGACGTGTCTGATGCCCAACGGAAATGGAGTGACGACTGGCGACATTCCTGTTTCATGCCCCGACGGACTCCCTCCACTGCAGGACCCCCAGAAATCTGGATTTTTCCTCTGATTGGACGAAGGCAGAGTGTCAGTGGAGGCTAGAGGAGAAGGTACAGGAGAAAAAAAGAAAGAGGAACAACTAAACCTTCTCCAAACGTGATTTTTTTTTGATGGAATTATTGAGCGGTGATAAAGAAGAGTGAAAATTCAAACCCTTTTCAAAGCATTTTTTATTTGTTTTACACTCAGACGTCTTACCTGTGCTACTCAGAAACACCCTAAAAATGTGTACGGTGAAGAAAGATAAATGAAGAAGAAGCGTGTTTTTCATGCCACACTGTGTTATAATATTCGTGCTCTCACTGAAAGTTTCCATGTTTGGATAACATTCGTGCCCTTGACTGTCGGTCAGGTGTTTCTTTGGAACGTAAACCCGACTGGATTTTCGCTCTCGAGCCAAAACTCATCACTTTCTGATCTGTAAATACACGATTAATAGAGACGACACAGTTCCACTCAACCGCAGTAGTTACTACGACAAGGCAAAGGTTTTAACGTGATTATAACCGCATCCTTCCCATTGCTGCTGGCCATTGTTCAACCACATCATATCATTTAGGATTCATTTATCCTGCAGCAGATGTTGGTTTAAGTTCACTCCAGTTGGAAAATGTTTTTAAACTACAGCTGAAGGAGATCATGTTCACTACCGTTCAAAAGTTTGGGTTCACCCAGACAATTTCATGTTTTCACACGTTTATCCATGTGCTAATATAACTGCACAAGGGTTTTCTAATCATCAATGATCCTTTCAACACCATTAGCTAACACAATGTAGCATTAGAACACAGGAGTGATGGTTGCTGGAAATGTTCCTCTGTACCCCTATGGAGATATTCCATTAAAAATCTGCTGTTTCCAGCTACAATAGTCATTTACCACATTAACAATGTCTAGACTGGATTTATCATTCATTTAATGTTATCTTCATTGGAAAAAAGATGCTTTTCTTTCAAAAATAAGGACATTTCTAAGCAACCCCAAACTTTTAAACAGTAGTGTATCCACATGCAGATGTGTGTTCGTGTGTGTGAGCTTAAACCAGTGGCTGCTGGGAAAGAAGGAAATAAACCCAATCAAAACTCCTGGTGTGCTCATAAAAGGTCCACAGCGATGTGACAGGAAATGGTTTTAAACCATTGGTGTGGATTGAAATCGTCCCGAGAGCCAGTCGCGTGGAAGAAAACTACCTGAACAAGCTGCTTCCATTAGCGTAGTAACTGCTCAGCGTGCTGCTACTATTCGAATGTGATCACTTTGAAGTGGACAGGGAATATTTCCTGCAAGACATTTATACTTACAGCCATGAGATTTGGATTCTTGGATCGAAAAACACCAACAGATTATTTAAGCGTCAGTGTTTGTTTGTCACTTAGGCGTAGATTAATTGTAGGGTTAGTAGATTCGTCCCGGTGCTTTACGTGTCGACAACTAAGCATTTCATTCCTGAGGTTCATATTGTTCCAGTGAGATTTAACAAACAGAGGACGAGCGTCGGAAAGGTTTTTATTTATTGCTGCTGCCACAGAAAAACCACGTTGCCTCTGTGGCCGCCGCATCACAACGTTTATCCTAATGCTGCATTTTAGCCTGTTGGAGGTTTACAATGATGTTGTGCACTCACATGTACGTTGCAGTCAGACCGGATCTGATTGGTCCATCAGTGAAATCAGACATCAAAAAGCATTTTAGTTTCCTGACCAGAGACAGTGTGAAAATCTCCCGTTAATGCCTTGTCTGGGCGGCCTCGGCCAGTCAGACTCCCACCTACTTTATCCTGCAGTCGTGTCGTGTGGGAAACGCTGAGCGCACTTCCACGCACACGGTAATCCATTAAGGACCTAATTGTAAATAATTGATTAGAACTGAAGGCGAGGGAGAGGAAGTGCATGGAAGTTATTCTTAAGTTTTGTTTTCCTGTAATAACAAAGCAGATATTCTACGACTGAGGAACTATCTGCTCTGAAGTGTGTGTGAGGGATGGCAGATTTGTTATTTTTTATTTCTATATTTGGCTATTCTGTGCATGTGTGGAAAACAATTTAAAGCAGATTTGTTTTAGCATCAGAGCCAGAAATTCCAACATGTAGGATTTGGCACAGTTTCTTTATTATGTTTTAAATTCTGGTGTCAAACCGAACTATAAGCTCTGAGGTATTTATGTCCATGAGGAGGCTTTCTTTTTACTCCGCCAAGGAATGCAGCAGAGGTATGTGACGATCAGCGTTGGTTTGTCTGTCTGTTAGTCTGTCTGTCAGCAACATTACTCAAAAACGGACCAACCAATTTGGATAAAATTTTTAGGGAAGGTCAGAAATAACACAAGGACCAAGTGATTAGATTTTGGCAGTGATGCGGCTTATAGTCTGGATCCACGGATTTGTTAAAGATTTCTGTATCATTGTGAGATAGACATGGCGTCACTGTAACTATGACTACAAGTGATTGCGATCCTACTACAAATTGACCGCTGCAGACCACGAATCGTTTCAAGATTTCATCTGTGGGAAATCATACAATGACTGAGCAGCCTTGGCAGAGTACTACGCTCTCTGAGTGCTTTCCTCGTCTTGTTAATGTCAAAACAAAGATGTCAGACTTTCCCCACACGACTAAAGCTCTTTTCAGACATGAGATACGCAACTTTACTGCTTCGTCAGTCTGTTAAAGTTTATTTAGGATTTCCTAAACACTGAAGATCATCTTCTTTTTTACAGACAGTAAAATAAAAACGTCCCGGCAGCCTTGGTGAAGCAAATGATTTAACCGTCCCATCCTGTCTGGTAATTATAAGTAATTAATGAGTTGAAATGTGCTCTAATTCGTATGGATACTGTGGAAGGTATTTAACACTCTTACAAGCAGCAAACTGTGATTGTTTTTTGGGACCAATATTGGAGCTTTAATTTGTGTAAATAACCTTCTTGAAATTACTTCAACTGCATGAAGTTTAGAAATGAAGCCGTCGCGTGAACAGAAATGAATGCAGGTCTGAACGGAGCTTTGAAACACCAGCCTCCTCCTGTTTGTTGATCGTCAGAGACACACTGTGACCAACCGTCCACGCTGCTCCTCCGTACGAAATCACAGCGACTGTAATCCAGCTGTCCTCCAGACAGTCTGCTGTCTTTGTTGTTTCTGTTTGATGTGACACCGACAAACTATTCACCCGACAGAACAAAACTAATCGCACATGAAAGCTCACAGCAGGCAGACAAACTGGAACAGATGCAGCTTCTTTACTGGAAATAATAACGTGTTTCAGTGACATGCTCGATGGTTGTAAATCCCCAAATCCAGCAGATGCTCTGTTGTTTGTCGTCTTTCATCCTTGTAAGAAGCAAAACGCGAGATTAGCAACTGTTTTTGCCGACACAGTTAGTAAGGGTGAGTTTTTTACCTTGCTGATGTGTTTCGACTACATCTGTGGTCTTCCTTGGAGCGTCATCTGATGACTTAATTCCTCTGTAGTTTGTGCGTTGATTTTTTTCAAGTTCGTTTCCCGTTGTTCTGATCCTCTCTCTGATGAGGGTTGTTGTCGCTTTGCTGATGATGTCTGCTGCGTTTTTGGTTGGGATGGGGTTCTTGATGTTGAGGCTCATCCGTCTTATATCCTCATCTCTGCATCTATGGTGTGCTCTTTTCTTTTCCAGTCATTCCACACAATCGTTTCTAAATCATCCACGTAGTAGATTGATTATGCTCATTGTGTTGTTTTCTTACACACGACCTGTCCAAAAAAAAGTCGCCACCTGGATGTTTAACTAAGCAAATAGGTAAGAGTCTTCCATTGGATAATTACTGCAGTGATGACTATATTTCAGCTGCAACAACTTCTTTAACTCTAGCTGATGCAGGGAGGAGCTTCTCATTTCTTAAACAACCATGTTGGAAGACATGTCCTGTGGTCATGGAAAGGATGTTAATCTCTCAGAAGGGTCAAATTATTGGTTTGCATCAAGCAAAGAAAACAACTAAGGAGATTTCTGAAACTACTAAAATCAGGTTAAGAACCGTCCAACACATTATTAAAACCTGAAGGATAGTGGAGAACCATCCTCTTCAAGGAACAAATGTGGTCAGAACAAACTCTTAGATGATCGTAGGAAATCAACAGAACTCAGGGCTATGTTTAATAGTGAAAGTAAGAGCATTTCCACATGAACAATGCAAAGGGAACTCAAGGGATTGGGACCAAACAGCTGTAGCTCTAAGAAAACCACTGATCAGTGAGGCCAATCAGAAAAAAAAAAGATTCAGTTTGCTAGGTAGCATAAAGATTGGACTCTGGAGCAATGGATGAAGGTCATGTGGTCTTATGAGTCCAGATTTACCCTGTTCCAGAGTGATGGGGGCATCAGGGTAAGAAGAGAGGCAGATGAAGTGATGAACTCATCATGTCTAGTGCCTACCAGCCTGTGGGGGTTAGAGTTATGATCTGGAGTTGGTCAGGTTCAGCAACGTTATGTTCCCAAAGAATGAGGTCAGCTGACTACCTGAATGACCAGAGTTTTTCTTCCCTGATGACATGGACATGTTCTAAGATGATGATGCCAGGATTCATGGGCTCACAGTGTGAATGAGTGGATCAGGGAGCATGAGACATCATTTTCACATGTGGATTGAGAAATAAAACGTACTTTCCAGGATCGGTGGTCTGCATGGCAGACTCGTCGTGCATCAACTCCAGCACGGCTGTGGCGTTCAGGGCCCGGTTGGAATCATGGAATGCAGCAGGTCAAAATGGGGATTCTTTTGGCCGACTCCTTTCTGGTCCCTCAAGTCCTTTTTGAGTTTTGTAAGTTTATTGAGGAGTCGGTCGAGGCTCTGCTGTCCGCTACACAGCTGCAGCCATCTTTTGCTTGATCTTTTCGAACACTGGCTTGGTCCATGAGGCTCCCTCTAACCTCAACTGAACTTTAGTTGAAGACCACAAGAACTGGGTCTCCTCCTCAGACCACTGCCGCTTTGATTTGGCGTCCATATTTACCGGGTTTTCAAAATACTAACACTAAACACTACTACTACACGCTGGGCTGTTTAGAAATGGTGATTGTGTGTGTCCGTTGTTGATCGTTGGTCACCGTAACCCCACCCCCAGCCCCTGACCTACTAGGTCCTTAACTGTGGTCCAGCAAAGGCTTGGTGCTTGCTAAGCACCAGTTTTTGGAGCCTGGAGCCGGTGCTTAGGTGGTGGAAACACAACGAACTGGTGCTAAATCAGGCTCTGGCTTCAAACTAGCACTGGAACTAGCTTGGTGGAAAAGGGGCCACAGAGTCCAGACCTCAGCTCCACTGAGAATCTTTGAGATGTTCTGGAGAAGATTTTGCTCAGCGGTCCAACTTCCCCATCGTCAATATAAGATATGGGCAGAAAACTAATGCAACTCTGGATAGAAATAAATGCTGTGATATTGTAGAAGCTTATCGAAACGATGCCACGGTGAACGTGTGCTGTTCTCAGAGCTAAAGGTGGTCCAATGAAATGTTAGAGTGCAATTTATTTTTTTTGGATGGGTGGTGTACTAGATTGGCGATTCTGTTTGGCCGACAAATTTAGTAAGGTTGAGTCTTACCTTGCTGACATGTTTCGACTATATCTGAGCGTCATCTGACGTGTGCTGTTGTTTGCGCACTTTGTCCGGCAAAAAAGACAACGACAAAATGAACATAATCAGTCTACTGGCAAAACATGAGTTCCGCGTGAACATGTACTGAAACTCTTTATAGGTGACTGTGTTGGCATCACGCAGCTGAAGTTTCTGAATTAAATGCAGCAAGACCTTCAATTAGAAATGAGGTTTTGATCACAGAAAACCCATACTTAAGGCGGTAGCAAGTCATGCTTTGTGTGATTTTAGCCTCGTCTATATTTTAATATGTATCTTAGCTCGGTTCTGACATGATATTTAAAAGACTCGGGGGGTAAAAGAGGGAGAGGGGACAGCATTTAGCATTTAGCACCGATTCAAGAACCAAATGAGACACGGTGTCCGCAGTCGCTCCGTCGTTGAATGTCTTGTGTAAAACTGTAAAGGCGTTTGAAATACGAAGCTTTTATTTCACTACAGAACAAAGGTGCTTAAAGTGATTTTTCCGATGTTCGTGACGACAGTCGTCACCACGGCGAAATGCATTTACAGATTTGCCTCTTTTGTTTTTCTTTTTGTAAACTGACTTTTCTTATATTTAAAAAAAAAAAACAGATTCAATGAGATCAGATGCTGTATGAAAAGATAAAAAGATTTCATAGTGTTTCTTTAAAAACAGACAAAAAAAAAGAATGGTTGTGTGTGTATATATATAATGTGTTTTTAATGGCGTACTTTAAAATCACTGCTCTTACAAACTCTTTCTCCAGCACTGAAAGTAGTCTTGTAGAAAAAAAAAAAGCATTTTATGACTCCATGTTGTGTGAATATTGTTCCCAAGAGTCGTGTGTTTTATCTTCATGTCATGTTTAAAGACGGTTTGTCACTTTAGTGCAAAACAGTGCGGTGCCATAACAGTAAGCCCAGACTTACTTTGAGATACAGTATTACAAAAACGCAACATTTTAGATGAGAAAAAGAACTTTTATCTTTGAAATCCACTTTGTCCACAGGTTTTTTTTGTCATCAGCCATTTCAAACTCTGAAACCAAACTCTCCGTTTTGTTTGTTTGTTTGTTTTCTTTTTTTAAAGGCACACAGACTTTATTTTGCTACTTTTATCACTGAAGGTTGTAGTCGTATGTCAACAAGATTTCTAAAAAAATGCAGTTTGTCTTTGAGCCGTGTGTTGAAATGTGCTCTTGGATCCTGGAGAATAAAGGATTTCGTGCAATCACACTGAGCCTCCGTTGGTCTTGTCATTAACGCCGCCTCCTGTCTTTGCAGAGCCTCACCTGCCCACCAGGTGACGCTGTAGCTCCTCCCCACCTTCCCCCCATCAGCCTCCAGACAGTACAGTAGTCAGCCAGGGAGAGTTAGGTTGCTATTTGACAAAAATGCAATTGTGATTAATTAATTACTGTTACGGGGGGGTTAGGTGAGAGCTCAGGCGCGGGGAATGAACAGTCAGGAAGGTCGTGTGTTAAGTTGTCTTTATTCACAGGTTCCTTTGTTAACTACATTCAGCAAACACGTGTAGCTCTAACACAAAGAGAGCAACTAAGGATTCTCCCAACAATAACAGAAACTCAAAATGCGAACTAAACTAGAATGAACAAAACCTAGAAGCGCAGAAGTGCACCTATAACAATTACTTACTTAACTTTAGCTTGCAACTCAAACGGCCTCTACCGGCCGGGCAACAATACTCCGCTCTAGTCTATGTGCAAAACCCTCCTCTAACCGGGGGGGGAAAATATCATCGCACGCAACTCAAAAACTCACATCGAGCTCAGTAGGAGCGAAGACTGGTTTCTCTCAGAGCCCTCCGTGGCTCGAGCACAACAATAAACGAAACTGCAACTCTATATTCGGGATGCTCAGGACGGGTTCACAGCAAGGCAGCTTGGTTAAGCGGGTGGGGACAGGTGGGCGATCAAGGGAACCGCCGCACAGCCGGACGGGGGTCGAGTCCTGGCGTGGTTCTCCGTCTCCATCAGGGATGCGGACCAAGGTTCCCGAGCTGCTGGGCTCTCCGGCTCCGTCAGGACCACCGGGTGGCTCCAACACTGTAACGAAGGAGGAGACCGAGGGTTAGACAAACCGTGAGGCTGCACACTGGGTGGAAGTGAGTCAGGCTGTGAACCTCTACAGACGACTTGTGACGATCCGGCGCTGAAGGCTGGGTGGCGTCCGGTTAAGAAGCGACCGGGGCGCCATCTGATTGGCCGATCTCCACCCGTTCCTGCTGCTGGAAGATTGAGCCTGATGGAACACACCTGAGGCTCCTTAATTGCTGCTGGGCTGTGTGACTGGGAAGGCAGGAAGGGGGAGGGGAGAAGGGCACTAACTGGGGCTGGCAGCTGCCAGCCTGACAGTACCCCCCCCTCTACGGGCACCTCCTGGTGCCCGAACTGGATGCTGCGGATGCCGTCGGAAAAAATCCGTGATCAGGGTGCCGTCCAGGATCTGTGCGCGGGGCACCCAACTTCTTTCCTCGGGGCCATACCCCTCCCAGTCGACCAGGAACTGCAGGCCCCTGCCCCGGCGGCGAGCGTCCAGCAGCCGCCGCACAGTGTAGGCCGGTGCTCCATCGACGACCCTGGGAGGAGGAGGGGGACGGACAGGGGGGGCCAGAGTACTCTCCAGCGCGGGTTTCAATAGGGAAACATGGAAGGTGGGATTAATTTTCATGGATGCAGGTAGGAGAAGACGTACCGCGCTGGGGTTGACCACCCGATCGACCTCAAATGGTCCGATGAAGCGGGGAGCCAGCTTCCTCGACTCCACCCGTAGGGGAATGTCCTTGGCCCGGAGCCAGACCTTCTGGCCGGGCCTATATTCAGGAGCCGGTCTCCTGTGGCGGTTGGCTTGTACCTCCATCCTCCGTGCGGAACGCACCAGAGCCCGTCGAGCCCGCTTCCAGGTACCCTGCATCCGTCGGATGAGTGCCTGGACAGAGGGAATATTTATTTCCTGCTCCTGAGCAGGAAATAATGGCGGCTGATAACCCAGGGAGCACTGGAAGGGGGAGAGCCCCGAGGAAGAGTTAGACATAGAATTGTGCGCGTACTCGATCCAAGGGAGCCTCTCACACCACGACGTGGGGTTATCTGAGACCAAGCACCGGAGGAATACCTCCAGGGACTGATTAGTCCGTTCAGCCTGGCCGTTAGATTGGGGGTGAAACCCCGAGGTAAGACTAACCTTAGCTCCCAGCGCGTCGCAAAAGGTCCTCCATACCTCGGAGGTAAATTGCGCTCCTCGATCGGAGACAATATCCTTCGGGATTCCGTGGATGCGGAACACATGCTGGATCAGCGCCTCGGCTGTTTCCTTGGCTGTGGGAAGCTTGGTCATGGGGACAAAATGAGCAGTCTTAGAAAACCGGTCAACAATGGTAAGTATCACCGTGTTACCTTGAGAGGCCGGGAGTCCGACCACGAAGTCCACCGCGATATGGGACCATGGGCGCTTGGGGATAGGAAGGGGTTGGAGCAGACCTGGGCTGGGTTGGTGCGAGGTCTTGTTCTGCGCGCAGGTGACACAGGCGGAGACATACTCCCTAGTATCAGCCTCCATGGTTGGCCACCAGAACCGCTGGCGCAGGACCTCCAAAGTCCGACCTACTCCGGGGTGACATGCAATCCGGGACGTGTGGCCCCAATGGAGAACCTGGGGGCGGACGGAGTCGGGAACAAACAGCCTCCCCCTCGGGCCATTTCCTGGGTCCGGGCTGCTTCTCTGGGCCCGACGAACGTCCTCCTCAATCTGCCAGGTGAGGGACGCCACTAGGCAGGACTTGGGCAGTATGGGTTCTGGCTCCTCAGACTCCTCCTCCCCCGTGAACTGACGGGAGAGAGCGTCGGGCTTAACATTCCTTGAGCCGGGGCGATAGGAAAGAGAGAAATTAAAACGTCCGAAAAACAAAGCCCACCGTGCCTGGCGGGAGTTCAGTCTTTTCGCTGACTTCACATACTCAAGATTTTTGTGATCAGTCCACACTATGAATGGCTGCTTGGCTCCCTCGAGCCAGTGCCGCCATTCCTCTAATGCTAGTTTCACGGCTAACAGTTCTCGGTTACCAATATCATAGTTACGCTCGGCGGCAGAGAGGCGTCGGGAGAAGAAAGCGCAGGGATGGAGCTTCTGGTCCACCTGGGAGCGCTGTGACAGCACCGCTCCTACTCCCGTGTCGGATGCATCAACCTCCACAATGAACTGGAGGGAGGAATCCGGCTGGGAGAGGATGGGTGCCGTTGTGAACCTGCGCTTCAGCTCCCGAAAGGCTTGATCTGCCTCCGAAGTCCACTGAAAAGCCCTAAGAGGAGATGTTAGTGCAGTGAGTGAAGCAGCGATTTTGCTATAGTCTCTAATAAACCTTCTATAGAAGTTAGCGAATCCTAAAAACCGTTGGAGCTGTTTCCGGGTCACCGGAACCGGCCATTCCTGTACTGCCGTCAGTTTCCCAGGGTCCATCCGGATCTGTCCGGGGGAAATGACATAACCAAGAAAAGTTACTGTTGTAGCATGGAACTCGCATTTCTCCGCCTTCACGAAGAGCCGGTTCCTTAGTAACCTCTCAAGGACGCGGCGTACGTGGCCGACATGCTCCTCCAGGCTCTGCGAATAAATCAGAATATCGTCAAGGTAAACAAAAACAAACTGGTTGATCATGTCACGAAGCACATCGTTAATCAAGCTCTGAAATACTGCAGGGGCATTAGTAAGTCCAAAAGGCATAACTAAATACTCAAAATGTCCTAGCGGTGTATTAAAAGCCGTCTTCCACTCGTCCCCCTCTCTTATCCGAACCAGGTGGTAAGCATTTCTTAAGTCTAGTTTGGTGAAAACCCTTGCTCCTTGAAGTGGTGTAAAAGCGGAGTCCATAAGGGGCAGCGGATAGGAATACCGCTTTGTGATCTTGTTCAGGCCTCTGAAATCAATACAGGGCCTGGGGGTTCCATCTTTCTTTTCCACGAAGAAAAATCCAGCGCCCACCGGTGAAGAAGAGGGTCGGATAATTCCAGCTGCGAGTGAGTCTCGAATATAGCTCTCCATAGCGGCCTGCTCCGGCCTGGACAAGCTATATAGCCGACTGGACGGCAGGGTTGCGCCGTCCAAAAGTTCTATAGCGCAGTCGTAGGGTCTATGGGGCGGTAGAGTCAGGGCTTCTGATTTACTGAAGACTGGAGCTAAATCATGGTATTGGGGGGGAATTGTCTCTAAACTAATGGATTCTGGCACATGCGGGGTTCCAGAGCTAGGTGGCGTAAGAGCCGAAACCAGGCAACTCTGGTGACAGGCTGGGCTCCACGACAGAACCTCCCCACGTTGCCAATCCAACCGTGGGTTGTGCTGAACCAGCCACGGGTAGCCCAGCACCATGGGGGGGTTCGAATGTTCCATGATATAAAAAACCATCTGCTCACGATGGTTACCTGCGATAATCAAGTCAATGGGTACCGTTTTACGGGATACCTTCGTTAAACGTAATCCATTCAAAGAACAAGCAGTCATTGGTTTAGTTAGAGGAATAGTTGTAATGCCCAGCTGTCTTACCAGATTGCCGTCCAAAAAGCTCTCCTCAGCTCCGGAATCCACTAAGGCGGCCACCGGTAGGGATACCGATCTCCAACAGAGCGTGGTTTTGACCTGCAGTCGTTGCGGGGGAGATGGAGTCACTCGGCCCACCAGAAACTCCCCGTTTACTGGTGAGCCCCCCCTTTTGCTGGACAGTGGGGGCAGACCGCGATGAAGTGGCCTGACTCTCCACAATAGAGGCAGAGTCTGGCCTCCCTGCGCCGCTTCTTCTCCTCGGGAGTAAGTCTGGCCTGGCCCAACTGCATCGGTTCCGGCTCCTCGGACCGGTTTTCAGGAGTCCTGGGTCTCCGGGAAGGTTCGGAGGAACCAGGATTCCCCGATGAACGAGCCTTTCTTTCGCGCCGTCTCTCCCGCATTCGGGTATCCAATTTTATCGCCAGTGCAATCCACTGGTCAAGGGTGGAGGACTCGTCCCGGAGGGTCAGTTCATCCTTCAGGACTTCACTTAGTCCCACGTAGAAGGCATGCTGAAGCGCCGAGTCGTTCCAGTCTACCTCCGCGGCCAGTGTCCGGAACTCCCGTGCATACTCCGCAGCACTCCGGGACCCTTGCTGGATGGTTCCAAGGCGGGTGGCCGCGTCTCTCCCACTCACAGGGTGATCGAAGTTCTTACGCATCTCCTTTACAAATGCTGAGTAGGAGTTGCAGAGGGATCCTTGGCGCCTCCACACTGCTGTTCCCCAGTCCCGAGCATCCCCCGTTAGCAGCCCTATTAAGTATGCTACACGGGACCTATCTGTCGGGTAGGCCTGGGGCTGTAACTCAAACACTAATGAAACCTGAGTTAAAAAGGCTTGACAAACTCCAAAGTCCCCACTGTATCGCTCGGGAGTGGGCGCACGGGGCTCTCGGGCCGGAGCAGCCACCGGTGCCGGGGCGGCGGAAACACCCTGACCAGCAATCCGGTTAATAATCTCAGTAAGGGAGGCTAACTGTTTTAACATAGCGGCGTTGCAAGTGGACTGCGAACGGAGCGTCTCATCATGACGACTTAAAACTGCGTCGATGTTTGTGAACGCCTCCTGCAGTGTCACGACGGACGCGCCGTTCGAGACTGTTGCATTCCCCGCTGAGCTCATTTTGGCCGGATCGTAATGTTACGGGGGGGTTAGGTGAGAGCTCAGGCGCGGGGAATGAACAGTCAGGAAGGTCGTGTGTTAAGTTGTCTTTATTCACAGGTTCCTTTGTTAACTACATTCAGCAAACACGTGTAGCTCTAACACACAGAGAGCAACTAAGGATTCTCCCAACAATAACAGAAACTCAAATGCGAACTAAACTAGAATGAACAAAACCTAGAAGCGCCGAAGTGCACCTATAACAATTACTTACTTAACCTTAGCTTGCAACTCAAACGGCCTCTACCGGCCGGGCAACAATACTCCGCTCTAGTCTATGTGCAAAACCCTCCTCTAACCGGGGGGGGAAAATAACATCGCACGCAACTCAAAAACTCACATCGAGCTCAGTAGGAGCGAAGACTGGTTTCTCTCAGAGCCCTCCGTGGCTCGAGCACAACAATAAACGAAACTGCAACTCTATATTCGGGATGCTCAGGACGGGTTCACAGCAAGGCAGCTTGGTTAAGCGGGGACAGGTGGGCGACAGGGAACGCCGACAGCCGGGGGTCGATCCTGGCGTGGATCTCCGTCTCACAGGGAAGGCGACCAAGGTTCCGAGCTGCGGGCTCTCCGGCAGGACACGGGTGGCTCCAACACTCTACAGACGACTTGTGACGATCCGGCGCTGAAGGCTGGGTGGCGTCTGGTTAAGAAGCGACCGGGGCGCCATCTGATTGGCCGATCTCCACCCGTTCCTGCTGCTGGAAGATTGAGCCTGATGGAACCCACCTGAGGCTCCTTAATTGCTGCTGGGCTGTGTGACTGGGAAGGCAGGAAGGGGGAGGGGAGAAGGGCACTAACTGGGGCTGGCAGCTGCCAGCCTGACAATTACAAAGCTTCTAATTAGTTTTTTTTTTTTTTAAATCACATCCCACCACTAATATCAACATGACATTGGTTCATGCGTTTTATTTGAACATTTTAAGCAAAAATAAAGACATTTTAGGCATCAAACACTTAATTTCCTGCAGCCATTTTTGACGGAAATGTATTTATGTGAAGGGAAACACAAAAGTGAAGCACCAGATGACGATTTAAAATGGCTTGGCTTTCAAATATTTATTCTCGGGACTTTTCTCACTAAAAATATCTTAGATTTTGTGCCTTTTGTTTGGTAACCAATTTAAATCACTGATAATTTATTTGTTTTTATTGGTGTAGAAACCTCTAGATTCTCGTAACTCAGGTGTCTTTTAGTAGATTTTCTGTGCATGTCTGTGTTTTGGGGATGATTTATTTGGAATCATGTAAATCTCAACTGTTATTGAAACAGACTTAAAACGAGAATTCAACATATTTTGGCCTTAAAGACTCGTCCCTGTTGGAGGCGCCGTTGCATCTATGACTGATGTTCGTAGAAGACAAACTCAAATGCACCATCATTAGTTTGACATTACAGTGATGCAACTGCATTTAAGAACATTTTTGTAGCGTTTTTTGACAGGTTTTAATTGTAATATTTGAAAAATTTCCCATTATTTAACAGCAGTTCCCTGTTTTGTAAAAGTACAGGTAATATTTTAGTGAAATTACCAAAATATTTCTGACATGCAGAAAAAAAAGGCCAAAACTGTAAATAATGTCAACATCTGCACAATGAAACTATAATTTAACGCAGATATTTGCCATTAAGGGCTGAAAATCTTTGCTCTTTAACAGTGTGAGACCATAAAATGACAGTTTTAAAGGATGTGAAGTTGATTTTGCAGGTATTTCCTTTTATTTGTACAGATTTCTTCTCTTTTAGGTTCTTGAAGATGTTCCTCCAAATGTCTTCTCAACCCTAAAAGTAAAGTCCAGTTGTTTCTTTTATTGTAGCTGCTTAATTCTGGTGCCTGCACTGATCGAGTTGGGTGTAAAAATCAGGTCTGCAAGTGTATTTATCTGGGATCAAAACCAGTAACAGCTCATCAAAATGTCAACACAAAGCACCAGACAACAAAAACAGAGACAAATAAACCGCTAAAACCTAAAAACACACCTTAAAGTTTGTGTTTCTGTCAGGTTTGTGTAGAAAAATAAGAGCTGTGCTGCTTTACTAAACCTTAGAGACGTTAAACAGTGAAGTGACGCACGCCACCAGCAACCTGAGGAGGCTTTTAGCTGCTGCCCCGTCCATTCCCACCCCTCCTTTCTTATGCTTTTTGCACCAGTGGATGTGTGAACTCAGTCCGGCCGAAAGCAAACAAACACACAGTGACACCAGAGGCGATCCGCTGGGGACGAACCGCAGGAAGTCGCAAGCACAAAACACTGAACCAAAGCTTCTTCACCTACATTTCGATCATTATTTCACCGTTTTAGCTCCCATTCTTGCACGTTTTGGACTTGTTTATGCGTCAAAACAATCCTAAGCAGATTCTCAAGCAAATATGGACAAAAACCCAAGGCGAAAACAAAGCCGAGGCCCATAAAGCCTCGTCTCCGAGTGCAGAACGCTGTCTGCTGCCGACCTTGCATCTTTAATGAGCAGCCCAGAATCATTTATGAGAGTTTTCTTTCTCCCGCAGCCTTCAGCCGGTTAACTTTGCCTGCTTGTGACGTGATCAATCATCCAAGCAAGATGTTGTGTGTCCCACTTTAGCCGCCGCCGCCACAGCGAGCTCTGCTCCGCGGGGAGAGGACCAGGAAGCAGCGGCCCAGAGCAAACGCATCGCCGTGGTGTCGCTCACTGACATCATCCACAGCATTATGAGCCGTCCTGGTTACCGCTAGCAGGACAGCTCAGTGTTGGTGTTGATGAAAGGAAGCCAGAACACGAGTGGAGTTCAAACTGAGCAAGATGTTTGTGCAGAAAGTAGAATGAAAAGCAACTGATTTCCAGCCTCAGTGGACTGAGCTTAGATATCTTTAAAAAACAGTACATCAAGTATTAATCTTTAAATCACACTGAAACAGATTCTGGAAAAAATGTGTAGCACGGCCATGTTTTTATAAAGTTGTGAAGCTAATTTGAAGAAAATTTTTCAACTCGGCTTGTCGAGCAAATTAACTCGACTTTGCAGTGTCAAAGTGGAAAGAAAATGAGGAGAAATCTTCAAGAATCGGCATAATCAGGAATGTTGCAGTTACTATTTTATATCGGTTAATATCAGCGAAAAATCTTCACCCAATTTATCATTCAGCACTAAAATGTAGAGAATGATGTCTGACTTCTTTATTCCAATCTCAACATCTTATCCAGCCTCTGTGTTCAATGCACCAAGCTGTGAGTTTAAACGTTTTCAGTTTTCCAGAACAAAGTTAATAATAAAGCACGATGAGCAACAAAACTTGTCATGTAATCCATAAAAAGTAGAATATGGGCTCTATAAAATCAAACACACACATAAAATACACACATAAATCAATCAATATTTTTTTAAAAAAATTAAAATGTCACAATTATCCAACAAGAAGAACCTAGTTTGGTTCAAATCTCACCAGATGTGCAAATGAATGGAGCAAATCTGACTTTTATTCTGAAACTCTATTTAGTATTGAGATGCAACTACGGTTTTAGAGCTCAAAATTCTCCACCTAAGTTATCTTTCAGCACTAAAACGTAGAGACTGATGTCTGACTTGTTTTAAATCTCAACATTTTATCCAACCTCACACTGACTCTGTTGCATATTTAAATGTGAAAAACGCTCTTCCACTTCCTGTGTTTGCACCGAGCTGCTGTTAGCGTCCGACATTTAGCGCATAGAAAAGCTCTGAAATATTTAAGGGCCATCTATAACCACTCAGGCCTGTTCCCTGATGGAGAATGTGGACACTGACCTGCTTTATCAACCTGCAGCCTTTGGAGCCTACGTTACCCACAATGCCTTGCACCAAGCCACAAATGAGCAGCGCTGGATTCAGGTGTTTGATTTAACCGTCAGACTCCGTGTTAAATCCCAATCATGTGCTGATGGATACATTTCTGTCCGCCTCGGTTGTTGTTCCTGCTTCCTCCTGTCTGCAGCAGGAAGCCTGGATCTGTCTCCACCCGTGGGCCTGTCGGTGTACATTAGCTCCACCTCAGCACACAGATACTCCTGCATCAAGGTAAAACACTGCTGCTCGATGAATAATGGACACCGGCTTTATCTGTGGCAGCGCTTCACGGCGACTCTGAGTGTTTTACAGACAGTAAAACAGAAATCAATAAGGCAGCGAGATTCGAGTTTTGGGCGGGAAGTTAACGGAAAGTTTGGTCTTTAGTGTGGGAATGAATCCCTGATTAATTTGACGCCGCCAAGCGTCTCTGAGTGACAGAAATGTCCAGAAGGCCGAGCAGAGCGCCATGTAAGCCGTCATGAAGGTTTAAACAGAGAGCTAATGGCCGGTGCTAACAGGCAGCTAACGGCCGGTGCTAACAGGCAGCTAACGGCCGGTGCTAACAGGCAGCTAACGGCCGGTGCTAACAGGCAGCTAACGGCCGCTGCTAACAGGCAGCTAACGGCCGGTGCTAGCAGGCAGCTAATGGCCGGTGCTAACAGGCAGCTAATGGCCGGTGCTAACAGGCAGCTAATGGCCGGTGCTAACAGGCAGCTAATGGCCGGTGCTAACAGGCAGCTAATGGCCGGTGCTAACAGGCAGCGAGGCTTTTAGGGAGGAAACCCCCACCATCAGAGTAACCCAGATCTGAGCTGCGACTCCCTGCAGGCTGCTGCAGCTCGCAGACAGCTTGGATTAAACACACACTCCACTCAATAACATCTGAAGGAGACCTTTCCTCCTTTAATTAACTCAGAAGGTGCAGCTCTCAAGGAGCAAGCTTCATGTTTAGCTCGTTAGCATGTTTAGACAGTTAGCACGTACCAAATGTGGCCAGAACACCACTCTAACTCAACTAGGAGTAAAAAGTATTTGGTGAAAAGACTAGTACTGAGTAACTGTTTGATTGTAATGTCTGATTTATTTATTAGAAATGATGTGATCAGACAGACAAATGTAAAATGTGCAAATTCTGGTATTTGCAAATGATAAAATAAAAGAAATAGCAAAAATAAATGACATCTTTACAAAATGACAAGTTAAGGTACAAGAAACACAAATTTGTAAAAACGACAGTAAAACTTGTTAATTTTTAACATAACTATGTTACAAAATTTGCCATCTGTGGACGCTGTTGAAGAAAATTGGCCTTTAAAGTCTTTAAATACAACTTTTCAGAGGTCATTTGGTGTTGAATTAGTCTTGCTTTGATAAAGCATTACATGAGGAATAAAACTTTCAATTTTACTTCAACATAAGGCTCAGTTTACTCCTTGCTGGATGCAAATTGGAACAAGATATCAGTTGCTGTTGGAAGCCATATTTTAAAACCAGTTTATTTTAGATCCAAACCAGCTATTCCCAGGGATGCCCCACATCCTGGAGAATATGTCCACTATGTACATGTTTAACTGGCTCATTTTAGCCCACTCTCCCCTACATACAGTATGTATCTTATATTCTACAACCTCAGTTGTTCTCTAGATAAACATCAGTGACATCACATCGTCACACCAGCGGCTGAGCTTTCAGTCTGTTTACTAAAACCCTGCTGCAGTTGAAGCCGACACATGGTGAGCTGAAAGGTCACGAAACCTCCAGAGGATGTGCGTTTATGTGTGTGTGTTTATGTGTGTGTAACTCTGCAGTCGACTGTCCTGACCTTTACCGAGTGTCGGTGTTCGGCCTTCAGGCTTCCACCTCAGTGTGACGTTCGGCTCGAACCACCGCCGAGTTTCTGTGCCGATGAGACGTCTGACGGACGGTTCGCTGCACCAAACTGTGAGCGCAAACATTTTCAGTTTTATGAAACAAAATTCAAAATAAAACGCAGCTGTGGCGACGTAGATAAGAAACAAAACCTGTCAAGTGACCCGATAGGCTCTTTAAAATCAAACAAACACGTAAAATACACACATAAATCAATTCCTGTTTAAAAAAAACTGCCAAAAAATTTCACAATTATCCAACAAGAAAAAGCTAGTTTGGTTAAAACCTCACCAGATGTGCAAATGAACAGAGGAAATCTGACTTTTATTCTGAAAATCCATTTAGTGTCACTTCCTACCTTTATTTAAATTTTAAAAATCCGATTATCCCAGTGTGACTAACAATAATAAATAATACAATTATTTAATGCAGCACTTTGAAACACAAAGTCAGAGTTAATTATGACCTCTATGGATAAGTTTAAGTAACTAAACTACTGGTGAGGTAGTTTTTGGTGGTTTTAAACATCAAAATTCTTCATCTAATCTATCTTTGTGCTAAAACGTAGAGATTAATGTCTGATTTCTTTCAAATCTTCAAATCTCAACATTTTAACCAACCTCATACTGACTGTATTCGCTGAAACAAACTGTGAGCTCAAATGTTTTCAGTTTTATAAAACAAAATTCAAAATAAAACACAGCTGCAGTGACATAGATAAGCAACAAAACGTGTCAAGTAACCCAAAAAGCAGAATGTGGGCTCTTTAAAATCAAACAAACATGTAAAATACACAGATATTTAAAGAAAATTACCAAAAAAATGCCACAATTATCCAACAAATAGAACTTAGTTTGGTTAAAACCTCATGAGATGTGCAAATAAACGGAGGAAATGTGACTTTTATTCTGAAAATCCATTTAGTATCACCACCTAATTGTCTTTAAACATTAAAAATCTGATAATCTCAATAAAATTAGTTGATGCAGCACTTTGAAACACAAAATCAGGGTCAAATATGACCTCTATGGATAAGTTTAAGTAGCTAAACTACTTGGTGACTTAGACACTGAAATTATTTTGCACTTAATTAATCAGGCGTATTATCTGCCGTACGCCTCCAGAAGGTTTATTTTTAGTTCAGTAATAATCTGCAGTCTTGTCCTAAAAGGCAGAATCAAGCAGGACTGTTGTGATGCTCTAAAAAACCAGATAAAGTGTAGTTTAATGTCAATACATCAGCATGTAAACAACCAGACTGCTGTGATTCTGTTTGACAGGACATTTGTGTGTTTTCTGTCAGTGTGACGCTTCACTGATCATCTTCACCTGCACGGTTTCACCTTTCACCTCCACCAACGTTACCTCGTCCGCCATGTCAACATGCCAAAACAGGTTGGATCAGTGCGTGTGTTTTGCCCACCCCGGCGAGCCAGGCGGGTGGAGAGGTCGACAAATATTGATGCCGGAAGCAGAAACGGCCAACTGAAGGAGCAGAAAACTTCCTTCATCTGTTTTTATTTTACTTACACCTGTGATTCGGTGCTAATTTCTAATATTAAACTGCATTTTAACATTTTGCAAAAGAACTTGCTGGCAGGAAATTTAAAAAAACAAAATCTCACCGAAAATTAGACGTGATCTGCTTGATAATGCCCAAAAATGTACTAATAGTGGATGGATTTCATTATTTTTTCAATAATAAATGTATTTAGTTACACTGAGGCACATTTTTTAGCAGTAGACTTTAATTCTATTTTTATTTGATCGGGATGATGCAATAAATAATCATTCCAAAACATCCTCTAATTTGGCAAATACGCACATGATAAAATTAATATATGCAGCAGTATTCACTCTCTACAGTGTTTTCCACTAATATTAACAAGGACATAATGATGTTATTTCCCTAAAACTATGACCTAATAATATAATACTCTTAATAAAGGCTGAAGAAATACAGATTTGAGGAAAACACCAAAGTTCTGTTCACATTCAGTCCAACTTTGAGGTATTACCAACATTCTAAATGCATTTTCTTCCACATTAAAGAAAACAAAGCCAGTTATTTACAGTATATTAACTCCAGAAATGTTTACATTATTGTCCGGCTGCCCTTTGCTGAGATTATTTCACCTGTCAGAATGAAATCATTGAAATCCATGACTGTTTGTTGCGTATAGATTATATTTAAAGATGGACAAACCCTCTGGTTTAAGCCTTAATAGAATTTAAACGGAGGAGTTTTCTAAAAATCCACCTCATGTGCAGTTGTTGTGAACAAGGAAACTATCTATAGAGCCTGAAAGCATATTTTATTCCAGGCTGTAAACATTTTTATTTCAGCTGTAAAGTTGCACATTTTAACATGGAAGTCTCACTTTTGGAAGCAGCCTCTGGTGGACATGTGAGGAACTGCAGCTTCAGGCACGTCTTCATTTAGACATTTAGACGGATGTTTGTTTGGATGGTGTAAATACATTTTACCTGCACAGAAACAACAATACAACTCTGTGCAACTTCAACTTTTACCTGTCAGGAGGCATTTTCTGCAGTTTCAAACGCTACAAATCAAAAACGTCAGACGTACAGGACATCAGTCATATTTTCTCTACAGGTGACCACGCTGACGAAACCTTTGATGCCATCATTCGACAGTTTGTTTGTCTTTGTTTGTTTGCCGTGTTGGCTTTGATACGTTGAATAATTCAGAGTATTTTCCGCGTCCTGCTGCTGCTGGTTTTTTTCAGTTTTCGAGGAAGCTGCTCCCAGATCTGCTCTGACCTAAAAGCTCTGACATCTCAAGGGGTGATCACACGCTGAGCTGCTGAAAATACTGCAAGAGGGGGTGTGTGTGTGTGTGTGTGTGTGTGTGTGTGTGTGTGTGTGTGTGTGTGTGTGTGTGTGTGTGTGTGTGTGTGTGTGTGTGTGTGTGTGTGTGTGTGTGTGTGTGTGTGTGTGTGTGTGTGTGTGTGTGTGTGTGTGTGTCAGCGTCCACACTAGAAAGCGGAAACACAACCTTGACCTACATACTGGATAAACAACCAGAGGAGAGGAAGTGATGGTGGAGGTGAACGAAGAAACGTAATGGATGAAGATGGAGGAGAAAAGTCAGGAAGAGGTTAAAGAAGACAAGAAAAGAGCCAATAGAGGAGATGAGCTGCTTTTCCTTTATGCATTTCTATGTAGTATCACACTGGAAAAAGTTCACGGGAACGACTGAAGTTCCCCAAAAAAGCTTTCATGTTTGCTTGAGCTGGTTTTATACATGTTTCTTTCTCTGGTTTCAACTCCAGACACCATGAAACATGGTCAACAATTACAACTTTCCTCTTTATAAACCAGTTCCTGAAGACTTTCCCATTTCTTCCTCATAGACAATTTTTTTCTCTTGTTTTTCTCAAGGTTTTTAGCGGGTTTTTTTTATACTTGTTCAAGGTGGTTTTTGATGTTTTGCAAAAAAAGGTTCATGCTCATAAACCCTCATGATTGATCATTTGTTTCTATCATTGTTTTCTACTCTATCTTGCAGGAAACTTGGCCAACAATTACAGCTTTCCTGTTTATAAACAGTTCCTGAAGACATTTTTTCCATTTTCCCTCGTAGAAGGACAAAGTTTTGTTTGTTTCTTCTTCATCTTTGATGCTTTTAAGGGTTTTCTGGCTTCTTCTGTTGTGTTTATTAGTTTTTGCACTCACCTGAGGTGGATTTGACTATTTCCAAAGTGCTAAATGCTTCATGAAAGAAGTTCTGAGTAAGTTCTGATGTCAGAACATTAACTCACATGACTTATCAGCTGTTTCTTTTGTTGACTTCGTGTCCAGACAGCAGAATTTTTTTTTTTGATACCTGCAGTCTTTCCTGATTAGAAACAGTTCCTGAAAACTTTATTCCCCCATTTTTTTCTCGTAGACGGACAAAGATCTGTTTGTTTCTTCTTCTTCAAGGTTTTAAGGGTTTTCTGGTTTCTTCTGTGAGGCTTATTAGTTTTTTTCACTTACTTGAGGTAGTTTTTGAATTTTTCTAGAAAGCGTTGATGCTCCATGAAAGATGGAAACATGTTTATCTCTTCTGACGTCAGAACATTGAACTCACACGACTTATCGGCTGTTTCTTTTGTTGTCTTTGGACAGAAAACGTGACCAAGAAAGAATGTTTCCAACTTTTCTCTACTAAGAGGCCAAAGGTTTGTTTGCTTCTTCGGCTTCTATGTTTTCTAGCCACATAGCCTGTACTGCCACCTTGTGATGAAAGTACGCCGCATAGTTTATCGATTTCAAAGGAGTTAATGGAAGCAGCACTAATTCGCGTAGTCTTTGTGTTTTTTTTTTTATGTTTTCACAACGTTACAAAAGTTTGCTTTAAATTATTAACAGTTACATGGCAATGTCACCTAAGTAAGGAAGTAACTAAGAGAAGGTGGATGAATTATCAGATCTGAAAGAGAAAAATGACAAGAAATAAGGAAGAACCAACCAGAAGATGAGATGAAAAGATGGGAAGGAGAAGACAACGAAGACAGCAGATAAGAAAGAGCAAAGATGGAGATAAAATGAAGAAGATGAGGAGATTGGAGAAGAAAAGAAATGGAGGAGAGGTCAAAAAAAGAAGTACAAATGTGGGGAAATGAAGAATGAATGGAGGAACAGTAGAAGAAGAAGGAAGGAAGAGAAGGAACGAGGAGAGGAGCTGGTTTGGAGGTCATGGTCCCCCGTTGGTCTGATGGATCCACACTGACAACCAGAGACCACTGGAGACTTAGTGTTGCTGTGTGTGTGTGTTACTGTGTGTGTGTGTGTGTGTGTTACGGTGTGTGTGTATATGTGTGTGTGTGCGTGTGTGTCCTCAGCCAATCTCACTCCGACACACACCTCCTTTACCAGGTTCCCTGGAGGTGTTTTCTTTATCGACTGTGGCTTCTGTCTGGAAACACACACCCTTTAAAACGCACACTCTTTAAAACACACACACGGAGGTCAGAGGTCACACAGGAAGTACTTTAGGCACTGTACGATCAGAGAGTCATCAGATTGTAAAGGTCACGGAGCAGAGATGTTCTCCATATTCTGACCAAGTTCCGCTTTGTTAGCTTGAATTAATGAAGCTTAGACGACATAAACACAGCGACTCAAAGACAAATCTGAATAAACACAATAAAATAAAGGAAAACAAACCCAGCCCTATAAAAATTCATCTTCTACTTTAATTGAATGCCAAAGAGAAGAAATGAGCAGTAAACCGTGTCAAATAACAATGAACTAAAATCAATTCTGTTAATTTTACCCCCCAAAAATAATGAAATTATTAAATTTTTGAACATTATCAAGCAGATAACATCTAATTCTGTGTCCAGTTGGTTAGTCGACCTCAGTGCTCTAAAGTTGGGGATTCAAATGTAACAAATCTGCTAAATAAGGAGGTGCCAACCCATTAAAAACCTTAAAAAAATGTTAAAATCAAACCTGAAAGTGACAGGAAGTCAGTGGAGGGAAGAGAATACTGGTGTGATGGCGCTTTCTTTTTCTGTTAAAAGTTGCATTTGGACGCACTGGATTACCGTTAGCGGAATTTTATTTATTTTTTTGCTTGATAGAGCCATAAAAATCTGGTAATATAAGAGGTAGATGCCACGAGTTTGTAGACAAATGTTGGTGCAACTTTACTGGTCAGAAAATAGTATTTTTGTTGAAAAATTAGCAGTTTTAAGGTTTTATTCCACCCAAAATACTACATTGTCCAACTACTTGTGCTATAAAGGTTCATTCTACCCAAATATCTGCTTTTTTCTCAAAATACTTACATTTTTAAAAGTTTATTCCACCTAAACTTTTACTTTCTGTCAAAGTACTTAAGGTTCTAAAATATTTTTTCTGCCCAAAATACTACTTTCTGACAAACTATTACCAGTTTTAAAGCTTTATTCCACTCAAAATACTGCTTTTTTTGTTGACGTACTTACATTTATAAAAGTTTATTAGACCCAAATTTTTACTTTCTGTCAAAGTACTTAAGGTTCTGAAAGGTTTATTCCACCCAAAACATTGTGCTTGTGCTATAAAAGTTCATTCTACCCAAAAATCAGCTTTTTTCTCTAACTGGAATTAGAACTAAATTAAATAGTATTGGTCCAACGCTGGACAGAACACAAACTTCAGTCTCCTGGAAGAAATGGGTGTTTAAAATAAGTAAAAACTCACTTTTACAGTAAGTTTTTTTCCATTTTTGGTGCTTGTATCTTACAAAAATCCCAACGAATTGCACCAAACTGACCTGAACTTTGTAGACCAACCGCATATCTGTGTTCAGTAGCAAGATCTTAGTTGTGCGATATTTCTAAGCAACATTGCTGAACTCTAAACTTGCTCTTTTTTGTGTGTAAAAGTGGCTGAAAGTTTTCAAGACAAAAACACCAAACTCCAGATGCAGTTCTGAACCGTTGACTTCAGAAGTAATTAAAAATCTGACGGCTGATTGCAGTGATGATGATGATGATGGTGATGATGGCCCTCAAACTGGTGATGATGATGATTCAAAGGAATGGCTTCACACTCAGCAGGAGTCTATCAGAGTCTTTGTCATTATGATGGCAGAGTTTCTACAAATGGTGACAACTCCACTCTTCACTATCAAAACAATCTTTTGTCGACTTTTTTTTACTAAAACTAATATTTTTGAAGTAAATCACGACTTTATTGGTTTCTTTACCACCAATTGTACCTAAATTTGAAATTTCTTTCATCTTGTCGCCCCAAAGTTGATATTTTATGATGATTTTAAATTTTAGAGGGTTAATTTTTCAAAGAAATCCAATCCTATGTTGTGAAATCCAGAGAATGAAGGTGGAAAAGTGAGACTTTTTCTTTTGTCCTGCTGTATTTCCCAATAATACTTCATGCTAGCCTTGCAGCCTTTGCCTTTGTTGTAGAGATTCGGGAAAACTGCAGTCTTTCTGCACTTTTACAAGGATTTTTTACTTGAATCATGTTACATATTTAAAAATTAGCTGCCTCAAACTGACCTTTTTCTTTCACCTTGTATGTAGTGTTGAGTGTTCAGTCACTCCTTCTGGGATTCATCTCATCCGTGGACACATGGAGGTTTTCCCAGTCCACTATCAACTGGTCTCACTCTTTCCAGCAACAGGTTTCTATTCCAGCTGAGCAGTGAGCGAAAGAAGACCAGTAGTTTTTCAGAGGGCGCTGTCTTTCTGCTTCTATCCTCACAGTGGTGATGAACACAAATGTACTTCTAAAAGTTCCTGACTCATTTTTCAACATAGTCTCCTTTAGCTTGAATGCGCTTGGTCCACCGATGTTCAAGCTTTACTATGTCTTCATGGTAGGAGGTCACATCTTGAGCCTCCAGATACTCCTAAACACCATTCATGACTCTATTATCACTCTGAAAATGGTGCGAGGTCAGACGGTTTAAGTTTTTGTGGATGCTGTTGTAGGGGAGTTCTTCCTTGCCACTGTCGCCTTAGGGCTTGCTCTGGGGGTTCCAACATATGGGTTCTGTACAGCGTCTTGAGACAATCTGAACTGAAATTCTGAATTCTCCTTCATGGTCTTGTTCACGCCTTCACACCATCTGGCAGCAGTAATTAACTGACACATGTGAAACCCATCGACACCATCCTGGACGTCCTCGTAGTCGCCGTCCGTCAGATCTGAGGACCTGATTGAAGACTTGACAGCGGCAGGGACAATCTGTTGGAGCCTTGTTTTCATGACCTCCGCAACCTCACAGCTGCCATGTTGGATCTGAGGAGGGGCGTGAACGAGCCGCCGTCACGTTCGTTAGCACCTCTGACTGTCAGATACACAAGTTCTCCGACAGTAACACAACTCTTACTGTGTCAGAAAGGGTTTCATAGATTCATCTGACTTTAATGGGTGGAGGTCAGACTGACAGACAAGTTTTTTCTAGCATCAACAAGTATTAAAGTTGTCCTGCTACCACTGGACAACTGTGTCACGTACCGCAAAACTATTAGCGCTACTCTTGCTACAACTTCTGCTACTGTTACTACTACTGCTGTCCGTAATCAGTAACAGTTTCTGCTTTACTACTTTGTTTTTGACAACAATCCACTCACATTATGTCCTTTATAATATGACTTATGTTTTAAAGGCCTACTTGACTCAAAATACTACTTTCTGTCAAAGTTCCTATTGTTTCAGGGGTTTATTCCACCCAAAATGCTACATTGTCTTCTGGTTTTATAGGTTTATTCCATGTAAAATTCTGTTTTCTGTCAGGTTTTGAAGGTTTATTGCACTCAAATACTACATTGCTCATCTACCTACGATTTATTTTGCTGATAAAGTTTATTCCACGCAAAATAATACATTTTCCAAGTACTTGTGGTTTAAAGGTTTATTCTACCAAAAGATCTACCTTTTTGTCACTGCTTTGTAAAATAAAGGTTAATGTCACCCATAATAATGCTTTTTATCCCACAGTTTAATGCCAGTTTATGGAATTAATATGAGGTCAACATAAAGATGGAAGCTACAGCCTTTATAGTTGCTAATAAATGTTAACTTTGCATTGAACAAATAAAACTTTATCATTCATCTTGTAAGAAAATATTCAGTTAATAATACAACTCTGCCTTAGTTTTCTAGTTCAGCAGGTGGCGCTGTCATGGAAAACAAGCGTCCTGTAGCTGTTCCTGCTGACAGACCTCCTTGTTTTCTAACAGACCTGTGGCGCCCCCTGCTGGCTGACAGTAAGAACTATTATTTCTATCCCATAATCTCACTTTCTGCTTCTCCTTCCTGCTTTCTGGATGAGATGCATTCACAGTTTTAGCGTTAAACGCCTTTTTAAATGCACTTACTGTGAGCTGCTTTGGACGCTTTATTAACACGATAAAACATATTTATTTGAATGTTTCAGGTAAATAAAAAACAACAAAGAAATCAGCTGATGTCACAGTGAGCTGCATAAAGAAGTGTCAGACTTTAATATTCCCCAGAATACGAGGTAATCCTCGTCGTCACGGGGATTAACGTCTTCATGGAGCTTTCATGGGCTCCACTGTCTTACTGTAATCCTCCTGATAACACATCTGGATCTGCAGGATTAGGACCAATACAGGTACTACTACAGAGGTAGCACCACTACTAGTACATGTAGTAGCAGTGGGTTTGCTTTGAGTTATTTCCTTTATTTTGCACAGAAACCTACTTTGTATTCCCTCATAACCTCATGGACTCCTCTCATTGGGATCATTTCAGCAGGTTTTGTTGCCGTTAGCAGCTGGATAATCCCGTTAAGAGTAGAAGGAAACCAAACAAGTTTCCAGCTGCTGTTATTGTGCAGCTTCCATTATTCAGGTCGCTGTGAAACCGGATCTCCACCGACATCCAATATAGTCTACTGTACCGTCTGCAGATTGAGTTTCTCATGGAGGCGACGGCACAGAATGTTCACAGAAACACACATTTCACCCAGCAGAGTCCACTAACTGGGTTTCTTTGTGCTTTTAATCCTACGTACATAAAAGAAGTAGAAGAAGAGATGATCTGAGTGGAGGAAGAGAAGAAGAAAATGTCACAAATCAACAGAAAACACAAGAAGAAAAATCCCACCAACATAAAAAACACAGAATAAAGCACAAAAAACAGATTAAACACAATATTATACAGCTTTTACCTGCTTCTTGTTGATTATTTACATGTTTATTTAGTTAATTATGTATCTCCTCCATGTCTAAAGATGTATTTTTAATGTAGCTTTCAGTTAAATCCTCTTAAATCCCTTTTTTCCCTCATTTTAAACTGTTGCTGGCAAACTTTCAGTCGAGAAAAGTCAAGTTTTCTCTCAGTTTTTAGCTGTTTCAAAAGATTTTAGACACATTTTTCCATTTGTTTTGACATTTAAATACACCTTTATACATTTTTTTCGTTTTACATTTTGTAGATGAATATATATATACACACACACACACACACACATATATATAATAATAACAATAAAACTGATGTATTCCTGCAACAGTGGGTTTTACAGGGTCAATAATGCATTTAAAAAAAATGTTTTAAACACTCATAGTTTTTTCAAACATATAATTTAGACTTTTTTCATGTAAAACACATTATAAATTTACAAAATATGAAGAATTTTAGATTATTTTTACCCAAACATATATAAAACCTATTTTGAATAAACGGCTCAAACATTAATGTATCAGCAAAAGTGGCTGATTACTGTAATTTAATCGTGTTTAATATCACTAATAGTGAGCGTTGTTCAGCATTTGTCTAATGAATGAACTTTATTCGTTATTTGTGCCTTTTTCCTGCGTAATATTTTCACTCTGAGACGTTTAATGGAGTGTTTCAGACCAGTTGGACTGAAAACATCCCATAAATGTGACTCAGCTAGAAGCTGAAAAGCAGAACAGAATGTGGGTTAAAGAGCCGCAGGATGAGCTCTGATTCCTCAATCATCAGGCGCTTTATCCGTGTCCGGGATTTGGACGTATTAATGTAATCTTTCAGTGACCGACAGGTTCATCGTCCGTCCCACACGGTGGAATAAATAAAGTCACATCTGGGCTGATGTTAAAGCATCAGTTTCAGCACCAGTCCATGTTTAAAGTGTTAGTTTAAACATTCACCTTTTCAATGTTTAAACATGCATTTTTATATTTTTAGAACAGTTTTAAACAAGCATCTTTTATTTTACACAGATTGAACTTTTTTCTGCATTTCTGTACATTTCTTTTAGCCTTTTACAGTTTAAATATGTTTTTCTGTGTTTTAGAAACATGTTTAAGCTGTTGTTGGTTTTTACATTTTAAACACATTTTTACATTTATTTTAACATTTAAGCACAACTTTTTACATTTCAGTGTTTAAGCAAGCAATTTTTTTTTACATTTGCAAGTTTGCTTTTTTTTTAAAACTTTTTTTTACATTTATAAATGAACACTAAAATTTTGTGTTTTTTTTTAACTTTTACCAAACATTTGAACAGGAATTTCCATTTGAAACACATTTTTATTCCATGTTAATCAAGTGTTTTTGCTTTTTTGGTGTTTATTAATTTATTTTTTTACATTTTTAACAAGCTAAATAATCATTTCCCCTTTTTAAAGCTCACTGTTCAGCAGCATGGAGATATGAGATCCCAGAATCAGCCATCAGGTTGAAACAGTGAAATTATAACCTCAGATTTATAACCAAGTTCTGCTATAACCCAGTGAATGTGATTAACTTGAATACTTATTTTTATCATCTTTGTTTAAAAGTAACTAAATGGAAGGAGGAACTCCCTGAGAAGTGATGGTTTTTATTGCTGTTTTTATTATCTTTGTTTCAAAGAAGCAACTGGAGAATCTCACTGAAAGGTGATGTTTTTGATTAATATGAGAAACTTATGAAAAGGGAATGCTTTTTAGGGGTTTGATTCCTATGAAACTGAGATGTTTTAAGGGCTTTAGTTTCCATAAGAAACTTCAAGAGCTTTTTACATTTATTGAGGGATTTTCTGCTCTAGATTTCAAATGAAACCAGATAAAAACACTCCACCGTCCACCTTTTAGTGGCTGAAAGCATTAAACCACCTGCAGATCAACGCTCCTGCATTCAATCAGATCCGTCCAGACCTTCTAACTGTCGTCTCCGTGGCCCAGTTTAGCTTCAATCTCTCCAAGCTCTGCTCTCATAACCTCCTCCCACAGCGCTGCCTCCTGGTGAATAATTGACGACCTCTTTCCTCCTCCGTCTCTGTGGGTTTTCCAGCCGTCAGTCCAGTTTCCACCTGCTGCCGGCTGGATGCTGACGACGGACGGACGGACGGACGGACGGAGCAGCTGCTGGTAAGAACAAACCTTTGTGGGTTTTTTTCCTTTTCGTGCAGAGAAATATCAGATCGATGTGTTTGGAGCTGCAGCAGGTTGGTTTTAACCTCACAGGTGATAAAAGGAACTTCCTCTGCTCCACTGTCTGAATGTAGAATTCACTGAGCTGGAATCACACAACCATCTGCTTCAATTCATAGATGATCCAAATGTAATCTGATTCCTCTAATGAGCTCCTCTGCAACTTCATTTTAACAACATTTTCCAGCTTTAGCTAAATGTAAAATGTCAAACGTGATTATTTACTGAAAATCTGATAACTTCACTTATAGTCAAAGTAAATGCAGTCGAGTTGCAGCAGAAAAATTAGAAGAAATGTGAACATTGCAGCAGTTTAAAGGGACAAAAATGTAATTTCAAGTAACCGCATTGACTGCTGCAGCTCAAATACACCTTTTAACAGCTTTAGTACCACAAAAAAAGCATTTTTTAAATATAATAATGTTGTAGTGCTTATTTATTCATATTTATATCATGTTTTCGCTGCATTTCTGCTCTTTTAGACACTAAAACTCCCTTTTTACACTCGTTTTATCTGATTTATTCCACTTTTCAGACACCAGAGTAACAATATTCAGAACATGATGTGACGTTTAAAACATAATAATACTCTAATTACTCCTGATGCCATTAAAAACTGTGAAAATCTTGCAGCAACATGTTGAAAAATGGCCTGTAAATCCCCAAAAATACTGATTATTGTCACTGTTGATGGATCTTCTGTCTAATTTTTTGCCTTTTGGAAATGCTGGAACACTTTTACAGCCTTTCTTCACTTTGTAATCAAGGTAAAGTCGGTCGAGTTGCAGCAGAAAAAATAGAAGAAATGCAAACGTTGCACCAGTTTAAAGGGACAAAAATGTAATTTCAAGTCACAGCATTGACTGCTGCAGCTCAGATACACTTTTTAACTGTTGTAGTACCACAAAAAAAGCATTTTTTAAATAGATATTAATATTGTATTTCTTTTTTATTCATATTTATATCATGGTCTCGCTGTATTTCTGCTCTTTTAGACACTAAAACTCTTTTTTAAACTCGTTTTGTCTGATTTAAGTCACTTTTCAGGCAACATTTAGAGCATCATGTGACATTTAATACATAATACTCTAATTACTCCTGAGGATTTACCCTCAGCTGATAAACCAGGTGAAGTAAAGTTCACTGATCTGCTGTCAGATCCTGATCCATCCTGTCTCCATGTCAGGGATCATTTATTATTATAAGTGTTAATAAATGACACTGATATGGATCCTGCTGCTGTCTGAAGCTGAATTTATTTAATTTAATCAGAGGAAAAACTCTGGAGGCGACAAACTGAACTAATTATTGGTTTAATTCCATCAATCTTCTACATTCTGATGCTCAATCTGTGACATTTTTGGATAAATCTGGTGCTAAAATGTGGAAAAAATCTCTTTAACTGATGCTCATCCAGACACGAAGCTGAAAATACAATAAAAATCCCATAAAAAAATGAAAATCTCACAGAAATACGTCGAATAATAGCCTGTAAATCCCCCAAAAATGCTGATTATTTTGGCTTTTATTGCATTTTCAGTCTAATTCTTTACAATTTGGCAATGATTAAACACATTTCAATCCATTTTTATGCCATGTTTTTTTTAATATAGTATGTTTTTCATACAAAAGAAAAAATATTTAGTCAAAAATGTGATTAATTAATGTTTCTATGGCAAAACTGAGACATCTAGAATATTTTAATCTGATTTCAAATATAAAATTAACAGCTTTAAAGGGAATTTCAGAGGCCAAATGGAGACTTAAATTTAACTTAAATAATTTTTGATGCTAAAAGTTGATTTTGTTTCTCATAATATTCCATTAAAGTCATTTTTGTTTGTATTTATTTAAATCTGAGCAATAATTTACTTTGAGGTCCATCAGAAGGTAAAGATTTATCTGCATGATTGTTAAATAATAATAAAAAAAGACGTAAAATGTGATTATTATTAAAATGTGTGGGGCTTTTTTAGAAAAGCAGCAAAAGTCTGTAATTGTATATTTGTAGCAAATGTAAAATACAGTGAAACGCTTGTAGAAGAAGAAATTCTGTTTTTGTAAAAACAGATTTTGTTTTGACATTTTATTTTGAAATTTCAAATGTATATTAATACTATTTCCTGTAATTTAGCAAAACAGGAAAATTCAGTAAAATAGCTGTTAAAATCCACCATTTCTTTTGTCTTATAAATAATGGAGAACATGTGTGAAATAAAGATATTTAGTCAGTCCAGTTTTTTAGTTTTAATTGTGGTTTTCTGTAATTTAACAGTTTTACATTTTTTAAATTTCCTAATTAAATAAAAAAAATAGAATCAACGAGTGGTTTGTCAAAAATGATTAAAAAGACAGACGTCAATAAAAATATTCAAGACAAATATCCTTTTTTTCATCCTTCTTACACCAGATTTCACTTTTTCCCTTCACAAGGTTCTGCTTGGTCTTTGTAGGAGGTTTCAGAACCGTTGCTGATCCGTCACTTCTAGATTAGTGGATTTCCCTCTGGATCAGTCGAAGCAGACGCTGTGATCTACAGATAATTCTGCTTCACTGGGTTTCATTAAATGTTGTGTAACTCTGACAGCTTGGACAGATGAGGAACACATTCACAACCTTCAGCTTCTCTGATTGTCTGTTTTTCTCGATTGCTAACGTCTACAGAAACATGGAGATGATCTGAGATCATCTTCTAACAGCCAGGTTTTGCTGCTGAATGGGTGAAAAGAGCGTTTTGAAAGTGAGAAACATCAGAAATACCCAGAAGATGTTGCAGAAACTGAAGTGAAGCCTGAAAACAGGAAGTCTGTTGAGCTGTAGGTCCAGTTCAGATCCAGAAATGAGCCCATAGAGAGTGAGGTTCTGGTGGTTCATCAGATGTTTCCTCCTTGTCGTTTCAGAGCCATGAAGCCGTCGCTGTTTCTGCTGCTGCTGCTGCTGCTGTCCCAGGCGTCCTGCAGGTCTCACAGCTCCTGGTGTGATCTCGGCTGCGACTGTCGAGGAGAACTCAAGTTCACCATCTGCTCTCGGGCTCAGCTGACCCAACCGCCCAGCCGAGTCCCGAGCACCACGGAGCTGCTGGACCTGTCCGACAACCTCATCTCCTCCATCACCACCGCCTCCTTCAGCAGCAACCGGAAGCTGCGAGTGCTGCTGCTGCAGAACAACAGCATCAGCCTGGTGGAGGACGGCAGCTTCTCCCAGCTGGAGTTCCTGCAGAAGCTGGACCTGAGCCGGAACCGGATCTCCACGCTGAGCGAAGGCTTCTCCGTGGGCCTGGTGTTCCTGCGGGAGCTGCAGCTCTCCCACAACCGTCTGACCAGCCTGGACAGCCGCAGCTTCCTGCACCTGGACGGCCTGCAGAGGCTGAACCTGAGCAGCAACGGCATCCACAGCATCCAGGTGAGGTCCTTCTCGCCCATGAGCGCCCTGCGGCAGCTGCACCTGCAGGACAACCGGCTGGGCTCGCTGAAGAGCGGCATCTTCTCCATGCTGCGCTCGCTGGAGGTCCTCAACCTGGCCGGGAACCGCATCAGCGACACGGAGCTGGGCGTGTTCAAGCCGCTCACCAGCATGACGCTGCTCAACCTGGCCGACAACCGCATGTCGGCCGTCTACTTCAAGACCTTCCTGAGCATCCACACCTACAGCACCCACATCCTGCTGGAGGGCAACCCCTGGAACTGCGACTGCGACCTGCAGAGAGTCTTCCGGAAGCTGCGCAGCATCCAGCGGCTCTTCCTGGACGACTACTACAACCTGACCTGCAAGACGCCGCCCGTCCTCCGGGACTACCTGCTGACGGACGTGGACACGGAGCTGTGCATCGCAGAGACCGTCACCGTGCTGGTCATCACCGTCACCGTGGTGATCACCGTGGTGGCCGCCATGCTGATGGGCGAGAGGACGAGGAAGAAGAAGAAGAGGGGGATGCACTGGACGCAGCAGGGAGATCTCTCAGACGAGTCGGACTACTGAGCTCCGCTTTCTGCCTTCCTTCAGATGGATGCTGCACAAACTGCAGGAAATCACTCCAGAAACGCTTCAGATGCACTTTGTTCTCCCCAAACATCAACTGATGGATGAAATCTAAACTATATGATGAAGAAAGCTTCATAGAGTTGTACTCAGTGTGTGGAAACAGAAACAGCAGATTTTACAGGTTTTATACCATTTAGACCACATGAGACAAAGACTAGATCTTTAATCATTTAAATCTGGAATATATGAACAAGAAGTTTTACTCCATGGGTGGAAAGAGGCTGTTCAAAATGCATTTATTCCTTTTGTGTACATAGAAACAAAGATTTTGCATCTTTTTCTTCATCTGGACCACATCAAACCAGGATTATTCCACCTAAACATATAAATCTAAACTAAAAACTTTTACTCAGTGTGTGGAAGCGACACAAAAGAGGATTTTACAGGTTTTCTTTTATACCATTTAGACCAAATGAGACCCAGTCTAGATCTTTAATTACTGTATTTTAGCTGGTCAAATCAGGACTAAAATAAAAATAAGCCTTTTTTCTCCATCTGGACCAAATGAAACCAGGTTTAGATCCAAAAATACTCCACTTACAGTAGTTAAATGTGGATTAGGTGGCCAAAAAACTCCTAAAAATACAGAAAAATAGATCATTTAATTCTATTTAACTGGAAAAAAAGAATATTTTATGGATAATTTTCCATCGGAACCACATGAAACCAGGTTTAGAACCAACAATACTTCACTTAAAGCTATTAAATGTGGATTATATGCAAGAAAAAGCTCCAGAAAGTTTTACTTGACATGAGGAAGCAATAAAAAAGAGCATTTTACCGTTTTTTTAATACCATTTAGACCACATGAGATCTAGAATCGCTGTATTTAAACTGCTCAAATCAGGACTAAGATAAAAACAATCACATAAATAAACTCCATTTAAAGTTGCTAAATGTGGATGAAATGCAAGAAAAAAACCTCCAGAATGTTTTACTCAATAAAAAGATGGGATTTTACAGTTTTTTATATCATTAAACCACACAGTATCACGTCTAGATCTTTCATTACTCTGTTTAAACTACTCAAATCAGGACTAGAATGAAATCTAGTTTGCAAATACACCTTTTTGTCCAACTGGTCAAAAATGAAACCAGGTTTAGAACCAAAAATACTCCATTTTAAAATGTTAAATGTGGATTATATGAGCTACAAAGCTGCAGAAACCTTTACTTGGTGTCTGGAAATGGAGAAAATCATCCTTTTTAGACCATTTACACCACAAAATACAACTAATAGATAACAAATTACAGTATTTAAACTGTTAAAATCAGGACAGGAATGAAAATAAACGTGTAAATTTACTTTTTTTCTCCAAAAACACTTCAAATGCTGCATATTTACCCCAAAAATTAACTGAACATGAATATTAACGACTTTATTACTGAGTGTTTCTTTTTTATATGAATTCATGTCATTTAATCACAGCCTGTGTGTCGTTAAAGTTTTATACTTTTGAACATTTTGCAAACAGGAAACCAGAAGTCTGCAGCTCCCCCTACAGGTGAGCAGGTTTTACTGCAATGCAAAGCATTTTCCGGCAGCAGCTGGGTGCGGCAGGTCGTTTCCTGGCAACGAGACGTTTTCCAGGAACTCCCACTCACCTTTCTGTACACCTGAGTTAAAATTAGCACTATTCCTGCTGTCCTGCATGTTCATATACAGCTTTTTAAATGAATTACACACAAAAAATCCCCCAAAACACTGATGATTGTCTATTTCTTTGCCATTTAGAAATGATTAAATACATTTTTCTGCCATGTTTTGTTGATTTAATGGGATTTTCACACAAAGGAAAACAAATGTCTGGTCAAAAATGGGATTAATTTTGCAAAACTGAAACATCTAGAGCAGGTCAACGCAAATATGTTACAGAAAACTTTAAAGGGAAGTTAAGAAGCAAAATCTACACTTTATCCACTTAAAGTTGACCTTGTTTGCCGTAATTCCATTAATGGCACTTTTGTCTTGTTTTTGTTTAAATCTGAGCACTGTTTTTACTGTGAGGTTCATCAAAAGTTAAATATTTATCTGCGTAAATGTTAAATAATCATAATAAAGAGGCAAGTGGTGGTTTAATGTTTAATTTTTATTGGACTCCTACAGTCAGTCCAGGCTCAGCTTTAAAGCGGAAGTGTGTCTTTAAAATGAATTACTGGGATGTTTTCCAATGTTTTGACTGTTATTAATGGAAGTTTCCCTTTAATTGAGACACTGGAGACGTTTAGGAGGAGTCAGAAGTCAAACCGGCAGAATTCACCTCAGACTGATGTCAAATATGGACAAAATAAAAGCATTGAAAAACAACGTGGAGGTTTAAATAAATGCTAACTGTAAAGCTGTAATCCTTTTTTTTTAAACCATCAGTTAGTCTCACGTTTGAAAATCTATTTTATTTTTATTTAATTCTTAGCAATATTGTAATAAACGTGATGATTTCGACAGCAAATAGGACCTTTTCAGCCTTAAATATTAAAATATGTTAAGGAGACAAATCATCGCATTGATTGATTTGAAATTATACAATATAACGTGATATAACGCATTATAGTGTCATAGAATATATTTAAATTGTATAATATAATATAGCACATTATAACGTTATAGAATTTATGTAAGTTATATAAAATAATGCAATGTATTCTAGTGTAATATAATTTATTAAAAATATGTGTAATATATGATATAATGTAACGCATTGTACTGTAATAAATTAGTTTAAAAATATATAATATAATATAATATAATATAATATAATATAATATAATATAATATAATATAATATAATATAATATAATGCATTGTAGTGTAATATAGTATGTAATTTATAATATAATAGGTTTATTTTGAAGGAGCCTCTCGGAAGCTGTGACGTCGCTAAGATGGCGGCTTGACGGTGTGTCGGCGCGGACAGGTGGAAGCTCCGGTCTGACGAGCTGCTGTTGTTCTTCACTACAAAGAGAGACGAGAACCGGAGAAACTGTGAGAATTCACACCGAAACAAAACCATGAAGCCTCGGCGGTGAATTTAGAAACCGTCCGCTAATTCAGACTATTAATTCTGACGGTTTTTATTTATCTTTTTGGTGAAAAATGTCCGAAAGACGAGAGAAAAATCCAACAGAAACTGCGCAGTCATAGTTTAATGGGAGCGGTGACCTGAGCAGGTGAGCTAATTAATCTGCTTTATTGTTAAATTCACAGCTTTATTTTTACATTAACGGCGTTTAAATTGCGGGTTAATGGTTTAATTTAGCGGCACAAGCAGCACAAGTCTTTATATTTACAGTCAATAAATGTCTGCGGTTTAAATTAGCTGCGATATTTGAGCTAATTTCCTTAAATTGTCCATTAAATGAACACAGTTTGGGGTGTTGTCGGTTTAAAATGAGCTGCGGCTTTGTTCCAAATGTCTCGTACTTCCGCGTAGACATCAGACGGTTTCCAAACGGTGGTTCGACGACCTGCAGGGGTCCTCAAAATACACATTATTACTATTTTGCTGCTTTAATTTAGTCAGATAGTCTGTATTATAGATTGTAGCTTCATTTATTTGATTATTTTATACATTGTGCTGCTTTTATCTTCTTTACACACCAGTATTTTGTCTTATTTGATCATTTTGGTCTGCATTGAATCTGTTTTTCCACCTCCTATGTTTGCTCAGCTGCTTGTAAAACAGTTTTCACTAGATATATTGCAAAGCTTGATTGATGAATTGATCATAAATAGGGTTTGGGTTCCTCTAAGGGTCCAAAGTTTGCATTCAAATGACATTTTAACCACCAGACCAGGTTTAGATAAGAAAACCGGTGCAGTAAAATCCCTTAACCCTGGATTTTATTAACAAAAACACTCCAAAGACTGTTCAAAACCCATTTATTCCATTTGGAAAAAGATGATTTTACAGCTTCTTCTTCATCTGGACAACGTGAAATGAGATCTAGAGCCCAAAAAATTCAACGTAAATGTGTTAAATTTGTAAATTCACCTTTTCCTCCATGTGGACCAAATGAAACCAGGTTTAGATCCAAAAATACTCCACTAAAGCTTGCTCAATCTGGACTATAAGAGCAAAAAAGACTCTAGAAATAGAAAAAAAGAGGAATTTATATCTAATTCTGCATCTGGTCCAAATGAAACCAGGTCTAGAACCAAAAACATTCCACGTGAAGCTGTTAAATGTGGATTATATGAGCAAGAAAACTGTAAAAAGCTTTACTTAGTATGTGGAAATAGAGAAAAAATAATTTTTTAAACCATTTATACCACAAAAGACAACTAATGCATCAAAAATCGCAGTATTTAAGCTACTAAAATAATGACTAAAATGAAAATAAGCCTGTAAATAGACTTTTTTCTCTGTTTGGTCCACATGAAACCAGGTTAAGATCCAAAAATACTCGACTTAAGGCTGTTAAATGTGGATTGTGTGGCCAAAAAACTCCTAAAATACAGGAAGAAAAATATCATTATTTAAGTGTTTTTTTTCCTTTCAAATCTGCACTATGAACCTCTACATTTAGACTCATGTCATCAATATCAAGCCATTATATATGTGTGAAACTTTTATTTTATTTATGGAAACAAATAAATTACACTAGTTTTTAGAAATAGCGTTCGCATCCATTGATCTATAAGCATTTTCTAGTGTAAAAAATCAGCTGCAGTATTTAAAGCTGTGAATGTTCCTCTGAAGACAGATCTACTTTTAGCTGTATTGGCTGCTAGACTTCTGCCAGACGAACAGAAAAAATATTGATGCTGGAAAACCTCCAGAGTATTAAAACCTTTTACAGCAGAGAAACAAACAGCATGAGAGACGATTGTGTTTTTATTGTTTCCTCTACAGATGAAGCAGAAGTTCTCTTCTTTAAAATCAGAAAAATATGTCTTTAAAATATAAACATGAGTAGAAAAATATGTCCTAAAGTAGTCGAAAAAAAGGTCCTAAAAATATAAACATAAGTAGAAAAATATGTCCTAAAAAGTATTTAAAAAATGTCCTAAAAATATAAACATAAATAGAAAAATATGTCTGAAAAATATAAACATAAGTAGAAAAATATGTCTTAAAAAGTATTTAAAAAAATGTCCTAAAAATATAAACATAAATAGAAAAATATGTCCTAAAAAGTATTTAAAAAATGTCCTAAAAATATAAACATAAATAGAAAAATATGTCCTAGTAATATAAACATAAGTAGAAAAATATGTCTTAAAAAGTATTTAAAAAAATGTCCTAAAAATATAAACATAAATAGAAAAATATGTCCTAGTAATATAAACATAAGTAGAAAAATATGTCCTAAAAAGTATTTAAAAAAAATCTTAAAAATATAAACATAAGTAGAAAAAGTATCCTAAAAAAATATAAATGTAAATAGAAAAATGTCCTAAAAATTTTTAAAAAATATGTCCCAAAAATATAAATATATATTGTTGAAAAATCTGTCCTAAAAATATAAACACAAGTAGAAACAGTATAAATGTAAACTGTGTTCTTCCTAATAAAATAACAGTGTAATAAGTGGTGTGTTTAAAATGCTTTATTGCTAAAAATCCTAAATATTGTAAAAATATCTTGATTTCTTTCAGTTTTCCTCCATTATTGCGATGTTTGATCCACTTTTCATCATTAAATGTGTGTTTTTAGGGCGTTAAACTCAGCAGCAGCTCATTTGGTTGCTCTTCATTTTCTTATCGTCCAGATATGGCCGCTGACGACAAGGTTGCTATCCTGACGGACGACGAGGAGGAGCAGAAGAGGAAGTATGTTCTGGCCGAGCCCTTCAACACGCTGTCGATGGCTCGGCAGGACGACGTCTCGGAGGCTCCGCCCCACCAGACGGCGGCGTCGCAGCCCGACTCCATCGACTGCTGCGAGCGCATGTGCCTCCGCATCAACAGCCACCTGCTGGTCTCCAAAGTCTTCTACTTCTTCTTCTACGCCGCCTACGGCTCGCTGCACCCGCTGCTGCCCGTCTACTACAAGCAGCTGGGCATGTCGGCCAGCCGCAGCGGGCTGCTGGTCGGCATCCGCTACTTCATCGAGTTCTGCAGCGCCCCCTTCTGGGGCGTGGTGGCCGACCGCTTCAAGAAGGGGAAGGCCGTGCTGCTGTTCTCCGTCCTCTGCTGGCTGTTCTTCAACTGCGGCATCGGCTTCGTCAAACCGGCCGAGATGAAATGCGAGGAGATCGGAACGTCTCCCATGACGACGCTGCCACCCCTGGCGACGACGGTGCTCCCTCAAAGAAACGCCACCAATCAGAGCAGCCCCACCAACCGCACCAGGAGCCGCCGGAGCCTCCTGGACCTGCCTGGACTTCCTGAGCTCCTGGACTCCTACTTCAGCGTCCTGCACAGGTTCAGACGGAGCGACGACACCAACGCCACCTCGCCTCATGTCGCCACCCAGCCGCCACCAAACACCACCCTGCAGACCACCACCACCCCGACCACCACCTCCAAGAAGAAGCCCCAGATCATCTACAACCAGGACCAGGTGGAGACCATCTTCCTGCTCATCCTGCTCGTCATCATCGTGGGCGAGTTCTTCAGCGCCCCCGCCGTCACCATCGTGGACACCGTCACGCTGCAGTACCTGGGTAAAGCCCGCGACCGCTACGGCCTGCAGCGGATGTGGGGTTCTCTGGGTTGGGGGGTGGCCATGCTGCTGGTGGGCATCTGGATCGACCACACCCACCTCAGCGTCCTGATGGACGGCGTCGGCTGCGTCCTGCCCGACGACCGGCTCCACAACTACCAGATCGCCTTCATCGTGTTCGGCGTGCTGATGGGCGTGGCCTTCATCGTGGCCACGCAGTTTTACTTTGAGAAGGGCGGCGACTACCAGCAGGAGCTTCCCGAAGTGGTGGAGGACTCGGCCAGCCCTCGGACCTCCACACCCGAGTCCGGCTCCTCGGAGCAGACCCCCATCGGCCCCGACCAGGAGTTCCACTACAGCGACCTGCTGAAGCTGCTGTGCAGCGTCCGCTACAGCTCCGTGCTGTTCGTGGCCTGGTTCATGGGCTTCGGCTACGGCTTCGTCTTCAGCTTCCTGTACTGGCACCTGCAGGACCTGAAGGGAACCAACACCCTGTTCGGGGTTTGCTCCGTCCTCAGCCACATCTCAGAGCTCGCCGCTTATTTCACCAGCCACAAGTTCATCGAGCTGGTCGGACACGTCAGGTAAGATCACGTTTTTACTGTCTGGGCTTCATTTTACTCTGAAGTCTAAAGTCCTGAACCTCCATGGAAACAGAACAACCATTAATGGAAGAATAGAACTAAGAAATGTGTAGAATAGCAAAGTTAGAGTCCCTTAAATCATAAAAATAGAAGCAAAAGCAGAATTTACATCTAAATCTCCATCTGGACCACATGAAACCAGGCTTAGAACCAAAAATAATCCATTCAGATTTGTTAAATACGAACTTCAAGAACCACAACGACTCCAGAAATGGAAAAAAAAGAGGATTTTACTGTTTTTTTGTCCATCAAAACCCAGTCTAGATCTTTAGTCACTGAACTTAAACTGGTCAAATCAGGACTTGTGTAAATGAAAATAAACCTGTAAACTCACATTTTCCTCCATCTGGACCAAATGAAACCAGGTTGAGAACCAAAAATACTCCACTAAAAGCGGTTAAATGTGGATTATGTGAGCAAGAAAGATGCAAAAAGCTTTACTTGGTGTGTGGAAATGGAGAAAATTGAGTTTTTTAGACCATCTATACCACAAAAGATACCTAATAGATTATAAATCATTGGACTTAAGCTACTAAAATAAGGACAGGAATGAAAATAAGCCTGAAAATTCACGTTTTTCTCCATCTGGTCCACATGAAACCAGGTTTAGAACCAACAAAGCTCCACTTAAAGCTGTTAAATGTGGATTATATGCAAGAAAGACCTCCAGAAAGCTTTATGTGTTGTGTGGAAATGCAGAGAAATCATTTTTTTAGATCGTTTACACCACATTAGAGCTCCTCCACTGCTTGTGTTGCTATAATAAACGGGGTAAAGTTCAGTCCGTCCTCGGCGTCGGACACAAAGCCGTCATTGATGCTGGCTTTCTGTCCGGGAGGATTTCAGGCCGGAGCTCGCAGGCGGTTTGGACATTCGAGAGCCGAGTGTTAGATTTCAGAAACCTGATGTTGACTCTGGAGCAGCTCCTGAGTTGCAGAGAAAGGACGTAGTGTTTGAAAAAGATTGAATTAATTGCTAAACACACTTTCATGGGCCTCTAATGGCAGCTTTTCTACTTGATGTGGGCATTAATCAGACTATCAGGGCTGGTAAACCAATTTCTCTGGCTTTTTGATGATTCATCAGCCAAAATAACACAATTTAAGCTCATTTTATAAGTCAAACAAATAAAAAATTAATCTAGAATCTCCCTTTTAACTGATTACAACCACTTTAGTGACAATATTTATAAATTTTTTTCATTTTTGTTTGTTCTTAAAATCCCAAAAAGTCAATAAAAACTCAACTGTTGATGGAAAAATTAGAGGAAATGTCATAAAAATAGCTATAATTTTGTGTAGAAAGCATGTTTTGACTTAAATTTGCAACCATAAATTCAATTTTTAGTTCAAACTATAATAAAAAATGATTTATTTGAGTGTTTTGGTGTATTATTATTGCTAAAAATACTAAATATAAACTGGTAAACTGAATTTCTCCAGGTTTTTGATGATTTTTCAGCCAAAATAAGACATTTTAAGATAATTTTATGAGCCAAACAAATACAAAATTTGTCAAGAACCTCCCTTTTAACTGGTTGTAGCCGGTTAAACTCAAATATTTATGTATTTTTTCTTTGTTTGTTGTTAAAGTCCTAAAAAAGGCAAAAAAAACCCTCAACTATTATTTGGAAAAAAAAAAAAATTCCCCTCAAACTCAATAATCTTAAATATAATTGATTAATTTAATAGTTGACAACTAGTCACAGCTGTAAATGAGTGTAAATAATAATAATACCTTCAAATAAATCAGTCCAAGACATGTTTATTTTGTGATTAGCAGTTTCTATTATCAGTTATTTGTTTTATTTTAGCAAACTAGCTTGAATCCCATAATAACTTGGGAAACTCCAGCTTGGATTTTCCCCTTTAAATCCACATTAATCACGTTTTCAGCTTCTGTCTGCAGGTTTGCTGTTAGTAAAGCTGTTTAATTTGAGCAAACAGTGAAACAGTCTGAGTTAAATGAGGAGCAGAAGGTGCGTCGGGTTGTTTGTCCTGCAAATATGATGTCAAGTTAGCAGCTAGAAAGTCTGTTTTAATCAGAGCTCTTATTTTGAAGGAGTGACTGAACACCTGGTCCTTCTCTTGCAGAGTTCTGTACATCGGCCTGGCCTGCAACACGGCCCGCTACCTGTACATCTCATACCTGCAGAACGCCTGGACGGTGCTGCCCATGGAGGTCCTTCAAGGTAAACCTTAGCTGGTCTGCAGGAAGCCACTTCCTGTCCAACAGGAAGCTGATCAGGCGGCCTCTAGAATCTGCTGCTCAGTGGGACGACTAAGGAGGAAGCAGTAAAGTTCACCAACTAATTAAATCAAACACAGCTGAGGGTCGTTATTAACGTTAGCAGAAAACCAGCCTGAGGTGAAATTAACCTTCTGAAAACCAGAAACCACGAGCAGAGTTAGAAGCAAGTTTTCTTTGACAAAATCACCAAAACTCAACCTTTATTTAACGTCAGAAACCGTAAAAACATTAAGAAATAAAGATGGAATCACCAGATTTTCTGCTTTCCAGTAGTTCTGAACGCACACAATACACACAATGACACAAACTAGACACAGAGTGACACAAAAAACACCCTAAACACCACAAAAAGGACACAAAATGACACAAACTAGACACAGAGTGACACAAAAAACACCCTAAACACCACAAAAAGGACACAAAATGACACAAACTAGACACATAATGACACAAAAACACCCTGAACACTACAAAAAGGGCACAAAATGACACAAACTAGACACATAATGACACAAAAACACCCTAAACACCACAAAAAGGGCACAAAATGACACAAACTAGGCACAAAATGACAAAAAAAACGCCGTAAACACCACAAAAAGAGCACAAATTGACACAAACTACATATAAGATGATACAAAAAACACAAAACACCACAAAAAGGACACAAAACAACACAAACTAGATATAAGATGATACAAAAAACACAAAACACCACAAAAAGGACACAAAACAACACAAACTAAATACAAAATAACACAAAAGGGGCACAAAATGACACCAACTAGACACAAAATAACACAAAAAAACCACGAAACACCACAAAACAATACAAACTACACACAAATCGACACCGAAACACAAAAAAGGCCCAAACAGTAACAACTAGACACAAAACAACACATAATGACACAAAAAAGTCACAAAATTATACCAACTAGACACAAAATAACAAAATGACACAAACTTGACACATAATGACACAAAAAACACACAAAACAATACAAACTACACACAAATCGACACCGACAAAAGGGCACAAAATGGTGTGAATCAAACACAAGAAAAATGAGACACAAATCAACACAAACTGGACACAAAACACCACAAAAAATGCACAAAACAACACTAACTAGACACACAAAGACACAAATGACACACAAAAAAGGCCCAGACAATAACAATAGACACAGAACACCCCAAACTAGACACAAACAACACATGAAACTCCACAAAGAAGCAGCAGTTTGAAGCTGTAAAACATTAAAGCTGTGAAACTTCGTGACCGTTTTGCTGCTGTACGGTAGAAACAGGAAGTGAAGCTCCGAACTCGTTTTCATTGTTTGCTCAGTGAGTCGTTGTGTTTTCTCAGGGCGGACGTCTAAAACAAACCCGGCTCAGACTCCAGCACTTCTCTGGTCACATTTACTGCAGTTTATTTGAAATTAAACACCTTTTCTCTGGTGTTTTTCTCCTGTTTGACATCTTCATCTCATCAGTTTGTGCTTTTAAATGCTGCACTGGTTGAAAACAGTCTGATGTTTAATTCTGGTCACATTTGTCAGCTTTGTGGATTTATTGAACTGAAACAAACCTTTTCCTGATAAAACTTCCCACAGTTTCCAGCAAACTCACAGAAAACAACTGATATGAAGCTGCAGATTCAGTACAGGATGGTTGTGTTGCTTTGTGTCATTTTGTGTCTGGTTTGTCTTTTTGTGCTTTTTTGTGTTGTTTCTTGCCTTTTCCATGTTGTTTTGTTTCTGGTTTGTCGTTCGTGTCGTTTTGTGCTTTTTTGTGCTGTTTCTTGCCTTTTCCATGTTGTTTTGTTTCTAGTTTGTCGTTTGTGTCGTCTGATGTTAACTTGGAGGTGTTTCAGTGTGAAAAGCTCCGAGCAGAGACTGTGACTGTTTGAGGTTTCAGACAGGAAGTTGAGCTCCAACAGGAAGTGAAACGGTTCAGGTGCAGTAATGCAGGACGACACTGAGGTTATTATTACAGCAGCATCCCTGCAGTGACACACATTACTGATTTCTAGCATGGAAGTGTTGATTAACTCCTCATTTTTTATATTTTTCCTATTAATGTTGGAGAACTGTGTTTTGCAGACGTACACTATAAATAAATTCACGTAAAATCACCTTTAAAGTAACATAAATCTTTAAAATCCACTCTGTAGCTTTCATTTTTGTCCTTCTTTAAAGCAAAGAATGTGATTTAGTGTGAAAACAAACTGTCAAAATCCAGAAAAATAGGAACATTTGTGTTCCGTAGTTGGAATATTTTGAATTTGTTCTGGATTTTATTCATTCTTTAATCAAACTTGTCTTGAACTGAACACCAGGAAGTCCTTAAAGACTCGAGTCAATAACAGCAGTGATTTATTTCTCCTGCAGGTTTTAAAAAGACCTAAACTTCAGAAGATGTCTGGATCATTGCTGAATAAAATACTGACGACTTAAAGAGTAACACAAAAGAAAAATGAGACACACAAATCAACACAAACAACACACAAAACACTGCAAACTAGACACAAAATGACACCAACTACACACGAAACACCGCAAAAAAGCACAAGATGACACAAACTAGACACAGAAGGACACAAATGGCACATGAAACAACACAAAAAAGGTACAAAATGACACAAACTAGACACAAAAGGACACACAACACACGAAACACCACAAAAAGGCACAAAACGACACAAACTAGACAGAAAAGGACACAAATGACGCATGAAACAACACAAAAGCATCACAAAATGACACAAAACACTACAAGTGTCACAAAACAACACAAATTAGACACACATACTTGTAACGCTGCAAAAACAGACACAGAATATAAGATCTTTAAAAAAAAATACTGAAAATTGTTGTGTTTTTTTAAACATTGTAAAAGACACATGAAACAATACAAAAAAAGGCACAAAGTGACACAAACTAGACACAAAAGACCACAAAAAAGACAACACAAAATGACACAAAACACCACAAAATTAGCACCAAATGACCCAAACATCTCAAAACCTCACAAGAGCGTCGGAAAACGACACAATCTAGACACAAAATAACACAGAAAGGCCTCAACAATAACAACTAGACACAAAATAACACAAAAAAGGCACAAAACGACACAAATGACACATGAAACATGAACTTGTAATGCAGCAAAAGACAGAATATAAGATCTTAAATATAAATAAACTGAAAATTGTCGCATTTTTTAACATTATAAAAATGTAACACGAAATAAAACCTGTTGTAGAAACAATGAAGTCTAAATGTAAAATTGTGTTAAAACAACAGAAACATCCCAGACAGCCTGATTTTTGCCATAAATACCGTGTTGTTGTATTTTTTATAAGCTTGTGTGTTTCATTGTGTGTATATGTGAATCATATTTTCCTTTGTGTTGTGTTGCGATCTCGGTTTCAGGGACCTCGACTAACGAAGTGTGAAGACAAACGTTGAGACTCTCAGCTGTTCTTTCAGTGTGTGAAGAGAAAAAACCAAAGCGACTCAGTGAAAGTCTGGCTTTTTGACAGATTTTAGAACATCTGAACTTTTTCTCAGCTGCAGCACCAAAAGCTGGAGTTTTATAATCATGAAGCTTATTTTACAACCAGAAATGCAGCTTTGATGCTGTTTTTAGAAACAAGGAACAAGTGTTTTATAATCCAGTCATGAGCTCATTTTACTGTTTTAACTTCAATGTTTATCTGAAATAGAAGTTAAAATATGGCTACCTTTCCTGTTACTAAAAGGTTAAACTATACAGTAAATATTGAATGATTATTGGTGATCAGTAAAAGCAGATAATCAATATTTAGAACTGATTTACATTAAATGTTATATTTTGACAACATATGAGAGCAGAGAACCTGACATTCATAACTGGACTTCTTCATTAATAAGGGTTGCTGCAGACACAAAATGACAAACGAGACATAAACCGACAAAAACAAGACACAAAACCACACCAACACTACACAAAATGACACAAACAACTTACACAAGCAAGACAAAAAACAACACAAGTCACAACAGAAGCAGAACGAGACAGGAAATGAAACAAACGAGACGCAAAACGACGACACAAAGTAGACAGAAAAAGACACACAAAAAGACACTACGAGACACAAACCAGCTAAAGAGAATACAAAACCAGACACAAAACGACACAAACAAGACACAAAACGATACAAAACGATACAAAATGACACAAACGAGAAACAAAATGACACAAACGAGACACAAAACGACACAAACAAGACACAAAACGATACAAAATGACACAAACGAGAAACAAAATGACACAAACGAGACACAAAACGACACAAACGAGACACAAAACAACACAAACACGACACAAAACGATACAAAATGACACAAACGAGACACAAAATGACACAAAAAAGGCAAAAAATCACACATGGTACAAAACGACACAAACGAGACACAAAATGACACAAAAAGGCAAAAAATCACACATGGTACAAAACGACACAAATGAGACACAAAACGACACAAACGAGACACAAAATGACACAAAAAAGGCAAAAAATAATACATGGCACAAAACGACACAAACGAGACACAAAACGACACAAACGAGACACAAAATGACACAAATGAGACACAAAACGGCACAAACGAGACACAAAATGACACAAATGAGACACGAAATGACACAAAAAAAGGCAAAAAATAACACCTGGCACAAAACAACACAAACGAGACACAAAACGACACAAATGAGACACAAAACGGCACAAACGAGACACAAAACGACACAAATGAGACACAAAACGGCACAAACGAGACACAAAATGACACAAAAAAAGGCAAAAAATAACACATGGCACAAAACGACACAAACGAGACACAAAACAACATAAATGAGACAAAACATTACAAAAATGAGACACAAAATCAAACAGGACACAAAACACAAATGGGACACAAAATGACACAAACAAGGCAAAAAAACAACATAAAAAAATCACAGTATGATCAAAGCAAGACAGGAAATGAAACAAACGAGATGCAAAACGACACAAATGAGACACAAAACAACACAAACTAGACACAGCATCACAAAAACAAGACAGGAAATGAAACAAATGAGACGCAAAACAAACACAAATGAGACCCAAAACAGCACGGACTCTGTTTCAGGTTAATCTGTGGCTTCCTGCTAACTTAGCCGCTAACAGTTAGCATTAGATTAGCCGCTGTGAGAGAAGCTAATTCCTGGTTTGTGTTTCTTCTTCAGTTTTAGCTGTTAGAGAGAAATTCACAGAGTGAAGCAGACAGAGCGATGAGGCTGCACCAGTGCATTAAATTTATCAGTGAAAGTGAATATATTTGTGTGTGTCCTCCAGGTGTGACCCACGCCTTGGTTTGGGCGGCCTGTATCTCCTTCCTGAGCGCCGCGGTGCCGCCGGCTCTGAGGACGTCGGCTCAGGGGATCCTGCAGGGCCTCCACCTCGGTTTGGGTCGAGGCTGCGGAGCGACGGTCGGCGGAGTGTTCGTCAATTATTTCGGTACGAAGATAATAATTTACGAACTTCACACACTGGAGCTGAAAATGTAGCGTAGCATGATGTCAAAACTGAGCTACATCGGAGCTAAACAGGCCATCAGGGGAGCTTTCATGTGCTTTATTTGGTTTATTTTGGGACAGGAAAACAAAAAGAAGCTGTTGATTCTTCAGTTAAGTTGAATTTTTGCTGCTTTTCTCTGCAGGCGCTGCAGCGACGTTCAGGGGAATCGGCATGGCCTCCCTCGTCATCCTCCTCGTCTTCTCCTTCATCCAGTGTCTGACTGGAGACGATGAAGGCAAAGGTGGGAAAACATCGACTTTATTGGTGTAAAATGGTGACAAGATCATTTCTTTAAAGGAAAAATTATAGAGCATATTTTCAGTTGATTTAGATTTATGAGTATTAACAGCTCACAAAGTCATGTCATTTTTGAGCAGGCGACACAAAATGACATAAATGAGATGCAAAACTGCATAAATGAGATGCAAAATGATACAAATGCGTTACAAAGCGGCGTGCGACACAAATGCAACACAATACGACATCAATGAGACACAAAGTGACATAAATGCGACACAGACCAATATAAATGGGACGCAAAACGACATAAATCAGACGCAAAACGACATAAATGAGACAATCGACACAAATGGAACACAAAACCACATAAATGAGATGCAAAACGACATAAATGAGACGCAGAACGACACAAATGCAGCACAAAACGACATCAATGAGACACAAACTGATATAAATGAGACACAAAATGACAAACTAGACACACAATGGCACAAACTGGAAACAAAATGACACAAACTGGACACAAAATGAAAAACTAGACACAAAATGGCACAAACCAGACACAAAATGACACAAACTAGACACAAAATGACACAAACTAGAAACAAAACAACACAAATGAGACACAAAATGACAGAAACGACGTAAAACACCATAAAAGGGGACAAACAACACAAACTAGGCACAAACGAGAAACAAAACAATATAAATGAGACTCAAAATAACAGAAACTAGACACAAAACAACACAAACAACTCACAATGTGAGACTATAAATGACACATCACAAAAACGAGACACAATGACACAAATAAGACACAAAACAATGTTCCCTGCGAGTTCAGTGCTTCGTTTCTCTGCGTTTTCTTTTACCAACTCCTCCAGAAACTCCTCCCCCTCTGGCATTTTGAACCCTTTGTGTTAATCTGAACAGTCATTTTTTCCCCTTTAGAGGACAAGATGTTGGCGGAGAACATCCCGGTTCCGTCCAGCCCGGTTCCCATCGCCACCATCGACCTGGTGCAGAGCCAGACCGCCGCCGGCAGCCCGTCTCCGGCTCGCCAGGCCGCCGTGCTGCCCGTGAAGAAGACCAAACACCAGGAGGACCAGGAGGAGGCCAACCGGCCGGCCTGGGTCGTCTCCGGAGCCCCCTGGGTCACCATCGCCTTCGCCGTGGTCCAGATCCGGGAGATGATGAACGTGAGGAAAGGCAGCGGGCCGCCGCCAGAGACCCAACCTCTGCAGGTAAACAGACGTCTGTTTGATACCACTTTAAAGATTAAAAAACAGTCAAGGTTTTACCTAAAACATCCAAACGTAACACTAAAAAGAGAAACTAGAACTAGTCTGGTTCTAATTTTTAGTGTTTTATTCTTTTTTTCTTTTTACAAAATGACAAAAACGAGACGCAAAAAGACAGTTTTGTGCCTCGTTTTTCCTTTTGTCTCGTTTGTATCATTTTGTGTCCCATTTCTGTCATTTTGTGTCGTTTTGTGTGTAGTTTGTATCATTTTGTGTGTCATTTTGTGTGTCGTTTCTGTCATTTTGTGCCTATTAGATGCTAAATATTTGACATAAATGTTTCTTTTGTTTCTCTGCTGCACTAAAAACACATCAAACCATCAGTTTTGTGAACTGTTACACCCCTAATAATACAGCTGCAAAAGAGCTTGAAAGTTTAAGATAGAAACAGGAAGTGAATCAGGAACAGAGATGATCAGAGATTAATAAACTGGAAATCCCAGTTTATACCAGTTTCATCGAGGACGAGTTTCTTCCAGTTAACCTGCAGATTTTCATCAATCTACGTAGAAATTTTCAGCTTTAGCTTGTCTTTGTCTCAGTTAGCGGTAGCAACAAGCTAACATTTAGCCTGCTAGCATTCTGATTGGAGGCCACTATGTGACGCTAGTAGCTTTAGCATTATTTACCCCAGAAATTATTGTTACTGGAGATGATATATGTGACTTATTCACCAGAGACAAACTGATATTTTACACAGATTTTGATGTTTTAAAGTGTGATTCATGCACGCAGTCACTGGAAGCAGACACATTTAATACGTTTTCAATAATAACACACTATTTCCATGCGTTGTGTCCATCTTAGTGTTTAATAATGGCGTATACACACTACATGTTTACAGTTTATTGTAAAATAGAGTGCATGTATGATCATGAAATGAGGCATAAATGACCAGGAAATATCCTTTAATGCTGAAAAACAGAAGGAAATTATTGATTCTGATTTTAAGACTTTGGTTTAAATGACATTTTACATAATTTTTGGTGTTTTCAAGTGAGATTTATGCTTGAAGTCAATGGAAATAGACACAACAGTATGTCTTAGAATAATAATAATAATAATAATAATAATAATAACAACACTATGTTTCCATGTGTTGTCTGTCTGAAAGCTTATAAACAGCTTCTGAACATTGTATTTATAGATTATTGTAAAAATTTGTGCATATATGACCATAAAATGAGACATAAATGCCCAGAAAATATTTTTTAATACTGGAAAATATTGATTCAGACGTCTTTTATGGCTTCAAGACTTATGATTTAGGACTTGTGGGGATTAAATTGGAGATTCTAACTCATTTCTGATTAAAATACTGACATTTTACATGATGTTTTATGTTTTAAAATGAGATTGATGTGTGCAGTCACTGGAAACAGACACGTACTGTAATATTAATGCTGTTTCCTTGTGTTGTGTCTGTCTGAAAGTTTAAAAAGGACTTCTAAATAGTGCATATATGGCCATAAAATGAGGCATAAATGCCCAGAAAGTATTGATTTGGATGTTTTTTGTGGCTTCAAGGCTTATTGACGTGGTTGATTTTTGCAGCGGGGACTTAAACTGGGGGATTAAACTGGAGTTGCTGACTCACTCCCTGACATTTTTCGTGATGTTTTGATGTTTTAAAGTGAGCTTCATGTCCCTGGAAACAGACACATGCAGCAGCATCAACATGTGTCAGATATTAATAATACCACTCTGTTTCCATTCGTTGTCTGTCTGAAGGTTTGTTTTCTGTATAAAAATGTTTCCTCATCATGGTTTAACTCACTAATCCGACTCTTCCTCCTCTAACCGGCTGCCCACACACTCACTGCAGAAAGGTGAGCTGTGTTGTTGTGTGCAGAGGTTAATGGAAAGCTGCCGTGTGTTTGTGTGTCTGCGTGGTCGGTGGTCGTCTGGGGTTTCCTCGGTGTCGTTGCATGTTGTCATGGCAATGAGTCATCTCTACCTGTGTGTGGGTCGTGGGTGTGTTCATGCTTGCGTACGTCTGTCTGTGCTTGCCGGCCTCCCACACCTGATCATGATGCGTGATGGTGATGATGATGATGATGCCACCTCCGTGCCCGCCCTTCGTCAGTCAGCAGCTCTGGGTTTCTGGGCGGGGAAACGTGTCATTTACGCTCCGATCCTCGTGATTGATTTGGCATTTAGATAATGTCAGCGGCTCGTTGCGTGACGCCGTTTGCCTACGTTAGCCCTTTGCTCAGTCTGAGATCTTGTCTCTGCTTGTGTTCTTGTGAAACGTCGTCAACCACAGCGCATAAATCACAAAAAAAGACAACTACGGTGTGAAAACAACAATCTAGAAAAGCAGGAAGATGCATGTACGCTAAAAAACAAGCTGTCCATCTTTATTAAGGATATTTAACCAACATAAACTAAGTTTTAATGCTAGTTTCTTGACATTTTTTCAGACAAAAAGCATGATGATATCTAAGACACATCAACAAACTGTGAGAATTTCTATTGACCCCTCCTGTAAAATTGACCCATTTTAAAGTAATTTTTCGGTATGAAACTTCTTCTGCTTGGATTACTAAATGTAATCAACATATAAAATTAAAACGGTTCATTTCACCTATTGGCACCCTGAACAGAAGAGTTTCTCGTGTTAATTTATCAACTCTATAAAAAGAAAAAAATGTAAAATAAAATTTAAAAAAAGTCATGTAAAACTACTGTATTTTATAAGCAGGTCTTTCCAGTGGACATTAAAAAAAAATTTAACATGCATTTTGTATGAAAAACTGTCCTCATTGAACCATGATCTGTGAGAGGTACAGAGCACTGCTGCACTAAATATTGATTAGGTTGGTTTTAGTAATGAGATATAAACCCTTTTTAGGGGGATTTTTTGGTTTCTGCCATTTATTTATTTTTTTGATAATTAAAAATGTCCCGGGTCAAAGTGACATCGTTGCTGTTCCTGAAAAACAAACCTAACAGGAGGGTTAAAACAAGAGGCGACATTTGGCGAACACGTTAACTCAACGCACGTGGACAAATTATTGTTTATTTTTGATTAATTATATGTGGTCACACCTGGAGAGCACCTTGTACTAGAAAAATACTATTTGTATTGTTTATATTGGATGTTTAGTCAGTTAAAAGTATTAAAAAGAACAGAAGATTAGAGTTTCCGTATGCAATTGGTGTATCAAAATATTAAAATGTCTTTGGAGATACTGCAGCAAAAAAAATTTTAAAAATTCTGAAAGAAACCTGACCTTCTTGTCCATTCTACCATCATTTAGATCCACCTAATGATAAGAAAAATTAAGAAGCACACAAGAACCAAAGGAAATAAGAGCAGAAAAACTCTAAAACGAAACAACAAATAGAACTCTGATATCAGCTGTAAGGTCTAATTTTGATTCTTGAAGGTAGAGGAAGTCTGTAGCTAAATATTTCTCCTGAATGAGCTGCGTTTTGTCAAATTACTGCAGCTCTAAAACACAGATGAAACCAATTTCAAGCATCCAATGCATAAACTGCATATAAAAGTTGGACGTCGCCACCATGAAGTCACCCATTGGTTTACAAACTACTGTTCTGAAGCCTCAAATTTGGAATTATTCGCTATTTTGATGTGAAACGTACCTCAAAAATGTGCAGTTTTATCGTCTATTTTCTCATAAATGGGACCTTAATTTACTAAATAAACCCCATGTTGTGTTGAAAAAGACCTAAAACTACCAACTGAGTCCATTAACTAATTTGGAAAATGTTTACTGAGATAACAAATCAAATGAGAAGTTGGGTCATCTGACTTCTGTTTCCAACCAGAGGAGTCGCCCCCTGCTGGCTGTCGGAAAGATCGCAGGTCACATTTAAGACCCGGAGAACGCATCGATCTTTTATGGTGGTCATAAATGCTGCAGGAAAGCTGGTTTCTGAACAGCCCTGCTCTTCATTTTGAACCCTCAGCTCCAAGGCCGTGCAGTCAGAACAGTTTTTCGGCTGATTGTTTCCTCCGAGACACATCGAGGTAGCAGAACCTTGGAGGACAGAGCAGCGAGTCAGATCAGTGAAGCTAGACACCAGGGAGGTTTGGCTGTTCTTAAAAACTATACTACAGTAAGAGTTTGTCTTTTTTATTGTCCGTGCAACAAGTTGTCACCCTAGCTAGCATAATTAGGCTAACAGGTTAGCATCAGCGTTTTTGTTGGCTAGCAGCTAGCCACACTGCAGCTCAGGCAGGATTGTTTTTTTGTTTTTTAGCTAGCTCTTGATTCTGTTGCTGTTATTTGATTAAATAAAATGCAACTGCAGAACTGGTCATCACTGTTTGTTCCTCTTGTTGCCAGGTACCTAGTGAGCAGGCGTCAGCTGAGTCGCATGGAAACCATAGCGACAACGCCATGGAACCGCCTGCGACGCTGGACAGCACCCACCCAGCACCCACAGACTCCAACGGTCACCCTCCTACCTCAGGAGGGCCGCAAGAAAACCCAGCATTCACAGCGGAAAACACACACTGACTGCACTTAGATTTAATTTATACGCACCGAGCTTCAAGCTTCTGCAGGATCTTAGAAAGTCAGTGTTAAAACCTGCTGCTGTGGTGTTTGAAATGAACCCACTGCAGCTTGTATTGCATAAACACTGTATTTGTGGAGATTATTGGAAACATTTGTGCGTAGTCTCGCACAAAATGAGGCACAAATGTCCAGAAAATATCCTGTAATGCTGGAAAAAATGTTTTTATGTTGTTGAAATGGATGATTTTTGCGGCGGGGAGTTTGGTTTAAATGTGGAGGTGGATTTGATGGCAAATCACCTCTGACCTCTGTGCACTATTATTATTATTATTATTATTATTATTATTATTATTAACTGCCGGTGGAGCGTGAAGGGAAACCTTCAAATATAAATGTGCCTCTTGATAACTTATTCAACTTAATGTACTTAAAAAGTGAAGAAAATCAAAAGTTTTATCCATGAAATGGCGTTTAAAAGAAGTGACAATATGCAGCTTTAGCAAAATAAAAGCAAAAAAGTTACCAAAATAAAGTGCATTTTACTAACTTAGTAGTAGCTGAGGTTATCCTCTGACACGAATTATAATATTTGAGAGATTTTTAAATCGCAGTTGGGATTTTTCATGTACAGTTTTTATACTGACAGTATCACTGTGGACTGGCTGCACTGTGCAACTCATTTCACAATAAAAGCCTCTCGGTTCCTCCCCCTGGCTGGATGCTTTTAGTTTGAAGCAGCAGCAGAAGGAGGTTTTAGTGTTTGCAGTAATTTAATGCATAAAAATCAATCAGCTTTCTTGTATTAAATGGATGTTACAGATTCAAAAAAGATACCAAAATGTTAATAAATATGAGAAATGCAAATGGTAAGCAGAGTGTAGTGACTTTACACTAATGTAAAGTAAAACTAAGAAATCATTTTTTTATTTGCATTTTTTCAATACCCAATTAAAACAGACTTATGAAGATCATAGTAACACAAAAAAAGTTTCATTTTTTTCCATGTTGCACAAATTCAGCAAATTAGCGTCTTTTTTTTAGCCACTATATTAATAAACAGTGTTTGTTTTGACATTTGTATCTGATTTTGCAAAATGCAAAGAAAATAAATGAATGAAAACAGTCATAAAATAGAGTAAATGTGACTTTAAAAGAAAACAACTCAAAACAATTAAATTTGTTGGTTTATTTTTAAAAATTCAACACATTTGGATGGCGAGAAGAGAAAAAAGCTGCATTATTTAGCACAAACAAATAGATTTTGCCAGCCTTTCAAGTTAAATAAACTTTTTGGCAAAAATGTCTTATAATATGCTTAAATTTATTTGATTATTACTGACCTTTTTTGCAGAATTACATCATTTTCTGACTCCAATATGTGGTCTGGTGGCTAGATATCACTCTAGGACTTTGATAAAACGGTATTTTGTGATTTATTTATGTGAATTTAATCCGTTTTCAGTGCAGTTTTACACATTTAGACCATTAAAAAAACTTTCTTTCAGATTTTGTCACTTCTTTTAAATGGAAAGTCAGAGTTTTCAACTTTTAATTCCAACATAGGAGCACACGGTGACGATGAAGTGCCTCTTTTCAGCCTCTTAATCATCGTTATTAGAACTTCTTATGAAGCGATGTCAAGCAAAGACCCCTTTAGATCAGTCCGATGTTTTTATACCTGAACTGCCAACACCGCTTCTTTGATTTTCATGCCAAACTACTCCCAGTATTGTGTGTTTTCATGTCGTCGTGTAGAAAAACCTTGAAAAAAAACCAAGAAATTCTGTTTACTGTACGATTAAAGGACATTGTGGAACAAGAAGGAAGAAAATGTAATGTAATCTGTCAGTTGTTTTGGTCTGTGTTTGTGTCCTGATGACCAGCTTCAGCCCTTTAATACAGGAAAGAACTGTGGCTAACGCTAACTTCCTGTGTGTCTTTTTTTTAAAGCATTGTGAAAGACAGTTAAAAGTTAGATTATCATTAAAAGAGCATTTTTCCTCATTAATTCGACAATTTTCCAGCTGAAAAAAGACAGAATAACAGATTTGTTGTTTTTGTTTCTTTAAGCTCCTTCAGCTCTTCTGGAGCTTTCGATCACATCGCATGGTCTTCTTCTTCTGGATCTTTAAAGACCTGCATTGGCTTAAATGTGTATCTGTACGTTTTTAGAAAACATTTAATCATGAACACGTCCCAGATCCTAGAGCAGGCCTTTCAGTCTCCGTAGGAAGTTCATGTGAGATGATTGAAAGCTCCAGAAAAGCTCCTGTTGACGGTTAAAGTACTAAATGCAAGTACAGTATTTGTTTTATACATTTATGCACACTTCAGTACTTCATGGAGGGAAATACTGTACTTTTTACTCAACTACAGTTTTTAGATTTTGTAGTTTTCTACTGTTGTACATTACATTACCGAAAAGTGCTAAAAAAAATGGTAGTATTAATTACACAGTACTAGAACGAGTACTTTTACTCAAATAAAAGTAGCAATACTACAAGTACAAGTCATATATTCAAATCTTGCTGAAGTATTGAAATATACTCAAAGTACCAAAAGTACATAGTGCAGAATAGACAATAAAAAGCAGTGTATAGATAATTTTAGCTTATTTAATTCGTACTTTTGTTTCTACACAAGTAACATTTCATTACATTGAAGTATCTCTAGACTAGTACTGCAGTTTTAGCCCCTCATTAATCATATTGAGGCTCGATCTTAATTTAGAGGGAGTTTAATAGGTTCGTTTTGGCTGAAAATGACCTAAAGATGTGACAACAGATGATAAATGTGTTAATTTGAACTATTGAAGTGTTTTATTGCTGTTACGTTTTTGCTTTTAATTGTAAACCTTTAATGTGACTTTATAGCCGTCTGCAGTCAGCATCACTTTCTCAAAAATCTGTTGTACTGCTAAAAAACTGCTAGTTTTTTCCCTTGTTTTCGTAATTTCCAGCCAGAATAAACCTTTTGGTCAAATGAAAATTCACTAAAAAAATCAAAACTTGAAGCTTTAATGCATATTCATGTTGTTACAAAACACAAAAATAGTTGCTTTTTTTTAACTTGTTTGTCATTTCCAGCCAGAATTAACTTGTTAATCCAGTAAAAATAAACTTTAATTCAGCATATAAACTGAATATGGATAATATGAAGCGTTTTTGTACATTCATGTTTTTAAAAAGACACAAATAGCTGCTTGTGACACTTATTTATGTCATTTCTACACATAATAAACCCACTGGTCAAGTGAAAATTCATTTTAAGTCAACATTTGAACTGAATTTTAATAATTTGATGCTTTAACGTACAGTCATGTTGCTAAAAAACTTCAAAATAGTTGCCTTTGTCGCTTGTTTATGTCATTTTCACTCATAATAAACCTATTAATGAAGTGGAAATCCACTATTAATCCACTTTTGAACTGAATATGAATAATCTGAGGCTTTACTGTGCATATATGTTGATAAAAACCTAAAAATAATTGCTTTTGATGCTTGTTTAGATCATTTGCACCAATAATAAACCAACTGATTTAGTGAAAATTCACTTAAATCAACATTTAAACTGAAAATGGATAATCTGAGGCTTTACTGTGTAGTCGTGTTGTTAAAAAACATGGAAATAGTCACATTTGTCGCTTGTTTTTGTCATCATAATACATCTATTGATCAAGTTGAAATCCACTGTAAATCAAAATTTAAGCAGCTTACGAATAATTTGAGGCTTTACTGTACATTCATGATGCTAAAAATCTTTAATATAGTTGCTTTTGTTGCTTGTTTGTGTAATTTCTGCCCATAATAAAGCAGTTAATTCAGATGGAATCCACTGTTTGTTCCTGCTGGGTGTAGAAGCAGCCACTTGATGGCAGTAGCGCTCTGATGGTGTGGAGTCTGACATGGACTGTGTGTGTGTGTGTGTGTGTGTGTGTGTGTGTGTGTGTGTGTGTGTGTGTGTGTGTGTGTGTGTGTGTGTGTGTGTGTGTGTGTGTGTGTGGAGGGTTATTGAGGTCGTGGTGCGCCTGCTACTGATGGGTGTGTGTGGGAGGACAGTAATAGGCTTCCTCAAAAACTAGACTATGCTGTCGTAAAAAGAAAAATAATACATGTATATATCTATATATAAATAAATAAAAATAATAAAATCAGAGCCGTCTTGGCACACTCAGCCTGTCTGATATCCGTGGAGAAATTTCATCAGCCGCTGTGCTGCTGCTGCTGTTGTTGTTGTTGTTGTTGTTGTTTTGTGTTGCGTGGTCCTCAGTAATGAACGGTATAATAGTGTTATTTTTCTTTGACGGACTGAGCTGCACGTTTTAATTCACATGATGAGACGAGGCTTTTATTGTCCGACGCGTCTGTGTAACTTGCAGGGAATTACTGCAATGACGCTAACCTGCAGACGTTTCCAATCACTGCAACAAAGAAACACAGAGCCAGGATCAGCCTCTGACTGGCCACTGGTCCACAAGCAAGGCTTTAGCTGCAGCAGCTGGTTCACCATCAACATCTGGACTGGACTCCAGTAGCTTCAGGCTGAACTGGGTCTCCGTGGAGTTAGAAATAGCTTCTTTCTGTCATTTCCAGCCATAAAAAAAAATATCAATCAACTTAAAATTCACTACTAATCAATATTTAAACTGATTATGAATAATTAGAGGCTTTACTGTAAATCCATGTTGTTAAAAAACACAAAAACAGTTGCTTTTGTTGCTTATTTATATAATTTTTACCCATTAATCAAGTGAAAATTCACTATAAATCTAATTTTTCACTGGATTTGTGTAATTCAAGGTTTTAATGTGCATTTATGTTGTTAAAACACAAAAACAGTTGCTTTTGTTGCTTATTTATGACATTTCCACCAACAATAAACCTATAAATCAAATGGAAACTCATAGTAAATCAACATTTAAACTGAATATGAGTAAATAAAGGCTTGAATGTATAATCATGTTAAAAAAAACATAAAAATAGTTGCTTTTGTAACTTGTTTATATCAATTCTACACATAATAAACCTTTTAATCAAGTGATAATTCACTTTAAATCAACATTTAGGCTAAATATGAATAATTTGAGACTTTATTGTTCAGTCATGTTGTTAAAAAACATAGAAATAGTTGCTTCTGTCACTTGTTTATGTCATTTGCACCCATAATAAACCTATTAATCAGGTGAAAATTCACTATAAAGCAACATTTAAGCTAAATATTGATAATTCAAGACATTAATGTGTATTTATGTTGTTAAAAACACAAAAGCAGCTGCTTTTGTTGCTTATTTATGTCCTTGCTGCCCATAATAAACCTATTAATCAAGTAAAAATTCATTTTAAGTCAACATTTCTACTAGATTTTCACAGTCTGAGGCTGAACTGTTGCTTTAACAGCATATTGATGTCATTTCCACCAATAATAAACCTATTAATCAAGTGAAAATTCACTATAAAACAACATTTCAGCTGAATACTAATAATTCAAGGCTTTAATATGTATTCATGTTGTTATAAAAGCATAGAGATAGTTGCGTTTGTTACTTATTTATATAATTTCTACTCATAATAAACCTATTGGTTGAGTGAAAATTTATTTCAAGGCAGCATTTGGACTGGATGTGAATAATTTGAGGCTTTAATGTGTATTTATCTTATTAAAAAATACAAAAATAGTTGCTTTTGTTGCTTGTTTGTGTCATTTCCAGCCAGAATAAACTTATTAATCAAGTAGAATTTCACTATAAATCAACATTTAATCTGAATACAAGTAATTCAAGGCTTTATTGTACATACATGTTGTAAAAAACACAAAAATATTTGCTTTTGTTGCTTATTTATGTCATTTGAACCCAAAATAAACCAATTAATCAAGTGGAAATGCACTTTAAATCAACATTTAGGCTAAATATGAATAATTTGAGACTTTATTGTTCAGTCATGTTGTTAAAAACATGGAACTAGTTGCTTCTGTCACTTGTTTATATAATTTCTACACATAATAAACCTCTCGGTCAAGTATAAATCATCTGTTAATCAGCATTTAAACTAACTTGCAGACATTTCCACTTAACAAAGACATTTGTGCTGCGATGCACTTCTAGATGAAAAACAGACCCAGAATCAGCTGTTTTTTATCTAAAAGTGACAAAAATGCAGCTATTTTTTCATTCTTTTCCCCAGAAACGATGCCAAATGTACATTCTGCTTTAGAATAATCGTCTTTTTAGGCAGGCAAGTGTTCATGTTCATCCCATTTTCTTAATTGTACCCAATTAGCATCAGTATTAAAAAGCGAGAGCCGCTGCCCGGATACAACCTGCTGCTATTTTTAGCCTCTTTACCTCCCAGTGCAGCCGTGGACAGGAAGTGATGTCGGCTCCTGGTGTCCTTCAGGGATCCAGGACCAAAACCTGGAGCTGAACCTGAACCTGGACCAGAGGAGGTTTATTTAGACACCTGGCCTCAATGAAACCTGAAAAGACGGTTAAAAACCACACAAATGGATCGAATACGAGCTCAAAAATGCCACCAAACTGCAGTTTTCTATCACAGAAAGCATGGATGAGCTCCATTTGTAGGTTTTATTTGGTGTAAAAGTATAAAACATACATGAGGCTCCTTAATAGTGTTGGAAGAGAGCTGCTTTATTTTATTTGCAGCATTTGTGCTTCGTTAATTCCTCAATCTGGCGTTTTAGTTGGAAGTTTGGCTCTTACTCGGGTTGGAAATGTAGGATTTATTCGCTTCTGAACAATATCTGACTGGCCTCCAAGGAAATGAACTTTACTTTCAAGTTTACCTCCTCAGACTCTGTAGGTCATGTCAGATATCTACTTGAGGTTCCCTCAAATTGGTCTTTTCCCAAAGTTCACAGTAGTTTGATGCATTTTTAGGAACTGATGAAGTGGAAACTAATCATGGGTCAGAGTCTCAGACTTGACCGTGTTCAAATGTTAAGGATCTTCTAAAATCACCAGAAGTCAGCATTCGAGGGCAGTGGGATTTATTGACGACAAGAACTCAGAAGCAGCGATTAACACCCCAAGAAGAAACTGTAGCTACTGAGCTGTTCATCGACTTTTATGCTGAGAACGTTCTAAATCTATCTTATCATGACAATATCACATTTCACTGTTAGGTTACACTTTACGGAAGACATTAGGTTATCATTAGGCCCAGACATGTTCAGACTTCCCATCTTAACCTCGTTTTGTAACAGATTTCATGCATGATATACTTGAACATGTTATTATGATTCCAACGTATTTTAAAAGTTATAATGCCTTAAATATACACCATCAAAGTTACACTTTATACCTTATGATCTCTCATTAACCTGACAGCCATCCTTCACACACATTCAACACAATCAAAGCTTCAGGTGGTTTTTAAAATATCCAATATTTAAGTACTTCACACATATATATTGTTCATCAGTTCAAATAGCATTTGCCAGGATTACATCATCATCATTCGCTTTCAGCACATCGAACTCAAAGAATGTTACACTATCAACCAGGAGACGTCAAAGTATTAATAATTTAAAGAAATAAGCTATTTTTGGAAGCAGATATGCTGTTTTTAGAACCTCTTTGAGGCGTCCTGAGTCAAAATGCTGATTCCAAACCTCCTCATCTTGTGCCAAAAAGTGCGATTGTTGCCTAAAAACACGAAAATATGAAGACATTAGGTGGAAAAATACTCGTTAAGAATGAAGCTATTCTGGGCTCCATTAAATTGGTCTTTTTCCAAAATTTACAATAATTTGAAGCATTTTTAGAAACAAGAAGACATTAAAGTATTCACTATTTTAGAAAATAAGCAATTTTTGGAAGCAAATATATTATTTTGGAACATTTCAAATGGTCCTCAGTCAAAATTCTGATTCCAAACCCTCTTCACAAAAGGCCAAAAAACAGATTTTAAGTGAGCTTATTGATTAAAAACATGTAAATATGAAGATATTAGTCAATAAATACTCATTAAGAATAAAGCAATTTACTTGAGATTCCATTAAATTAGTATTTTTTTCAAAATTTACAGTAATTTGAAGCACTTTCAGAAACCAGAACACATAAAAGTATTAATAATTTAAACAAACTATTTTTGGAAGAAAATGCACAATTTTTTGAAAACCTTCTGTCAAAAACTGTAATTTTAAGTGTGATTGTCGCCTAAAAACATACAAATATGAAGACATTAATTCAAAAAATGCTGAAGAATAATGCAATCTACTGGAGACTCCAGTCTTTTTCCAATTTTCCAGTAATTTGAAGCATTTTCAGGAGCCAGAAGACATGAACATGTGCAATATTTAAAGAAATAAACTATTTTTGGAGGCAAATACACTATTTTGGGAACCCTTTTTGAAGCATTTTGTCTTGTGTCAGTTGTCCCCAAACTCTTTGCTCATATAGAATGAAACAATATCTACTTGTGACTCCATAAAAATAGTCTTTTTCCAAAGTTTACAGTATTCTAAAGCATTTTTAGAAATCGAAAGACATGAAAGTATTCAGAGTTTTAAAGAAAAAGCAATTTTTGGAAGCAAACTGCAGATTTCAAACGCGCTTCACAATGTGCTGAAGGCATATTTTTGTTGTGCTTATTGCCTAAAACATGTAAATATGAGAAGATTAGGTTGAAAAATATAAATAATCCAAATAATCTGAAGCATTTTTAGTGGATGAAGATGTGAAAATATTCAGAATATTAAAAAATAAGAATTTTTGGAAGCAAATATGGTACTTGTCACTATGTGCAAAGAATATATTTTAAGGGTGTATTTATTTGCTTTTGCATCCTTTTTTAAATTTAAAACATGCAAATATGATGATATTAAGTCAAAACAGATCCATATTTACACCGTATTTACCAGCTGTGTATCAGAATCCATGCAGCACTGTGCAGATTAAACAGTTGTTAGATAGCTGAGATGAGCCTTCCTACCTGGGGCTCCGTGTAGCGCTCGCTAGTCAAACCAGCTGCCTCATTCAGTGCAGAAACACAAACCTGCAGACACGTTGAAGTGCTGGAGACCACCGAGCTGAATGACTGAGCTGTGAAGTGTAACCGAGCAGACGGCAGAGCGGGTCAGGGGTTAAAGATGAGCCCGGTTCCAGAAAAGCCCCAGACGACCCGCTTAGACCTCCTGCAGCGCCGCGATCCGGACCACCTGAGTCAAGGCTGAGTCACAGTAAAGACCACGGAGAGTCATGCTATTGGCAGGAAGCTGCAGACTGAATATCACATGGCTGCATGCCTCCTATCCTCTTTTTGGATCGAGAAATTTGTGCCCGTTTTAGAACAGATAGGCTGAATTTAGTATGATGCTAAAAAAAAAGGAGAAACCTGCAGGCATTTCCCATGTTGGGCTGTATTTGTGTACAGTTTACACCACTGTGGTTTTATTTGTCGAGTGTATTTAGATGCTTCCAAATCTGGTTGCATTCATGCAATCCTTCAAAAAAAATGGAACCTTTTTGCATTTTACTATTCACATCACACCTTTAGTCTTTGTGTCTGAATGTCGACCTTTATTAAAGTTACCACAGGTTCAGTTCACTTCAGTTTATCCAACACAAGTGTAAAAGCAACTCAAATATTGTGTGTAGATTAAAGAAAGAAACCAAACAAATCCAAATGAGCACTTTGGTGACAGTGGGAGGATGATATATAGATACATATTTTAACAGAAATGAACTGCAGAACCAGGCTCAGGAAGGGCAGCCATCTGCCTCTACCTGTCCAGGTGAGGTGATCAGGTGATCCACCTTTTGGTCAAGTTGGCCTGCCTTAGCTTGTAAAACGCTACCTGGAATCCTTCCCTTTCTACCTCAAATATTTAAATATAACATATTAGCATCAACGCTATGCATTATATGCACAAATTTATAGCTAGTTTTTAAATTCCTGGAGAAATGTTAGCTAGTAACTGCAGTAAAATTATATTATATTTGTAGCTTGATGCTATATACTGCATACTACTGGTTATAAAAAATGCTAATTTCTGCTTCGAAGATGGCTAACCTTCTAATCAGCTCAGCTAGTCACCACTAAGTTAGCCTATGTAGCTAAAGTTAGCCGGTGCTAGCATCAACACTATGCATGATATTTCCAAATTTAGCTAGTTTTTAAATTCCTGTAAAAATACTAGCTAATAACTGCAGTAAAGTTACATTTTTTGTAGCTTGATGTTGTATAATGTACACTATTAGGTATAAATAATGCAAATTTTTGCTTCTTAGCTGGCTAACCTTATAATTAGCTTGGCTAAACATTATGCAGTTAGACTATTTAATTTATATGTAATTCTTAAATGACTGTAGTAATACCAGCCGTTTGTGGTAAGGTCTGACTTTTTATGTGGTTTTATAATGTTAATACATTAGCTGTGTAGCTGAAATAAGCTAACCTACTTTGTTATGTGGGGGCGAGTTAGCTTGAGTTAGCACAGGTTAGCTTATTTATCAAGCTCAACTTTTGGACTACAAGGATAAGGCAAAAATGGTAAACATTATCTCAGATATATTTATTTATTCATGTCACAAGTTAATAATTATTCTAGTAGTTTTTACAACGTTGTAATTTATTATTAATTGCTAGAACATGTAGCTTTAGGCTATACTATATATATATATATATATGTGTGTTGTTTTTAGCTGCTTTCAATATTGGATAATTTTCTAGTTGAAGGACACAGTTTGTTTGAAATATATTTGCCATAATAAAATGTGTTTTTCTGGCGTTAGCATCGTTAGCGCCTCCTGTGTGGCTGTACAGTAACAGTGTGTGTGCAGAGCTGCAGTGTGAAGCCAGTGCAGCCGACTAAGATGTATGAGAGCAGACAGCTGTCACGGTCGCTCTGGCATCACCCCACTGGCTGTGTTCATACAACCTCCCCTCTATTTACACTGTGAGGACTCTGCAGTGTCACCTGTCCTCGTGAACCACAGCCCTGCTCCTGCTTTGTTACTGGGCATCCACCTGATTTTTAATTTATGATCCTTGTTTTGAGCAGCTGATGTTTATTGAGCTTTTTTTTCCTTTGGTTGCAGGCTGATGGCCGTGCTCCACATTCAGACAGTTCATCACCACAGCTGCTCCACACATGGAGGGTAAGTGCTTCCATCAGCTGCTGTTTAGAAAGTGAAGGTGTTTGTTAGTCACCCAGAATATTCCAGGTAATCCACGGATTCACTTTTTCAGCTATTACTGGTAGCACTAGTTGTACGTTCATGTTAACAGTTTTTTAATCAACATAATTTTTTCAATAATAATAATAATAAATGGAACGTGTGTCCCACGTGTTAGCATAACCCTGCTGATGACGTTTTCGTATTTTATGCCTCGTTTCTGTCGTTCTGTCTTGTTTTTGTCATTTTGTCTTGCTTTTGTTTTGTGTCTTGTTTTTGTTTTGTGTCGTTTTTGTCATTTTGTGTCTCGCTTCTGTCATTTTTGTCTCGTTTTTGTTGTATTGTTTCATTTCTGACGTTTTGTCTCCCTTTTGTCGTTTTGTGTTTCGTTTTTGTTGTATTGTTTCATTTCTGTTGTTTTGTGGCTTGTTTTTGTCGTATTGTTTTGTTGCTGTCGTTTTGTGTCTTGTTTTTGTCATTTTGTGTCTTGTTTTTGTCGTTTTCTGTCTCGTTTTTGTCGTTTTCTGTCCTGTTTTTGTCATTTTGTCTTGTTTTTGTCGTTTAGTGCCTTGTTTTTGTCGTTTTGTGTGTTGTTTTTGTCATTTTGTGGGTTGTTTTTGTCATTTTGTGTCTCATTGTTGTCATTTTGTCTTGTTTTTGTCTCTTTGTGTCTCTTTTTTGTAATTTTGTCTCGTTTTTGTCGTTTTGTGTCTCGTTTTTGTCATTTTGTGTCTTGTTTTTGTCGTTTTGTGTCTCGTTTTTGTCGTGTGTGAACATAAGGACTGGTGCTAGAATAATTGTTTACTGCTTCCTCTCATAACCAACACTGATAATAATCCCCTTAAATGTCACAAATGCCTCAAATTACCTTCATGTTTTAAAGACCTTTAATCGCGGGGTTCCTCAGGGCACCGCCCCGGGCCCCCTGTGGTTTTAATCTGAGGAGCCCTAAATGTTTCCTGTGAGGCCCTTTCTATTCCACAGCGAGCGTGCACGGCAGTGTGTTTTAAACATCTTAAGCACATTACAGGCGTGCTGCACGCCATTCTGTTTGTATAATCACATTTGGAAATGACATGCATCATTATCAAAGGAGGAAATTAACATTTTCATCCACCGGTCACAATAGTTGGTGCCTTCCGAATTTTGCCAGAGACTCTCGCTGCTTCACCAGCCAAATGTGATTTTGGAAAAAGCAAAATAGTCTCAGCAGGATGGGAGGTTACCGACGTTTAGCTGCAGGCTGCTGGTGTTTTTCTACCTTTAACAGATTAGTGTTCGCAGACAGGGTTGTTTTCTTTCCATTTTATATTGATTACTGTCAGCTGATCGGGAGAAAAAGCGAAGAAAAGGTGAGATATGACGGCTGAAAATCCTATTTTATAGCTTTTCTGTGCTGTGATTGTGTGTATGTATATATGTATATGTGCGTGTGTGTGTGTGTGTGTGTGTGTGTGTGTGTGTGTGTCTGTGCGTGTGTGTGCGTGTGTGTGTGTACAGTATATATATGCTAATGCTGTGGATTAGAGAGCAGACAGAGTGCTTGTAATGGACATGCATTATTAATCATTAAAAATCAATGAGAGCAGGGCTGTGAGCTGTAGTGTAGCTCTACAATGCGGTTAATGATGGATCATGATGATAATTACCATGAGATGAGAAAGTAGTGGATAAATAGCTGCAGAGTGGAGTGTCACTGACTGGACTAATTACAGCAAAAAATCCTCATTTTCCCAGATGCATCAACATCTGCGGCCTCCAACAGATGCTTCTGTCAGACGGAAAACATGAACCACGTTTGCACACGACACAAAAATGAAACATAAAGACACAAAAAGACGCAAAAATGATACAAAAGGATGCTTAAATACCACAAAACTGACATAAAAAGACACAAAAATGACATGGAGAGGTGTTAAAATGACATGAAAATGACACAAAAAGGGTCAAAATGACTTCTAAATAATACAAAATGACACAAAAACGCACAAAAATGACACAAAACAATCCTTCAATAACACAAAATCACACAAAAAGACAAAAATGACATGGAGAGGTGTTAAAATGACATGAAAATGACACAAAAGGGACAAAATGACACTAAAGGATGCCTAAATAACACAAAATGACACAAAAACACACAAAAATGACATAAAACAATTCTTCAATAACACAAAATCACAGAAAATGACACAAAAAGACACAAAAATCACATGGAGAGGTGTTAAAATGACATGAAAATGACAAAAAAAATCACAAAACGGTGCTTAAATGACACTAAAATGACACAAAAGGATGCTTAAATAACACAAAACTGACACAGAAGACACAAAATGACACAAAATGACACAAAAACGACATGGAGAGGTGTTAAATGACATGAAAATGGCACAAAAACACACAAAAGTGACACAAAATAACAGAAAAATGCCACAAAAAGGCACAAAAATAACACAGAACGATGCTTAAATGACACAAAATGACACGTAGTTGAAATATGAGACCCAAACTTCTCAGTTTTTCATTTATTTGTCAGATATGTGCTCTAGTTTCTTAAAACCTGGCTCAGATTTGTGTAGTTTCTCCTGCTTCTCTCCCTGTCAGAGTGTTTAGTGATGCTGCCATGTTCCCGACTCTTAGGAAGTATTTTAGTGAGTACAATGTTATAATTACAGCCACAAAAACAAGATCCAAGTTTAGAATTCAGTGGGTACCTGAGCCCAGTCAGCGAGCGACGGAAAATGGGTCAGATGACACAACTTTCCCAAACTTCCGCTGCATTCAAGGTGCAAAAACAAAGGATAACTCCGATGTTTCAAGGCACAAATTGATTTAAAATTACTCACAATTCTCACCATTACAGCCTTATATGGTGCTGATGTTTGTGCCATTACATGCGCCGTAGGAAGTGGTAATGATGGTGTTTTTAGTGTGCAGCCTCTTTAAAAGATCCAGAGGAATGAGGGACTATACCCATGATTAGCATGATTTCTAACATGCTAATCATGAGGAATGAGGGACTATACTCATGATTAGCATGATTTCTAACATGCTAATCATGAGGAATGAGGGACTATACCCATGATTAGCATGATTTCTAACATGCTAATCATGAGGAATGAGGGACTATACTCATGATTAGCATGATTTCTAACATGCTAATCATGAGGAATGAGGGACTATACCCATGATTAGCATGATTTCTAACATGCTAATCATGAGGAATGAGGGACTATACCCATGATTAGCATGATTTCTAACATGCTAATCATGAGGAATGAGGGACTATACTCATGATTAGCATGATTTCTAACATGCTAATCATGAGGAATGAGGGACTATACCCATGATTAGCATGATTTCTAACATGCTAATCATGAGGAATGAGGGACTATACTCATGATTAGCATGATTTCTAACATGTGCATGAAAGAAAAACACATTTAAACCTGGTTCCTCAAGACGATACCTTCACGTTTTGCAGTATTTATGTAGGAACTTGTAGAAACTGTCATCCACCTCAGTGACTGCTGACACAAAAAATGACACCAAATGACACAAAATGACACAAAAGGATACTTAAATAACACAAAATTGACACAAACTGCACAAAATAACAGAAAAATGACACAAAAAGACACAAAAATGACACAAAAAGATGCTTTAATGACATGAAAATGACACAAAGGATGCTTAAATATCACAAAATCACACAGAAAGACACAAAAATGACAACAGGATGCTTGAATAACACAAAACTGACACCAGAAGACACAACATCACACAAAAATGACCTGAAAATGACACAAAAACACACAAAGACACAAAATGACACAAAAGAATGCTAAAATAACACAAAAAGACAAAAAAAATCACACAGACACAAAAATGACATGAAAATGACACAAAAATGACACAAAAGGATACTTAAATAACACAAAACTGACACAAAACTGACACAAAATCACACAAAAAGACACAAAAATGACAACAATGACATGAAAATGACATGAAAATGACACAAAGAAGCACAAAATGACACAAAATGACACCTAAACAACATAAGACTCCTTTTTTCTTCTGTTCAGTCATTTTTCGGCAGCAGATAAACACTTTGTTTCAGAACGCTGTATCCAGCCACATCCTTATTTTTAGATTCTGTCTGTTGCATGGTGTGTTTTTAGTGTGTTTCAGATAGATGGACAGATGAAATCAGCTAAATATAGCAAAGTTATGTCAAATTATCTGCTGTTAGAGGTAGATTTCACACATGAGGATACCTGGACTGTGGAATAAAGACAGAAATACAAAAGATGATGTGGAAACTGAAAAGAGAACATCAGGAGACATGATTATATCTGACAAAAAGTAAAGAGGTTTGCTCTGAAGCAGCTGCTGCAAAGATAAATTACAAAAAAAATCATCTTTATCCTGCAGATGTATTTGATTATTTTGTATGTGTGTTAGTTTGGTCGTTTAATTTTCTTATTTTCAAAATGTATAATGTACCTCTCATGTAAATTTAAAAGTGCAGACTTAAACGCAAGAAGAAAAGCAATAAAGCCTTCATCTAGTAGCAATAGATTTATTTTTAAGTGCAGTTCAGAACTCATTTGGTAATATAATATGTATATTTACAATACATTTTACATACTGTTTTTGGAAAATAGGTCCAAGATATTCATATATTGACATTAAAATAATAAAAAATAAAGAAATAACATTTCAATAATTAACCCTACTCTAGGTGGTTATTTTGTATATGTGGTAGTTTTGTAGTTACATTTTCCTGTAAATTTACCTCAAATGTGAATTTAACAGAGAGCGTCACTGGTAATGATGAAACTTCAGCCTTAAAAATGAAGAAAAACGCTCAAACTTGTGCATTAAAACACATTTGAAAACACGTTTTAAGCTAAAAATTGCTCGTACAATACATTGTATGAGGTGTGTTTAGGAATCTGGTCCAAAATATTGATATACTGACATTAAAATAATAAAAAATAAAGAAATAAATTGTAAAAATCCCCTTTTTCCTTCAAATTTATCTGGTTATTTTGTATGTATGGTAGTTTTGTAGTTTAATTTTCTTTTAAAAATAATATAAATGTGAATTTAACAGAGAGCATCAGTGGTCATGATAAAAGTTCAGACTTAAAAATGTGGAAAAACAATAAAACCTGCAACAAATAACGATAGATTTATGCATTTATTTCATTTTAAGTGCGTTAAAAGACATTTGAAAACGCGTTTTTAGCTAAAGATTGCACATACAATACATTTTATGTAGTGTTTTTATGAAGTTGGTCCAAGAAATTGATATAGCGGCATTAAAATAATAAAAAAATAAGAAATAAAATTTAAAAATCATCTTTTTCCTTCAAATTTGTCTGGTTATTTTGTGTATGTGGCAGTTTTGTAGTTAAACTTTCCTGTAAATTTACCTGAAATGTGAATTTAACAGAGTATCAATGGTAATGATGAAAGAAAACACAAAAACCTCTGCGTTAAAACACATTTGAAAACATGTTTTAAGCTAAAGATTGTATGTACAATACATTTTATGCAGTGCTTTTGGGAAACTGGTCCAAGACAATGACAGACTGACATACAAATAATAAAAATACAGTTTCTGGCGCTGTCTGAATGAGTTTTATATCAGTCTCTGGTGCCAGATAAACCTGCAACAAACACAATCCTCAGTGCATTTTTGCAGAAAATCTAAGTTTCCAGCCCCAAAAGTTTCCAAAACTCCCTCAGCGTCGAGCCCACACCACTAAAAAAACTACAGGTGCTTTTCTTCTTCTTCTTCTTCTTCTTCTCCTCGGCAGCTGATGAGCAGCTCTGATGCATATTATAAAGAGTAAAAGAAGCGTGCTCTGTAGCCGTGACCTTTCCCCCTCTCCAGGCGAACACCTCCACACCGACGCCCCAGCACGGCTGCCTGGCCTTCAAAGCAGGAACACTGGCGTGATACCAAAGTCGTACTACAGCTCAAACTTTACCTTCTCTGCCTGCTTTTTTTTTCACAGTTTCCACAGTTGTCTCGCATTCAAGCCCTAATGAATGGAAACTAAAGTGTTTTGTTCCATCTGCTGTGACCTCTGAACTCCACAGTTCATTTGAAGGTTTTGCGCTTTGAGGCTTTTTTCTGTCATGTGGGTCAATGAAACTGGAAAAAGACCGATCTTCTGAGGTTGAGTTACCATTCCAGACATCGACAACATTATTCTGACCGGTCGAAACAACTGCAATGGACAACTGGATGACCATAACTTTGCAGATTAAGTGCAACTTAGCATCCACAAAGAAACGACAAAGCCAAAAAGGATAAAAACAACTCATGATGAAGCCATCAAACTAGATCACAACAACATCAAGGAAGTGAAGTCGACATCCAAGGTGGTACAGATGTAGATTTGAAAGCAAGGATAGTCTTTTTTAACGCCAAAAACATCTGGAACTCTGCAGTCCTACAACAACAAACTGAACTAAGGATTTTTGTTGTTGAAAAAAAATGACGAAAAATCCAATCAGTAAGCTACAAACCTTCATCAAGAACTGCTTGAGAAAGATCCTCAAGATTCACAGGCCGGATAAGATCAATGACAGCGATCCAAGACACAGTAATTACCAGTGGAAGAAGAAATTGGAAGAAGAAGATGATGCTGGATTGGACATACTTTAAGAAAACACCACCAGACAAGAAGAGGGCATCCAAAGAACACCTAGTGAAGGGATTTACAGTCGGACATCAGGAGGTTCTAGGTATGCCTGGAAGCAGCTGCAAGAAAATGCTTCAGATCAGGTTTTGTGAAGGGATGTCAGGGCGTAAGAAGAAAACAACAGTTGCAGATATTTCAAACATCCTTTTTTTGCAAGGCGTCTAAGTGAATATTGGTCCAACAAAGCATTTGGACACTGTTAGCAGAAGTAACGACGACTGTGTGGTGGATAAAATTGTTCAAAAACACCAGAAAATATAAAGAGTTCATCAGCAGGGAGTTTGTACAGAATAAGAGCTTTGGTTATTAGAGAAATATGATTGAAACTTAGAGAATACTCTTATTGTTTTGTCTCCAGAGACACATGTGAACCTCCAACAAAGCCTGGATGTGCTCAAAACAATATTGTGTGTAACACTGTGGTGTATCTTTTACATCTACTGTGTAAAGGATTGTTGGTTAAAAAGACCAATAATTCTGGCAGTCAACATTCTATTTATTGGAACATATTGCATTTTTTTCTGGCACGCTAAATAGTAGAATCGTTTGGTTTGTCCCACTCGTACCTGAAACAACACTCACCTGTAAATGCAACCATTTGAGCTGGTTTTGATATAAAGGACTACTAATGTCACTGTGGAATAATTTACTAATTTAAATGCAGTAAACAGCATTTGAACAATATGTCAGTTCAAATGAGTTAAAGCTAAATGAATTAATAAAATGATTAAAACAAACTAACTAGTCGAGAAGCAGCCTTAATAAGAGGTGTTGTGTTGCACTGTAATCAGATCAAGATAAGATAAGATAAGATGAGATTAGATGTAACAAGATAAGACAAGATGAGACGATATGAGATATGATGGGACTTAATAAGAAGAGATGAGATGAGACATGATGAAATGAGATAAGATGAGATAGTATAGGATGTGATGAGATGAGATGAGATAAAGTCACAGGATAAGATAAGATGAAATGAGATAAGATGTGATTAGATGTGACAAGATAAGACAATATGATATGAGATGATATGAGATATGATGAGATGAAATAAGAAGAGATAAAATAAGATGAGATGAGATGTGGTGAGATAAGATGAGATAATATAGGATGAGATTAAATGAAATAAGGTCACATAGGATGAGATGTGACAAGATGAGATAAGATGAAATGAGATGAGATGTGATTAGATGTGACAAGATGACAATATGAGAAAAGATTAGATGATCTGAGATATGATGAGATGAAATAAGAAGAGATGAGATAAGATGAGATGAGACGAGATACAATGAAATAAGATGAGATTAGATGTGACAAGGTTAGGCAAGATAAGATTAGACAAGATGAGATAGATGAGATGAATTGAGAAGAGATAAGATGAGATAAGAGAATATAAGATGAGATGAGGTGACATGAGATAAGATGAGATAATATAGGATGTGATAAGATGAGACGAGATGAGATAAGAGAAGGTCACATAGGATGAGATGCGACAAGATGAGATCAGATGAGATAATACACCTTTATTCCTTCCTCAAAAGGGGAAATTTGCATAACACAACAGCTACAGTTGGAAAGAAAAAAATATGCAAATAAAAATAGGGTGCAAATATACAGAATATATTGAGTGCACAAAATGTAGTGCTAAGCCACAATAAAGATAAATGCAAAAAGCAAGACAGGAAACAGAATAAATATGTCAAACAACATAAAATACATTTAAAATAGTATAAAAACAAGATAGAAAGATTATTGGATTAAGAACTTGTGAGGTTAAACTCTAAGATGAGATTAGCATAAAATAGTGAAATATTAGGACCACTGTAGGTGTGTTTCGTGGCTTGTTGCTGCAGTGAGCGATTTTTTTCTGCTGCTGCTGCTGGAGCAGGACAACAGGGAGAGTTTTTGTCCTGGCTGGGATCAATCGCTCCATAGATGACGCCCACCCAGCCAGGCCTGTCCGTGGGCGGCCGGTAGCCCAGCGGCCCAGCGGGCCGGCCTGGTCCGGCCCCGCCTGGACCCTCCTCCGGCCCCCGCAGCCTGCAGAGCCCAGCACAGCGGGAGGGCTGCACTTTACATCTGAAAGCTCTCAGCTGACACTCAGCTGAACTCTGAAGGAGAGTCCACCACTTCCTCTATCTGCCGATTTTTTTTTTTAACTACCAATAGGATGTCAAAGAGAGACAGAAAAGCGATTTGATTGGATGAAACGAAGCCGTTCAAAAGTTTAAATTGTAGTTTTGCTTTGATGACAAAAAAACAGTTCATCTGCCATCAAAGATAGAAGAAAATTTACTTTTTACTCCTTAATCTTGTGTGAAAATTAGTTAATGGACTGAAAAAAACTAACAAAATTGTATTTTGCGCTTTAAACCCTGTTCTATATATATTTTACCACATATATGGTATTTCATTAGTTCTCTAGTTGTTTATAATTTGTGCAGTAATAGTATTCATATCAGTATTTCTATTCATCAAAACATCTGTGCAAAAATTATTGTTATAGTAATTAGTTTTTAGATGTATATTTTGTTTGTTTTTTTTACTTCTATACTACATTCCTTAAATGTTTGCACTAAGTTTGTTGCTGTAATAATGCTAATTTCCCCACTTTGATATCAGAAAAATTGTGGAAATATAACATTTACAGGTGTTTAACATTTTAGTTTAACACTACAATATAAATTTCTATCCAAATATAGTGCAGATTTTAGTCAGATTTCCACAAATTTCTGCATTATACACAAGTTTATTTATCCCAAAGGCAATTTATTTGTAGATTTCCTACTTTATACATTTAATAACAGACCAGATAAAAAGAAAATGTTAAGAAACATGTTAAAGGGACGATAACAGCAGGGGGAATAAGTTACAAAATACAGTTAAATAGATGGATAAATATGATAGAATAATATTAAATTAAACACATATTATTGAATTTAAATATTATACATATATATTTATTTAAGTAAATATATTTAAATATATTTATTTAAAAACATATATTGTAAAAAATTACATTGAGCAGTATTTTATATATTTATTTTATATATTGATTTAAATTAATATATTTAGCTAAATAATTAAATATATTTATTTAAATAAATGTATTTGAAACATTTACATTGAACAGTATTTTCTGTATTAATTTTATATATTGATTTAAATAAATATATTTAGCTAAATAGTTAAATATATTTATTTAAATGAATATATTTGAAAAATTTACTTTGAACAATATTTAATATATTTATTTTAGATATTTATTTAATTAAATAAATTTAACAAAATGATTAAATGTATTTAATTGAATACATATATTTAAAAAAATACATTGAACAATATTTAATATATTAATTTAATATATTTATTTAAATAAATATATTTAGCTAAATAATTAAATAAATATATAAAAATCTAATAAACAAACATATTTTTAGTCACCCACAAAAAATGCAGATTAATTTAGATTTCCGTCCACTATTATTATATTAAAATGTCATTTAGTCCCAGAGTTTTTCTTCATTTCAGGAGTTTTAGTCCACTTACGTTTAAAAGTTAAAGCTCATTCTTGCTCCTACAATCAGCAAATTAACTTCAGGGTCCATTCAGTACCAGCTCTGAAGCTTTCAATCATACTAATATTCTCAAAAATGTCTAGCTGTCAAACAGCTTCATCATTTTAGTCGCTGTTTCTGTAATTCATAATGTGAAAAAAACAAGGTTTAAATGTTGGAAACTGCTCACCAGAAAGAACAGTTGCGTTTTAGGCATTTATTTGACACTTAGTAGATCAACTCACAGTAAATCAAAACAGCAACAGAATAAATGAAGGTTTAAAACTCAACATAAAGCATATAGACGTTTAACTGACCTTTCCTCGCTGCCCACAGCGTATGAACATTTACAAATGACTCATTTCTGTGGAGTGAGAATAAAATCAAACTCTGAAACTATGAATTTGGTAAGAAGAAACCGTATAATAACAGTTTGCAGAGCAGATCACTTAAAATGCAGCCGGTAGCTTCAGCTGCATTTAACTTTTAAAAGAGTCATTTAGGCGTTTGGTTGCAGCTTCTAATGAGAAAGACATCACAGCGAGCTGAAACTCATCTCAAACTGAGCACATTTGCATTTACATTTTACTCCTATTTATCCGACACTGTTCTCCCGAGCAGATTAAATTTACTGATGTTCACATTTACATCTCGCTCACTTAGCCGGAGCTGCTTCTTTTTCTCACTAAGTAACTCTGCTTCACTTCTTAGATCGCTGACATGACGAGGAAGCAGCGAACAGCACAGCTCTGGCTGGGTTACTGGAAAAGATGAGTAAATTACAGAGTGGAAACTGCAGATCTGAGAGGTTTAAACACCTTCAGCTTCAGCAGGTACAGGTTTTTCTGGGCCAGTTTTGGAAACATTACAGCTAATAATTGTTCTGGCAACGAAATAAGGAAGCGTTTTATTGCACCTGTCTGCAAAGCCATAAAATGTGGACGTGCAAAACAATGCACAAAGAGACGCAAAAAAACAAAAAAAAACTAAAATATAGCATAAACACCTGCAAAACCAACCACAAAGAGACACAAAAATAATCAATAATTGCTACAATCTATCACAAAGACGTGCAAAATCAGGCACAAAGAGATGCAAAAAAACAACTAAAATCTATTGCAAAGGCATTCAGAATCAACTAGAGATGTAAAATAACCCAAAAAACACTAAAATCGATCATAAAGACATGCAACGCCACCACAAAGGCACAAAATGATGCAAAAACCATCACAAGACGACTATATTCAACCACCAAGAGACGCGAAATGTTACATTTATGTAAAACTACCACAGTCACAACATATATATATGAAGACGACTAAAATCTATCACAAAGACCTGCAAAACCACCTACAGAGACACAAAATAACCAAAAAATAACTCAAATCTACCACAAAGAGACACAAAAAAGCTTCCAAAAAACGACTACGATCTGTCATAAAGACGTGCAAAACCAACCACAGACACAAAAAATGACTAAAATCTATCACAAAGATGTGAAAAACAACAAGAAAACATAAAAAAGCAGCTATAAATCGACATAAAGTGACCACAGTGACTCAAATCGACCACAAACACGTGCAAAATGACAACAACATGCACAATGTTTGATTTAATTCTATGTAAAACATGTGGCCTTTCACATGGGCGTTTCTTGAACGTTTGAAAGAGTGCAGTGAAATATATTTATGTCTTTGAAGGCAGTATTTATCCTGAAAGCCTGTACATGCTACACAGGAAGCCCTCGTGTCCACGCTGCCACTCAGACTACATCGACGTTTGGTGTTGACAGTTGAGCAGAAACCTCATTTTCAGGACTCAGACCATCGGGAGCCTCTCAGGCGTCTCTTGTAGTTTCAGGTGGCCACTGACTGACCATTTACACCAACAAAGCGTCCAGCTTTCTGTGCAGCCAGGATGAGATCTGGCAGATGAATCTTTATTTCCTGGGCCGTGTGCACTCGTTGTCAGCGTCTGTGCATTAATGCCACCAAGACAAATCCCCGTGCTTCCATTGTGCTGGGCGATTAAAGCGATGCCGGTTGTGATGTGCTGCAGGGACGTGGGCAGGGTGATGTGGGTACTTGTGCGTGAGGAGCCCTAAGTTGCAGAGGTTTTTTTTCTAATTGAGTCAGGGACTTATGCTGGCAAGGTAGGCGTGTGAGTGGGGGGGAGACTAATCCCAAGCTGCTGTTGTTTTTCGTGCCTGCTGGCTCCAGATCAAAAACTTAACAGCAATAATCATGCAAAATGTGTGGCTTCACTTCAAAGCCTGCCTCAACTTTGCTCACACCCTTGTAGCTCGCATTGTTTCATCATTTCTACCAGTTTTTTCCCCCTTCTCTCCTGCAAGGGTTTTTTTTCCTCTTTACCCCCTTCAGGTTTTTTGTCACAGCTTCGATCTGATAGCTCGTCATGACCTTTAATTAATGCACTGAGCAGATTAATCACACCTCCAGACAGGCAGAGGTGGTTTCTCTCTGACTGCAGTGTGTGGTCGTGCCTCCGCCTGGAGATAGCAGACATGTCAGACGTCAGCAGCACTCTCAGGGTGAAGATTTCGTGGGCGGCGAGGGTCGCTGAGGCCCGTACGTGGCCAAAATGGGCAAATCCCCTCCACGTCAGCCTCCAGCCTGTCAGCAGGGAGCTGCAGGGCTTCACCGCCGAAGCTTTAAAGCTGCAGCGCGTCTAAAAACTCCACCACAGCCAAGACGCCCGGTCGCTTTCTCACTCAGTGAATGATGCACATGTGAGCTCGATGTGACCTTTCAAAACCTCAACAGTCATTTGTAGTTGTAGCGCCAGATTTCATTCATTTCGTCCGCAGCTATCTTCAGAATCCTGCACTGCTGTTGTGTTGCACGCCACCATTCTGCTCGTTCTGTGCTGCAGAATTTCACACAATAAGCACATTTTCATAGTCGAGGATGTAGGCAAGATTAAAGCGAAATCCCCCGCCCACTGGAGAAAGCTTTGACGAGAAACACACCAAACTCAGGACAAGTTTTACTGCATTTTTTTCACATTTTTCAAATTTGTATTTAAGTTTTCTGTGGGGACTTAGACCCTCGTTACAAGGCAAGGCACTTTTAGCTCAGTGTGCTTTACATAGAAACCAAAAAAATCCCAAGAATTAAAAAATACAATTTAAAATAAAATAAAACTGATTATAAATACTCTAGAAACACAAGAAAAGCACTCAGAGAGCTCAGTACTCCGCCAAGGCTGTTCATTCCCCCATATGGCATGGTCAGAAAAGCAGCATATCTTTGTAGAAATGCAGCATTTTCTAATTATTAATGTTACTGACGATCAGAAATCACGACACTATAGAATGTGCCTATTTAATGTAGATGTACCCACAAAAAAATGACTTGAGCACATGCATGTGTACATTATGTACGGATACTGAATCACATGACCTAAATATGTAGCGGGTGGCGGGAATTGATGAGACTCAGAAACACCCCCACAATTTAATCAGTTGTTCCTTGGATCATTTCTAATGGATAAGTCCTGATAAGTCCTCAGAGGTGGATTTGTAGTAGGATCACAATCATGTGATCGTCAGCAGGCAGCGGGCGTAGTGTACACTTGTTGTCATAGTTACAGTGATGCCGTGCTGCTATCTGGCAATGATACAGAAATCTGTAACAAATCTGTGGATCCAGACTATAAGCTGCATAACTGCTAAAATCTAATCACTTGGTCCTTGTGTCATTTCTGACTTTCCCTGAAGATTTCATCCAAATCCATTGGTCTGTTTTTGAGTAACGTTGCTAACAGACAGACAGACAGACAAACAAACCAACAAACACCGACCATCACTTAACTCTGCCGCGTTCTTTGGCGAACTAATAATTTGCGTTAAAATTATTAACGGAACAAACGGTGCAGATAAAAGATTAGAATCTGAATTAAATTACCTCAAAAGTTCAAATTAAATTTAGCTCAGAATGCAAGAAGGAAAGATACAAAATAAAACCACAAGTAACTAAAGACACCACAAAATTTTCCCAAAAGAATGGCAAAACGACCACAAAGAACTGCACAGGCAAGAGATACGCAAAAAGATGCAGAGCAACCACAAAGAGATGCAAAGTGACACAAAATGACCACAAAAAATGCAAAAGAAATGGTACAAAACGACTCAAACTATACATATAATTACCACAAAAATACACAGTGTCCAAAACGTCACAGAACTACTACAATCACAAAATGTCGCCAAGGACACACAAAACAAGACACAATGTCAAATATGCAACACGTGCACACACAGAAACTAAAATCAAACACAAATAGATGCAAAATGACTACAAAAAGATGCAAAAATACAAAATATTTTCTGTAAACTGAGCAGTATCTTCAAAAAGAATCAATCCAAAGTTTTTTTTGTGTCATTTAACCTCCAAATTCCCAGGAATACTATAAAAATAAGAGGAAATTGCAGTTTCAGGATACTTTACATAAGAAAAAAACCTTAATTCTGACATATGAGTCATGCAGATATTGTAATTATTCTATATTCTGCATTATATATCTCATAGCAATGCTTTTAAAACCAGAAAACGATGCTACATGTAGCATCTTAGCATCAACACAACTTGGTATTTTTAGCGCTGCAGGCCTTGATGTTTGATTTTGAACACTGAGTCGGTGATTCAGCGACACGTCGACAGAAAAACGTGAGCGATTTAACCTTTTCAGCTACAGCGTCGTCTTTTTGAACCACAAGGCCACGGCGAGCCCACTGTAAGAGGAGGATGACTCATTTTCAATGTGGGTCAAAATGTGACAAACCAGAAACATTTAGTCAGAGTTTGATGTCAAAAGTTTAACACTGAAGTTGCAGATTTTCTTTGAGCAGCGTTTGTCAGGTTTTACCTCAGTTTGAAAGGTTTCAGGGTCTTTCTAAAAAGATGAAGCATAATACTGGGAATAGTCAAAGATAACCAGAAGATAAATTTATCATTTAGGCAAATGCATAGTTTCCATTGAGCCATGCAGTTCCTCAAACGTCCACTAGAGGCAGCTGCAGGAGCGAGTCAGTCCCCATAGAGCTCCATGTTAAAATGTGAAACTTTACAGCAGAAATAAAACATGTTTACAGCCCGGTAGAAAAACGGTTTTGACCTCTACAGATACTTTCCCAGTTGAGGACAACAATCCATGAGAGGAATTTTTAGAAAACTCACCTCATGGTAAAATTTAAATGAAAATGCTTTGGGTTTTTTGACACATTTTTTAGCTAATATTTAATTTTGCAGTTGTTTTATTGACTCTGGAATGTTCACCGGTACGAGCTAAAAATAAAAATCCTGTAAAAACTATGAAAATTGGGCAACAATATTTGTTAAAATAGTGGAATACTCAAAATCAGTCCAAAAAATAGGGAAAATATCAGTTTAATTATTCTACAAATACAGTGAACTAGTGGAATTTTATGGTCCCATAATGTAAAAGAATGAATTACTCTTGTGTAAAAATACAGATTTTTGATGTGTTTTTATCGTATATACATTTTTTAAAATTATTATTATCTTAAATGTGTGCTTTAATATTTTTGATGGGAATTACCATTCTTTGTTGATGTACTATTAGAGTACTACTAAAATATTAGAAAAAAACTAAAGCTGTTAACTTAATTAAATGTAAATGTAGATTATTTTACCAACTTTCAGCAGCTCTGAAACGAAGCTCCTGCACATTGGAGTTTCTTAATTGATGACAACGACACAATTGTTATGCACAATTTAGAACTAATTTTGGCCTGTTTTTTTGCTTTGTTTTGGTTTTTTCTTTGTTTTTTGTGGGGGGTTTTCTTACATGTCCATTAAATCTGTTTTTCTGTGAATGGAATTTCCATTTTTTGTCGATATTATAATAAAAGGATGTACATTCTTCCTTTTTTCCTTAGATTTTTACTAGATATTATCTTTAATTCAACAATACTGGGAAAATCTGTAAAATTACAGACAAAAACTGTTAAAAATGTTCCTTAATTAAAATATAAACGTTATTTTACCAACTTTAAGTGACTCTAAAACAAAGAAAGGAGATATTTTACAGGTATTTGCAAGAAAAATTCTGTATATTCAGGACTGAAAAATGGTATGTCATTCATAGGTTTTCTCTATTTTGTTAAATTACAGAGCAAAATAACAGATAAAAGCAATAATTTACATGTTAAGTGTCGAAAAAACAGACCATAACTGTAAATAATGTTCACATCAAAAGTCTCTCCTTGACAAATAGTCATTTTTTCCTTTTACAATGTATTTTTCCTGTAATTAAATCATCAAAAAAGGAATATATTTTAGTTTGCTGTTATTTGAAAGAGAAATTATGTAATAAATTATAAAATAATTTTTATCTCTCTCTATATATATGTACATTTTATATATATATATATATATATATATATATAAAAATTAATTTACATGTCGACATGTCGACTATATCTATATTCACATAAAGTATTAATGCACACATTTAAAAATGTTTTTTTCTATGATAGGAGCAACCTTTTTTTGTTTATGCTAATGTACATTCCTACCTGTTTTCCTTAGATTTTACTACATATTATCTTTAATTTAACAACACTGGGGAAATCTATAAAATTACAGTTAAAAACCAGTTAAAAATGTTCCTTAATTAAAGCATAAATGCTATTTTACTGACTTTAAGCGGCTCTGAACAGGAGATTCTTGCACATTGTAGCCTCTTGCATGGAAACAAACGTTTGTTGTTGTTGTACAGTCTGTGCCGTGGCACATTTTCGAGGTGATTTGGACTCTAAAGTGTCGGCGGATGCAAACGTTTGCAGCAGATTTCCACGCTGGCAGGCAGCAGGAACCCTATAGCTGTTTCTGCACTAAACTTTCTCACACATAAACACACTGCAGGAACACTGCAGTCTCTATCTGTATGTCACATAACCTCCGCCTACGCTCGCGACGCCCACACACATCCTTGCCCAGAACGCCCACACCAGTGTAATGTGTGCACAGACACACACACACACACACACACACATCGCCCCTATACACACTCGCTGCCTCCGCCCACGCATGCACACACGTGTTCAGTCAGACATAAGCCGCTCATACCATCCCACACTTTCTCAACAGACACAAAGTGAGACTCCTGTGCAAACACACCGGCCTCACATTCCCTCTGCAGAAACACAACCTGCTTCCTCCACGCCCGTCTTAAACGCCTGGGTCTGGGTGGAGACGACAATAGGAACTCCCAGAGAAGCCTTTTTCTTTCTTCTCATTACTTTTTCCCCTCTAAAACTCCTGCTTTTGGCATCACAGTAACCCACATTCCCTGCAAATGAAAAGGGACACTCCATGACAAGCACTACCACCGCCTGGAGACTGAATCATGCCGCTCTGTTGTTTTTTTGGGTTTTTTTTTTTCTTTTGCCTCCAAAAAAGAGGAAGTTGGATGAAAAGAGCTGCTTTTTTAGAGCGCAAAGTGTCGAGGATGTGGGTTGGTGGGAAGAAGGGGAGCAGAGCGGCGTGGGCGCTGTGACAGGGCGAGGGCTGACAGGACCCGGCGTGGGCGTGGCATTGAAATGTGTTTCTACTCCAGGGGGGAAGAAGAAGAAGAAGGAGAGGAGGAGGAGGAGGGGGGAGGAGGGAGGAGAGAGGAAGAGGAGAAGAAGAAATAAAAGGGGAAGAAGAAGAAGAAGGAGAGGAGGAGGAGGAGGAGGGGGGAGGAGGAGGGAGGAGGGAGGAAGAGGAGAAGAATAAATAAAGGGGAAAGAAGAAGGAGAGGAGAGGAGGAGAAGAAATAAAGGGGAAAGAAGAAGGAGAGGAGGAGGGAGGAGAAGAAGAAGAAATAAAGGGGAAAGAAGAAGAAGAAGGAGAGGAGGAGGAGGAGGAGAAGAAATAAAGGGGGAAAGAAGAAGGAGAGGAGGAGGGAGGAGAGGGAGGAAGAGGAGAAGAAGAAATAAAGGGGGAAAGAAGAAGGAGAGGAGGAGGAGGAGAAGAAATAAAGGGGAAAGAAGAAGAGAGAGAGGAGGAGGAGGGGAGAAGAAATAAAGGGGAAAGAAGAGGAGAGGAGGAGGAGAAGAAATAAAGGGGGAAAGAAGAAGGAGAGGAGGAGGAGGAGGGAGGAGAAGAAGAAATAAAGGGGAAAGAAGAAGGAGAGGAGGAGGGAGGAGAAGAAGAAGAAATAAAGGGGAAAGAAGAAGAAGAAGGAGAGGAGGAGGAGGAGGAGAAGAAATAAAGGGGGAAAGAAGAAGGAGAGGAGGAGGGAGGAGAGGGAGGAAGAGGAGAAGAAGAAATAAAGGGGGAAAGAAGAAGGAGAGGAGGAGGAGGAGAAGAAATAAAGGGGGAAAGAAGAAGGAGAGGAGGAGGAGGAGGGAGGAGAAGAAGAAATAAAGGGGAAAGAAGGAGAGGAGGAGGGAGGAGGAGAAGAAGAAATAAAGGGAGAAAAAAGAAGAAGAAGAAGGAGGAGGAGGAGGAGGGAGGAGGAGAAGAAGAGGGAGGAAGAAGAAGAAAAGGAGGAGGAAGAAGAATAAGAAAAAGAAGAGGAGGTAGAAGAAGAAGAAGATGAGGAAGAAGAAGAAAAGAAGAAGAGGAGGAAGGGGGAGAAGAAGAAGAAGATGATGATGAAGGAGAAGAAGGACAGGACAAAAGGGGGGCGGATGAAGGAAAGAAGAAGAAGAAAAGATGAAGAAGAAGAAGAGGAGGAGGAAGAAGGAGGAGAAGAAGAGGGAGAACAGGGAGGAGAGGGAGGAGGAGGAGAGAAAAAGTTGCAGAGGAACAAAAAAAAGAGGGCAGAAATGAAAGGAGGCGTCTGCTGGTGAAAAGTGAAATGTGAAGCGGCTCGCTGCCAAATGAGATCCAGGGAGGGGAAGGAGAAAATAGGAAATAAAAAATAAAATAAGTGACGCCTACTCCTAGGAAAGATTGACAGGACGACATGAAAGCAGATTGCTGCTGTCACATGGAAACCTTCTAACTCTCGCTCTGAGGGGGGGGTTACATTTTAAAAAAAAAATGTTTTTGAGGACGAAATTGGAGGATGAGTGGAGTTTTTTCAGGCTCGTGGAAGCGTTTCTAAAAAAAAGAAAAGAAAAAACCTGATCAGATGCACCGAAAAAAGCTGTGGGAATCTGGAGCGGCTGTGGGAGATACAAGGATTTCCACCAAGTGAAGAAACTCCTCGAGTTTGACTTAAAAGCTTCACAATTAATAAGAAGAAGCTTTTATGGAGTGAAATCCACCTAAACATGCTGGATATTCAGAGATCTGACATTTACAGACACTGTTCATACTGCACACATACAGACATGTACATTATATATTTATATATATGATTTAAATACAGTAAAAATAATGGAATTTTACAGTCAAATGTTGTAAAAGAAAAGTATAGCACAAAAAACAACTTTATTTACAGTTGTTGAGATATTAGATGTTAGATATCATCTGTAATTTAACAAAACAGGGAAAATCTATCAATGATTTACCATCATATTTTCATCCTGAATATACAGAATTTTTCTTGCAAACATTTGTAAAATATAATACTTTTTTGCTGATTTAAATATAGTAAACAATGGTGGGATTTTACAGTCAAATGTTAAACATAAAAATAGACTTTTTGGCCTGTTTTTTTTCCACACTTAACGTGTAAATTGATGTTTTTTTTTTCTGTTATTTTTCTCTGTAATTTACCAAAACAGAGAAAATCTATATATTAACAATAAAACAATGATTTACCATTTTTCTGTCCTTAATATACATAATTTTTCTTGCAAATATCTGTAAAATATAATACTATTTTGGTGATTTAAATACAGCAAAATAGTGGAATTTTACAGTCAAATGTAAAAGAAAAATACAGTATTTGTAAAAAAAAAACAAAAAAAACAACTACTTTATTACAGTTGTTGTCTCATTTATTTATGGTTAATATATCCATTAATATGTTTTCTGTGATTTTTTTTTATATTATCTGTGATTTACAAAAACAGAGAAAATCTATATATAAACAATAAAAAAATTAAATTTACCATTTTTCAGTCCTCAATATATAGATTTTTTCTTGCAAATATCTATGAAATATAATACTTTTTTTCTGATTTAAATATAGTAAGAAATTGTGGAATTTTATAGTCAAACGTTAAGTATAAAAGTAGACGTGTAGGCCTGTTTTTTCCCTTTTTTTCCATGTTTAACATGTAAATTAATGGGTTTTTTTCTGTTAATTTACTGTGTAATGTACCAAAACAGGGAAAATCTATATTTTCATATTTGAAAAATTATTTACCATTTTTAAGTCCTTGATATACAGATGTTTGCTTGCAAATATCTTTAAAATATAAAACTCTTTTGCTGATTTAAATGTGGTAAAAAAAAAAAGTGGCATTTTATAGTCAAATGTTGTAAAAGAACAAATTACTATTTGTATTTGCTATGGACATTTTTTTTTTTTTTTTTACAGTTTTGACCTTCTTTTTTTCCACAGTTAACTCATACATTTTATTACCTACTCTTATAAAACTCATAAAACACACTATAAAAAAACTGGAAAACGGGCAGCAATGTTGTTAATGTCGTAAAAGTGTGAATTTGTAAAACCTTTTACACGATCACAATATACAAGATGATTAAATAACGAGATTAATCGATGAACAATAAACAAACCCTGGAAGTTTCAGTTACAGCATTATTTAACATCCTAAATTGCCGTCTTGCTTAGATGTGAAATGAATGAATTGTTCAACTCAAACACTGCTTCACTCTCCCCTGAAACCTGTAGCTGCATCTATTAGTCTACCTTCTGATCCTGCTAGATTACATTTCCTTGCACAAAGACGCCGGATTTGATCTGGTGTTTTTCACACGAGCCGGACTCCGTTGTCTAATTATCTTCAGACGGAGACGAGCTGCAGCTTTTACATTCTAGACGAGTATAAAAGGAGCTTTGGGGGTAAAATGGCGTTTTTTTGGGCCGCTGACTTGCAGCAGATAGAAGCAGGGCAGCTGTGCAGAGTTTGGGAGACTGGGACTTGTGGGAACAGGCAGCCTGGGTGTCGACCTACCTCACCGTGTGGGCGGACATCCTATTTCCTGCCGCCGTTAATTTGCTTCTTGTTGTTTGATTCTGAGTGTTTGTGTGTAGGTGAGACGTGGGGAATAAAGAGATATGGAGCCGGTATTCCTTCTGCTTCTCCGCAGAGTTTTTGATTTGATCCCCGTCTGCTCGGAGGCTGATCCAGTTAGAAGGTCATATCTGCATAATCACACACCGAGCAGCCAGACGTGGATTTAGAGGGTGAAGGTGGGCGGACTGGAATCCTACCTGCCTACCTGCTCCACGTTTGGAAAACACATCATGAATGCTGAGCTCATTCTGCAGCTCGGAGTCAAAACAATCCGGCTCAGTTTGTGGGCTTCTACCGGAGCTTTCAGTCCCCAGACATGACCTTCATCAGCAGACGAACCCGTTGACATGAAAGCTCACCAACTGGTGGCATTTAATCAACACTGTCCGCTGGAAATTGCCTTCTTACACAATTCATTTGCAACAGAAATGTGTTAAACGACACATTTTCTGTTGCTAATTTACTCAAAAATAGCAAATAATAACAATAATAATGAGTAAAAAAACAGCAAATCTTCACCACTACTAAAAAGTAATTCAACAAATTGCAATATCATCAGTAAAATTTGCTTAAAAAAAACAAAACAAAAAAAACTTCCAGAATTCTCCTAAATTCTCGGATATTTTGATCCGGAACAACTCAGTAAAATGTCCTGCTGTGTTTTTAAACTGATTCCTCACTTAGTGTCTGCTACAAATTCTGTTCTTGTACAATAAATCTTTAACAGAATTGTATTAAACTGCACATTTTCTGTTGCTAATTTACTTAAGAATAACAAATAATAACAATAATAATGATAAAAAACTGTAAATCTTCACCACGATTAGAAAACTGATTCAACAAATTGCAAAATCATCCATAAAATTAGCTAAAAAAACTTCCAGATTGACATAAAATGAATTAAAACTACAACTAGAACTAAATTTGCAGATATTTTGACACTAAGCGCATCAGTAAAATGCCCCGCTGTGTTTTAAAACTCATTTCTAGCTAGAAATTATGTTCTTATGCAATAAATCTTTTACAGAATTGTGTTAAACAGCACATTTTCTATCAAGATAGCAACAAAACATTCCTAATTTACACAATAACAACAACAAAGAAAAAATACAGATTTTAAAATACATATTTATACATATTTAATGTTGGAATTACGAGTTTGTTTATCATCCAAGTGAATGAGAACAAAAAATAACAGAAAAAATGTGTTGTTAAGTGTTGTTAAAGATCAAAATACAGGGTTTCTCTCCTAAAATGTCAAACTACTCTGGAAATAAGTCTGGAACTAGTTAGCCTGACTGTCCAAAGTAAGATCCACCTTCAAGCACGTCTCAACCCACCATCTAACATCATATCGGTTTAATTTTTTACAAAAACTGAGTAGTTTTAGAGGAATCATCACAAAGGTTTGCTAGCTGATCACTGTGCTAAGCTAAGCTAAGCTAAGCTAACGGTCTGCTAGCTGTAGCTTTAAAAAGTCAAAAATCATGTTTTTTTTCCAGAAATGTCAAACTATTCTTTTAAAGTGCTTGTTATGGTATCTCTAATATTCCCTACAGCTGCCATAAAGGAGTTTATGTGACTTTCTAAGCATCTGTAATCGTATTTTATGCTGTTTAACCTCCTTTTTACTACCACTGTTCCTGCTAGTTGGTGTAGCATCACAGTGAGTTAGTATCTGCCATGGAATGAAGATTTCAAAGTAATTTTACCTTCTTATGTCAGCAAAATATCCCTGTAGGATTTTATATTCCAGCACAATACGCAGTTTTGCTTTGATATTTGTTTTAGTTTCCTTCTGAAATTAATTAGAGGATCTGAAAAGCAAGCATCCCACCCCGTCCACCCCCCAGCTCGACACACGCTCTGCAAATACCAGGTTTTTTTTCTCATCATTCGGGCTTTTGAAGACACATAAAAGGAGCCGCGGCGTTCAGTGTAAATTGTACTTCTTTGTGTTTTCACTTTATTTTCTCGGCTGCGTTCCGGGGCGTAATGGCGGTGGAGGTGGGAGTGTTTTTTGGGGAGGTGGGGGTTTGACAGAAGACGTTCTGGTTTTGTCCCCGGGGTGTTACACTGGTGGCGGCTGGCCTAATTCCCCGAAATAGCTCATTGATGGGGAATCAGGCAGAGTCAAAGCGATGGTGTGGAGATTTGATTGGAGCTGCTGGCGGCCCGATGAGCGCTGAGGGCGTCGCTCTGCAGTCTGTCAGGAGAGCAGCGTTTACAAGCTCGCTTTTTTTTTTTTTTTGTCAGGCTTCATCTCACATGCAAATACCAAAGTTTCACCCAGCAGAGAGTCTGAGTTTGCTCTCGGGTGGTTTGACTGCAGTTTGGGGGGATTTGATCCATTAGGAAGCGGCAGGAGGTGCATCTTGTTTCCTGAACACACTATTAGTAATACAACAGAAGTGACTGCACCGCTAGACAAGATCACTTCAATGTCAAATGATTCAAAATTAATAATTAGTCTTAGTCATTTGAGAAGTCGAGTGGTTCCTCTTGTGAAAAATCAAAAAGACTACATTGAAAATTCAGGCCCCAGATTTTACACCTGTGATTTCCAGTCAGCCTAACTTTGTTAAATACTTTTTGACATGTGATTTCATTTTTAAATATCACCCGTCGACCCACTTTCAGCAGGTTTTTTTTTCCTCACATTGAAACTTGAGACTGTGTTAATTTCCATAACAGTCTGAAGCACGGTGGTGGCAGCTTCATCATATGAACTTGCTAATAGTCTCAGGAACTATTAAAGATAAAAACCTGAAATTTTCACAGTGATTTTTATGTACAGTACTGTTCAAAAGTTTGAGGTCATCCAGACAATGTTATGTTTTCCATGAAAACTCCCACTTTTATCCATGTGCTAACATAACTGCACAAGGGTTTTATGATCATCAATGAGCCTTTCAACATCATTAGCTAACACAATGTAGCATTAGAACACAGGAGTGATGGTTGCTGGAAATGTTCCTCTGTACCCCTATGGAGATATTCCATTAAAAACTAGAAAAGCTCTCAGAGAGCGCAGTCCTCCTCCAAGGCTGCTCAGTTGACGGATCATTTCCGACGGATGAAATCTTTAATTAAAAATGACCTTGCGCTGAGCACAGGCGTGTGTTCTGCATGTGCATGTTATGTATGGATACCGAATTGCGTGTAAATTATTCTTATAAAAGTCTGTTGATCAGTTCATCACTTTTGTCAAGCCTTTGTTTTGCTACTGTTAAAATAACCGTTCCCTCCATGCTTTTATTTTGAAGACATATTTTTAATGTTGCGGGCTTTTATTTTGTCACCATTCCAGCAGCACAGGAAGTGTTTATCTAAGAAGCGGTTGCTTGATGTGACGAAGACGCTGCCGAAAAGTCAGAAAATTCACATAAAGATGAAAGAAAACGGTTCCAGCTGTTGCTGTCTAGCAAAGGATGAGTCTAAACTTAGAAGCAGCTGCAATGGAGACAAGCTCTTACTGTGAAGGAATGAGTGAAGGACAGGAAGGTGGATTTGTGTTCTGACGGCTGAACTTAACGTGTCTGGCTGGGGTTTGCTACATCACGTGATCTAAATATGTAGCGGTCGGCAGGAATTGATGGGACTCAGAAACACCCCACAGTTTAATCATTTGTTCCTTGTATTATTTCCAACTGATAAATTAGTCAGTTTGTAGTAGGATGCAATCATGTGATCATCAGCAGGTAACTGACACAGTGTTCACATCGTGGTTACAGTGACACCGTGTTGGCAGGTATATCTGGCAATGGGAAATCCTGAACAAATCCGTGGATCCAGGCTATAAGCCGCATCACTGCCAAAATCTCATCACTTGGTCGTTGTGTCATTTCTGACCTTCCCTGAAAATTTCATCCAAATCCGTTGGTCTGTTGTTGAGTAATGTTGCTAACAGACAGACAGATTCACAGACAAACGTACGCCGATCGTCACATAACTCTGCGTTCCTTGGCGGAGTAACCAGCTGTTTTCAGCTAGAACAGTCGTTTACCACAGTAACAATGTCTAGACTGGATTTCTGATAGAAAGAGTTCTGAAACTTTTCAACAGTAGCGTCAGTGCAAATACTCTCCTGTTAAACTTTAGTCACTGTAAGGTCACACAAGTTTGAATGATTTGACTCTGAAGCTGCATCTGTTGAACGCTGCTTTTTTATCGCTTCTTATCTTTGCTTTGTCTTTATTGGTCACCATGACCTCCAACTTTTGACCTACTTGTTTGTGGTGAAGTTGGTAATTCAGGAAGTGAAGCTTCCTCTTCTGCGTGCTGATAGGAAGCAGTAGCACTAGAGCACTGAGTTGCAGTCATACTAGCGACAGTGAGCTGCTAACGTTACTAGCAGCTATTATCTAGGAGGGTTTTTCCAGCATGACTGTGTTCATTAATGACTTTAATGACGGAAAATGAAGCGCAATGATTGAATTTTACAGCTGATTGATACTGTTGGACACTGACTCTCTGCTGTGAAAGTGAGATTTGGGAAACACTCGAGCAGATCAGCAGCAGCAGCACTGACGCACTGATACCTACACAACGTTCAGAGGCTTCCTGCTGCCCACCTCCCTGTGTTGGAAACCATTTGCATCGTAGCCGCGTGAAGTCTGAATTGAACATTTGCATACAGGAGTGTTTCATTGACGCACTTGTGCGCCGCTCAGCTTTACAGCGCGACACGTGACCGAAGTACCTGTTCAGATCTCAGTCAGTGATCACAACACGGAGTCATAGCATGACCACTTTGAAGCTCAGGGATCAGAAACGTGGCAGAAAAAGGACTTCAGTTACTTTGATGAGACGAGGGGAATGTTTTGTGGTTATTTTTTAAATTTTACTTCTGGTAATAAAAAACAAACTGCGTAAACAAGGAATCTGTAACACGGTTTGAACCACAGGAGATAATCATTTCCAGATTACACATTTGAAAAGTTTGTCGCGTGTGTTTTCCTCCAAATGTTTTGTTTGTTACGCAGGAAAATCCCTCAGAATAATCCATGCAAATCAGCATAGAAACTTTCTATAGGCACAATTAGGCAAATATTATATAATATAGGCAAAATTGTTGTACAAATTTTAAAAAATGGCATTTACAAGGATGTATGTTGTCAGTGTAGTAAATGTAAAGTATTTGCCCCCCTACAGAAATCTGATATTTTTGCATAAATGTTCCAGGTCATGACACTAATATTTATATTTATTGAATATTATTGACAGATAATCCACAAAACACAAAAAACAGTTTTTAAATGATGGTTTATTGAAGATTTATTGGAAACCCGTGAAAAAGTAATTGCCCCTCTAAACCTACAACTGGTTAAAAGTTTGTTCCAGCTTGTGATCAGCTGAACGTTGGTTCACTCTTCTCTGCAGAATAGTTAGAATTTGGTCGCATTAGACGGATTTATATCAGGAACTGATCTTTTAATGTCGTCTCACAGCGTCTCAGTTACATTCAAGTCCAGACTTTGACTCCAAAACCTTCATTTAGTTCATTTTGAACATGTTTTTGTCATTTACACATTTACACGCGTGCACATATGCTGTAAAATATACATCCTTTAAAACAGCATTTATGCCAAACTATTGATGCTACATGAAGAAAACTCTGCATATATTTTATATTGACAAAATATAATATATATTTATTTTTTTAATATATATATATAAATATATATATATAATATATATATATATTATATATATATATATATAATATATATATTTATTTTATATATATATTATATATATATAAAAAACAATATATATATATATATGTATTTTATATAACTGAATTAAGAGTACAATGTAAACATACATTGACATTTTGCACAGATATGTAAAAATACACACATTTACAGGATACTATCCAAAAAGTACACATCTTACACACTGTACATGTCATTGAAAACTATTAAAATACATGGAGAAAGTGTACTATTATTTACATTTTAAAGGCGTATAGTATCCGCAAAAATATGAAAAATATACAGATACAGTATATTTCCCTCATGTAGTATATATACATACATTCATGTAAAATATATGTTATTTATATAATATTATATATGACATCCTGTAAAATACACATATTTAAACTATACCTACTAACAAACCCACTAATATGAATACATTTACTGCTTGTTCATGTATTTTACATAACTAAATAAAAAGTAGACATTGAACACATTGTAAACGATTAAAAATAACTAAAATACGCAGAGAAAATGTACTAATATTTACATTTTAAAGGTATATAGAATGCACAAAAATAGGGAAAATGCATTAAAAATGTTGCAGTGTTTATAATAGTAGTTAAAAATAGACAGTCATGCACATGTTCCATGTATGTACTATAAAGTTTTGTATATATATATATGTGTATGTATGACAGACCTACATGTAAACCATGTAAACCCACTAACATGAATACAGGGATGCTTGTTCATGTATTTTAGATAAGTGAATTAAAAGTACAACAAAAACTCACATGGACGTATTGCACAGGTGTGTAAAAACGCACATGCATGCAGAAAGTACACGTTACACACACTGTACACGTAGAAACAATGAAAACACACAGAGCAAGTGTACTAATATTCACATTTCACGGACACGCACGTCCTCGTACATGCAGATGAATGTGCAACAACAGCACACAACGCGAGCACTTTTAATATGTGCCATTAGTTGTGACAATATTTACTGGCGAGGATCAAATAATGAAATCAGATCCGCGGTTTGAGAGCGAGCTGCTGCTGCGTCTCTCTGCCTCTCCGTGGGTGTTGAACCTGCCTGTGTTTGGTATTCCGTGCAGAAAGCCTCCCACGCCCCGTGTGTCCGCCCACGCGCGGATTTGCGTCACGCAGGGAGCAGCGTGGGCGAGAGAGAGAGAGAGAGAGAGGCAGCAGCCGCGCGGAATATCCCACTTTCTACTGCGTCAATGCATGCGCACCGAGGACGCGCAGACAGGAAGCAGTCACAAAATAAAAGCACCTGACGTAAATACAGTTGTGCTCGTAAGCTTACATACGCTGGCAATATTTGTGAAGTATTCTACTTTTCTTTTTTTTGAGAAAATATGTTTGGTCGTGGGAAAAAGGAGAAATCTTTCATTTAGGATTGTCATTTTGGACACACTTCTCGTCATTTTGAATATGTTCCTAGTAACTGTTAACAATTTTCTTGTCATTTCGGACATGTTTCTAGCCATTTTGAACATGTTTTAGTCACTTATAACAAATTTCTAGCCATTTGGACATATTTCTAGCCATTTTGAACATGTTTTTAGTCACTTTGAACATGTTTCCAGTCATTTTGAACTAGTTTCTAGCCATTTTGGACGTTTTTAGTCATTTTTGACATATTTCTAGTCATTTTTGACATATTTCTAGTCATTTTTGACATATTTCTAGTCATTTTTGACATATTTCTAGTGGTTTTGAACAAGTTTTAGTCATTTTGGGCTAGTTTCTAGTGATATTGGACACATTTCTAGTAATTTTAGACTTGTCATTTTGGACATGTTTCCAGTCATTTTAAACATGTTTCTAGTCATTTTGTGAAACATATATATATACAGCTACAGATTACATTAAATTATACTGCTTATATAATAACAATAATAAAAGAAAATAGACAGTAAAGGCTAAAAATATGAACACTAAATGATTAACATGAATACATGAGTAAATAAAAGGGTTAAAGAGACTAAAGCAAACAAATAAAATAATTAAAAATGGCAAAAATAAGCAGATAAGCAAGTCTAATATAGTGCAGAATTTACATGACTGGGATATTTGTATATTTTGCCTTCCTAAAAGCTCGGTTTATACTTTAAACGCTGCTCCTGGTTCCCTTAAAGCAAGATTCAACGTCACTTTATTGCCTTTGTGTCGAGATACACAGTGTAATTTAAAAATGGAATTATTGTACTCAGTCATTCAAAACATCTTCACAGAAACACTTTCAGACAAAAAAAGCGCTTGTTAAAGTCAGAATTAATCAAAACCAAACTGCAAACAGGAGAGCAACTTGCCATATCAAATAAACAAATAAATAAGAGCCATTTCTTCGAACACGTTTAGTCTTTTAGGTTCCGGACTCCTGGTCAGACAGAAAAACATGCAGCACGATGCCAGCGTGGGATTTATGAAATTGTTTTCTGAAGTTTTATCTTCCCAATAATCAATCCATAGTGAAAATAGTCGTCAGCTGCAGCTTTGATTTAATGCAGCCAAACTAAATAACTCCAATAAAAGTGAAGAACTGTCAGGATTTTTGGAAAAAACACACACAAAATACATGTAGAGACATCCTCTAAACAATGAGAATATCTATTAGTGACAGTGACTTCTGAAAAACTGTATAATAACCATAATTTTCCAGAGAGTACAGTGATATAAAACCGCACTAAGAACAGGTGCATTACATTCATCCTTCTGATTTCAGGTGATTTGTTTTTGCATTTTGCGTTTAAATTCTGCTTTTTCTTAATCACAGGATCCAAATTATGACTCCAGACATCCAACTATAAAGGTAATAAATCAGCTGCAGTGAAGCAACCATCATATGTGACATATTTTGCATCACTATCTGCTCAGTTTGTGATTTTTCTCCGTGTGTCTTCCTGCTTGCAGCGCCGGTGCTTTTATTTTGTAGCGGCAGGAAGCAGCGTTGGTGCGCCACCGTGTGCGCGTTGACGCAGCTTGAGCGGTGCAGGGGAGTGGAGCGACGCTGGGAGAGACTCGAACGCTCACACACACTCACACACACACGCACACACACTCACCAAACTCGCACACACACGCAACACACACTTGGAGGAAAGAAGACGCACCAGAAGACGCACGAAGGTCAGCGGCTTTTTCACTCACATTCTGCTGCTTCTGTCTCTTTTCTCTGAGCGGCGGGCGAAAGAAAAAGTTTCCACAAAGACAAGGAGAGGAGTGTCGCTCGGTGTGAGCAAGCAGAGACAAGCAAAGACGCTCTCTGGCTGCTTCTTTTTGTGCGTCTGCGTCCTGGAAATTATCGCTAAATTGATTTCGGGTTTTTCGCCGTTTTTACGCACGCAGCTCTTCCTGTGGGATCTCGTCTTTTGCGGGCTTTCTTTGTGCGCTCATTGACACCCGGGGTTTGTGTTGATAAACAGTCAAGCGGAGCAAGAAGAAGAAGGAGGCAGCGGAGAAGAGGAACCGGACCAGGGCGGACCGAAGGGGGCCAAAAACTCACCAGGTAGGCGCAATTACGCACGGATCAAACTGTGCATGTAACCTGCTGCTGCTGCTGCTGCTGCTGCTGCTGCTTTTATCCTCAACTCTGTCATGTTTTGCAAAGATAGCGAGCACAGAGCAGCTACGTGACATGAGAATATTATAGGAAATGCTTGAAATGATCACTGGATGTCACGTAAAGTCAGATAAAAGTCCCCGAAGGAAGATTATAGCGAGATAGAAATAGTTTCAAACTTATTTCTAAACGCTTCACACACACACTAAGAAATAGCAAAGGAGATTAGAATACCTCAAGTGGATATTATAGTGACACAAAGAGAAGTTAAAGCAACAGAACTCGCCATAACAGATGGTAAAGCACCTCTTGTGGAGAATAAATTGCTATTATTTGTGTGTAATTGGAGTTGAAACAGCATCCAAGGGTCACCGTGGAGCAGCTGTGGATTCCCCATTCTGGGTACATTCTGTGTCCTTGTCGAGCATGCTGCTCGGCTCATTTGTGCTATTTTTAGCTGCTACAGAGAGATTTTTAGTGAAATCCCCCCAGTAAATGTGCTAAACATGAGGTTACAGTGTTGTGAACGCACGGTTCTGCTGTCGCAGTCATGATTGCAACATTATTCAGTAGTTCCACACTGACAAATCAGGAAATTCCTGCTGCATCACAGTGAAATCGAAGGATTCCTCATGTCGCTGCTGGACAGCCGCGCGTCGGCCTCCATCGTGTCGGTGTGTGTGTGTGTGTGCGCGTTTGTGTTTGTTTGTGTGGCATCGGTGCCATTGTGCCAGCGCGCGCCCCGCCTCTCCAGGTGAAAAGCCGAACTCGCTAAACTCGCTCCGTGGACTTCAGTTAGAGGCTGGCATTGACAGGTTTACAGCGTTCCAGCCAGAACACGCACGGTCTGCTGGGAGGAACCCACATGAAGACCCTGCTAGCTGTCAGAGGACGAAGCAACAGGAAGATTTACTGAAGCTGTTACAAGTAGAAAACTCTGAGCTGAGTGATTGTTTTAGTCTCCAGACACTATAGAGTCAGTGGTCAGTTTAAAAAACACGCAAAAGGCACAAAATGAACAAAAAGATCAGCACAATGTCAAATGTAGGACACAAAATAACCAAAAAGTCACTCAAAATGTCCTAAACAAGATGCAAAATGAGGGAGAAGACGCTGAAAATGGCAAATATTAGCTATAAAATTACCAAAAAGATCAGCAAAATGTTAAATATTGGACACAAAGTAACCATAAAGTCACTCAAAATGTCCTAAACAAGATGCAAAATGACCGAGAAGACCCTGACAATGTCAAATATCAGCAAAATGTTAAATATTGGACACAAAGTAACCATAAAGTCACTCAAAATGTCCTAAACAAGATGCAAAATGACCGAGAAGACCCTGACAATGTCAAATATTAGCCACAAAACTACCACAAAATATGCAAAATGTTAAATATAAGATGAAAAACTACCAAAAAGATCAGAAAAATGTTAAATATTATCCACAAAATGACCACAAAAACACAGATGAAGGACGAACCAACAAGAATCTGTCTTCAAAGTCACAGTTGTGTGAAGTAAAAGATGGTTTTAGTCTTTGTGGTCATTTTACCTGAACAACATTCTGTGTTCCACTGCAGCTAAATATAGTTTCTCACTGTTGATAAAACACCTGAACCTCTGCTGCTGCAAACAACTTCACCATGTTTATCTAAAAAAGAGCCTCATTTATGCTATTTATCCAACTCATCTCTTGTATCTCACAGAAAAGCATCACAGATTCAAGATGCTGGAAATAGAACGTTTCTCATTTTGCACAGAAATTAGTTCGCAGTCGTTGCAGCAGCAGTTAAACTGACACCCAAAATGTCTGAAACGAGACACAAAAATGACAAAAAAGTCACCCAAATGTCAAAAAATAGAAACAAAATGTCCTGGAAGACACTTAGAATGACCAAAACAAGATGCAAAATGACCAGGACACTGAATAAAAGACACAAAATCACCCAAAAAGACACTCAAAGTGTCCAAAACAAGATACAGAATGACCAAAAAGTAATGCGGAATATGACCCAAAATTGACAAAATGTCACACAATGTCGAATATAAGACACAAAATTCACTCAAGATGTTAAATGTAGGACATAAAATGATAATAAAAAGTCACTCAAAATGTAGAATATGAGACTCAAAATGCACAAAAAAATCTAAATGTCCAGAACTAGACACTAAATGACCTCTAAGTCAGTTAAAATGCAGATTATGAGACTCAAAATGCACAATAAGAAGATTAAAATGTAGAATTTGAGGCACAAAATGTCTAAATTGAGACTCGAAGTGTCCTAAAGAAGATGCAAAATGACCAAACAGTCACTAAATATGTGGAATATGACACGAAATTATCATAAAGACACTCAGAATAGTCCATATAGGACACAAAATGACATAAAAGACACTCAGAATGTCAAATGTAAGTCACAAAATCAACAAAAAGTCACTGAAAATGTAGAATATGAGACTCAGAATGCGCAAAAAGACACAAAATACACAATAAGTTACTCAAAATGTCAAATATTGGGCATGAAATGACCAAAAACACATTAAAAATGTCGATTATAAGACACAAAATGACCACAATGACACTCAAAATGTAGAATATGAGACACAAAAGGACCAAAACAAGACACAAAGTAAGCAAAAAGTCATTAAAAATGTGCGTTGACCAGTTTTTGTGTACTTCTTTCTCAGCAGTATTTTCAGTTTAAATTCAGCAGAGGAGCTAAAAAGTTATAGATGATGGTTTGGAAGATAAATAAACACTGAAAATGTCCAAAACAACATTGCTTTGGACATTTTCAGTGTCTTCTGGTTTATTTTCTGATCTATATTTGACATTTTCAGCATCTTTTTGGTCATTTCCTGTCTTACAATCAACATTTTTAACGTTGTTTTTGGTCATTTTGTGCCCATTATTTCACATTTTGAGTAACTTTTTGGCCGTTTTGTCTTCTTGTGCATTTTGAGTCTCATGTTTAAATTTTTGACCGACATTTTGGTCATTTTGTGTCTCATATTTGACATTTTCTGTGGCGTCTTGTCAGCCAGAATGTGTCTTGTTTTGACCAGCTGCAGATTACTGACTTCAAACGTGCAAATATTGCTAAAAAGATGTTAGAAAGCACTTTGTGAAACACTTCTAGGCTGCAGTAAAAACAAAAGGAACCTTCCTTCAGTTCTTCTTCATTTTCTGCACATTTCTTTTTGTTTCTTTGAGCCACTAAAAGCAGAAAACAAATGGTGCAACATCAGCTCCAGCTCTGGGTTCAGTTTTAAACCGCTAAAAAACCTAAAAAAACCCAAAAAGTTGGACGTCAGCAGAATTCAGAAACTCATCATTTCCTGAGAGCAACTTTTCCACCGATTTCACCCCAAACAGACCGGAAACAAGGTGAAAATGGGATAATTAACGGGAAAAATGCCATTAATTACAGCAAACTAACTATTAGAAACTGTTGTTAACACAATAAATGAACTGTTTGAAGTCTAAATTCTCTGATTCCTGCTCATTGAAGGGAATATTTCCGTTTTTTGTGACGGTAAACTGAATATTTTTGGAACATTTTTAATGTCTTTTTGCTCATTTTATTTCTTCTTTTGGACATTTTGAGTGTCTTTAGGGTCGTTTCGTGCCCAATATTTGACATTTTGAGTGACTTATTGTGTATTTTGTGTCTTTTTTGTTCATTTTGAGTGACTTTTTGGTCATTTTGTGTGAATTTAGTGATCTTGTGTCTTGTATTTTACCTTTTGAGGGACTTTTTGGTCATTTTGTGACCAATATTTGGTATTTTGAGTGACTTATTGTGTACTTAGTGTCTTTTTTTGGCCATTTAATATCTTTTTGTGCATTTTGAATCTCATAGTCGACATTTTGACTGACTTTTTGGTTATTTTGCTTCTTGTTTTCGACATTTTGTGTATCTTTTTGTTTATTTTCTTAGTTCTATTTGACATTTTGAGTTGTTTTTTAATCATTTGGTGTCTTGTTTTGGCCATTTTGATTGTTATCCATTTTCCAAACTATCAGTCTACAACTTTTTATCTCCTCTGCTGACTTAAAACTGACGATACTTCTGATATAGAAGTATACAAAAGCTCATATACGTACATTTTAAGTGACTTTTTGGTTATATTGTGTCTCATAATCATCATTTTTAATGCGTTTTTGGTCATTTCATGCCCAATATTTGACATTTTGATTGACTTTTTGCTCATTTTGTATCTTTTTGTTCATTTTGAATGGCATTATGGTCGTTCCGTGCCCAATATTTGACACTTTGAGTGATTTTGGTCATTTTCTGTCTTTTTGTGCAGTTTGATTCTCATATTTTACACTTTGAACCATTTCTTGTTTATTTCGTATCTCATGTTCTACATTTTGAGTGTCCTTTGTGGAATCAAGTGTCTTGTTTTGGACTTTTTAAGGGCCTTCCAAGACATTTCGAATGTCTTTTTATGCATTTTGTGTCTCATATTCAACATATTCAGTGTCCTTGTGGTTATTTAGCATCTTCTTTTGGACATTTTAAGCATCTTTCAGGACATTTTGAGTTGATTTTTGGTTATTTGGTGTCTTGTTTTGGCCATTTTGAGTGTTTATTTATTTTACAAGCAATCAATCTCCAACTTTTTAGCTCCTCTGCTGACTTTAAACTGAAAATACTGCTGGAAAGGAAGCATACAAAAGCTAGTATACGCACATTTTGAGTGACTTTTTGGTCATTTAGTGTCTCACGTAAAGTTTTGAGTGTGTTTTTGGTAAATATGTATCTTGTTTTAGACACTTTGAGTGTCTTTTAGAATATTTTTTCTTATATTCGACATATTCTGCGTCCTTCTGGTTAATTTGCTTCTTGTTTTGGACATTTTAAGTGCCTTCCAGGACATTTTGAGTGTCTTTTTGTTTATTTTGTACCTTATAGTTGACATTTTGAGTTGATTTTTGGTCATTTGGTGTCTTGTTTTGACCATTTTGAGTGTTTATCCGTTTTCCAAACTATCAGTCTACAAGTTTTTATCTCCTCTGCTGACTCTACACTGAAAATACTATTGAAAAAGAAGTACACAAAATTTACTCTATGCACAGTTTGAGTGTCTTATTGTTTATTTTGTGAGTTACAGTTGACATTTTGAGTGAATATTTGGTTATTTTGAGTCTTTATCTGTTTTCCAAACTATCAATCTCCAACTTTTTAGCTCCTCTGCTGAGTTTAAACTAAAAATACTGCTAAAAAAGAAGTACACAAAAGCTATAATACAGCATTTTTTTAAAATCATTTACCATCCCCAACCTGTAAACACATCTAGTCTGCAGTGAAAATGGAAACTTGCTTCATTTCTGCTTTATTTTCTGCACGTTTCTTTTTGTTTCTCTGAGCTACAGGCTGTTTAATGAACCAAACCTGCACTGAAAGCAGAAAAGAAATGCAGTTTTTGGAATTAGGAGGTTTGTTTGTGGACGTTTAGGTGATGATTTGAGCTGCAGCTTTTGTCTTTTGTCGTTTTCGGCCGACGCCTGGCTCCCTGAGCTCCTATTCTGGGCGAGGCGAGCCCACCACCTACACATCCTGCAGGGGTGGAGAGAGGCATGTGGTCCTCCCTCCCAGCAGTCCTCCCGGCTGGCCTGCTGACGCTGCTGACGCTGCTGACGCTGCTGACGCTGCTGACGGCCACTCCTCTGTCCGCCGGGCCTCTCGGCTCCGTTTAACAGGAGTCCGGCTCACAGTGTGTCTTTGTGACGGAGTGACAGCGTCGCTTTCCAACATAAACCGCATACAAAGTTTACTCACACAGATCTGGAGTTAAAAATACCGTCTATTATCACTCGAGCCGGATGTGAAAGAACGGCGAGAAACGGTAGACGAATGAATCGGTTCTGCATCTGCTAGAAATGATGGGCTTTTTCTGCAGGAAAGCATCCAGATTTAACCGTTTCTCACACCTGTGGAGGCCTGATAAACCCAAATCCTGCACCTGTCAGGCATAAAGCACACAGTCCAAATAGAATGCATGTACATTTTCCATAGAAATTGTGTTTTAAAGCAGCAGTAGCAGGAAAAAATGTGTCTGCATGTCCTAAGAAAAATGGACTTCTGCTCTCAGATGCACATTTTAGCGTTAAAAAACAACAGATTCCAGGACGTGTTGAGTGGCTTTTTTTATTTTGTGGCTTATATTTGACATTTGGAGTGTCTTTTTTTGTATTTTGTGTCTTGCTTTGGCCATTTAGCGCGTTTTATAATCAACAGTTTTGATCTCTTTTTGGTCATTTAGTGTTTCATATTTAACATTTTAAGTGACTTTTTGGTCATTATCTGTCTTGCAATTGACATTTTTAATGTCTTTTTGTTTATTTTGTGACGTACATTTGACATTTTTTGACTTTTTGTGTATTTTGTGTCTTGTTTTGGCCGTTGAGTGTGTTTTTGTGCATTTTGAGTCTCATATTGTGTCATTTTGTGCCTCATACTTAACATTTTGACTGAGTTTTTGGTCATTTTATGTCTTATAATCAACATTTTAAATATGTTTTTGGCCGTTTAGTGCCTCATATTTAACATTTGAAGTAACTTTTTGTCATTTTGGATCTTGTATTCTACATTTTGACTGAGTTTTTGGTCATTTTGTGTCTTAGAATCAGCATTTGTTGTGTGTTTTTGTCTTTTGATGTCTGTAGCTCCTCTGCTGAATTCAAACTTGAAAACAGAGTTAAAAAAGAAAAATATAAGACATCTTAAGACTCACACATCCAGTGTACAGTAAATATGACAACTTCCTTCATTTATCCCTTATAAATGCATGTTGTTTCATTTAAATGTGTGTCTGCAAAGACGTTTCTGCTAGAAATGATGGGCCTTTTCTGCAGGAAAGTATCCAGATTTAAGCGTTTCTCGCACCTGTGGAGGCCTGATAAATCCAAATCCTGCACCTGCCAGGGATAAAACATACAGTCCAAATATAATTCATGTACATTTTCCATCGAAACTGTGTTTTCCAGCAGCTGGAACATGAAAAATTCAAACATTTTTGGCTTGAAACGTGCTCATTTATGCAAATATTGGCTCCGTTCTTGAGGGTTTTTGTGTTTTTACGTCGTTATTTTTGTTAGTTGACGAAGATGCAAGTGGAAGTTTCAGTGATAAATCTGAGGTTTTGTTTTTCTGTTCAGGTCAGAAACCGTTCTTTGTTGCAGAGAGAAAACAGTTTTGAGTTGTTTCTGCTTCGTTACCATCAACGCGACGCAAAACGACAAACACTAGTGACTGAAATCCACGGAGGAATCCAGACGGGATGATCTCAGAGTTAATGTCCTGCACGTTTCTCTCCTTCTGACTTTTCCAGAAAGGCCAACTGGGCTTTTCTCACCATTTGGTGCTCAGCGGGAGGATTTCAGGGCCTGCAGTCAGCAAATGACTTCTCTGACATTTTTATACATCTGAAATGTTTGAAGGACGAGTTGTTCCAGCGCTGTCAGATTGGAGCTGATCCTCTAGTTAAAGGAAACTTCAACGCTTTGGCTGTTGGTTTGTTTGTTTTTTATTTAAATGAGAAGAAACCTGACGCCTGCCGTCGGTTTAAAAGGTTGTCTGTTGTGAAAATGGAAATAATGGCTGGAAGTCCTTGAACTGCTCATCCGTAACGCGAAAATTCACTGAATCCTCTTGATATTTCTTCAAAATGACTTTATTCTACTTGTCGTATTTTTAAAAAATCATCAAAAATAAGGCTTTTGCTCTAGCTAAAGTCTGTAAAAAGCAACAAATTCTGTGCTCCTTGGCGAAGCTGAGAAGCCAGGAGTGACTCAGCTGCAACCAACGGTCACTTGATAAAAATTCTGGAATTTTAGAGACTGTGTTTGTACAAAAACAGAGAGGAGACGAAACAGATGAGAAACTTAAGCAGTAAAATATTTATAGTATGCAGAGTCACCTTTTTTGTCCAGTTTTGGTAACACAGTTTTGTTTTGTCAGGTTTTTTTTTTTAATTCTGCAGCACAGAATGGTCCTTGAACTACTCATCTGTGACACATCGATCTGTGGGGAAATTTTGGAAATTTGCCTAAAATAAACCATTTGCACGAACTGGATTCTGTAAAAAACACAAAATTCTGTGCTCCTCAGAGCAGCTATGAAGCCATGACTGACTCAGCTACAACCAACAGGTGCTTGATAAAAATTCACTACGTTTTCAGCTGAACTGCAGGCAGTGTTGATCCAAAAAAGAGTTGGTATAACAGTGTTGTTGTTTTGTTCAGAACGGTCCTTGAACTACTCATCTGTGACGCACCGTTCTGTCAGGAACTTTAACCAGATCCTCTTGAACTCTTCATATTTTAAAATGCGTTTTTTTTGTTTGTTTCGTCCGAAAGTCGTGACATTTTTCATCATTTAAAACAAGCAGAACTTCAGCTGCATTTAGAGACTGAGTTCATGGCATCTTTAATGTCCACGGATAAAAATAAATCCCCTTAAAATCATCAATTAATCAAAGGGCTCCTTTCAAATGCAGATTGTTTGGTTCTAAAATGCCAGAAAATGATGAAAAGCGTGGATCAGAGTTTCCTCAAATGTCTTGTTATGTCCAAAGATCTTCAGTTTACTGTCACAGACAGGGAAAGAAAGCAGAAAGTATTCACATTGAAGAAGCTGAAACCACAGAATTCACATTGTTTTAATCAAAAATTAGTCAAGCTAGTTGATAATTAATAATTAACAGGTAATGGATTAAGGGCACAAAGTCAAACTGTAGTGACTAAAATGACTAAAACTTGCTTCAAATTAGTCCAAAAAACGACAAAAAAATCTGTTGAAAATGACTCAAATTTGCACAAAATGAGCAAAAAATTGTCCAATATGACAAGAAAATTGCTCCAAATTATTCATAATTTGTTGAAAGTTATCTAAAATTGTTCTCAGTTATGTAAAATTCATCCAATTCATTCAACACTTTATTCTACGTCTCATTTTACAGCAAATTCAACACTTGTTGGCTCTTGAAAGAAGTTTTGTTCAGTTCTGCAGCATAAAATGATGAGATCCGTGTTCTATCAGGATAATCAAAACCACTAAATGTCTCATTTTAAAAAATCCCTAAAATACACTGTTTATACAGACTGGATTGGATAAAAAAAAAAAAAACAAGTTCTGTTCTTCTCAGTGCAGCCAAGAAGCCATCAGTGACTCAGCTGCAACCAACAGTCGCTTGATAAAAAGTTCTGGGATTTTTCAGCTGAACTGCAGGCTGTGTTTTTGAGAGCCGATAGGAGACAGATTAAAAACGTAAGCAGTAAAACATTTATAGGATGTAGAGTCACCTTTTCCCAGTACTGATAATACTGGACGCTTGGAAAAAGGTTTTCAGCATGTTTCAATTGTGCAGCACAGAATGATGTGGTTGTTAAACTGCTCATCTTAGATGCACCGTTCTGTCAGGATCTCGTTTAAAAACTCATCCAAAGTGAAATTCTGAGCTCCTTGGTGAAGCTGTGAAGCCGACGGTCACATGATGAAAACCTGGAGTCTGTAGAGTCAAACACATTCTTCAAGGATCGTGAATTTGGGGCAAAGTTGTGGATGTTGATTCCAATTTTATTTCCATTTTTGTGAAATTAATAATACAAAAAAATTCAGCTTTTATCTTTGTGTTTAAAGTAGGGCTGGGAGACTGAGAAAGATGCGATTAAATGCGCTATTTTTTTAAATGTGTTATATTTTCTGTAATTATTTAATTGAATTTCAAAGAAAAATGTCGTCCCAATCCGCAACATAGAATCAGACCAAGAAATACTGAAGCAGGTTCATCATTTCAAACGTCGCGGTTCATGGATGACATCAGATGGGAGAAATGAAACAGACATCAGATGTAGAGTAGCAATGAATGCAACAAGAAAAATATACTCACAAGTAAGAAAATAGCAGTTAGCATCCGTATGAGGACACTCAACTGTTACATCCTACCAGTTCTGATGTACGGATGTGAATCTTGGAACATAAATAATAAAATGTCAAACAGAATCAGTGCAGCAGGGATGTGGTTTTACATGCTACAGACAGAATAACCAATGAAGATGTTGTAAAAACACTAAACACAAATGATACGCTATTGAACAAAATTAGTGGATGGCAGGCAGCATTTTTGGACACATCATGAGGAAAGAGACCCTGGAATGTATCGTCACAACTGGAAAAGTTAATAGAAACACAGACAGAGAATGAAAATGACAGACGGACTGACATCATGGCTGCACATGGAACGATCAACAGCCACAATTCAGAGAGCAAAAGATTCGACTAGATGGAGAGAAATGATCGCCGACGCTGAATGGCACGGCACTTGATTGATGGATTGATTGATTGATTTAATCGAACTTAACATGTTAAAGTCCCAGCCCTGGTTTAAACAGATTAAAGTGAGTTAGCTTAGCTTAGCATGAAGATCGTAAACAGGGGGTTGGTAGCGTCTTTGACCTGTCCTGCTTCCTGTCAGGTATGGCGGCGGTGTTGCCGAGGACCCTGGGTGAGCTGCAGCTCTACAGGATCCTGCAGCGGGCCAACCTGCTCTACTACTACGAGGCCTTCATCCAGCAGGGCGGCGACGACGTGCAGCAGCTGTGCGAAGCCGGCGAGGAGGAGTTCCTGGAGATCATGGCCCTCGTCGGCATGGCCAGCAAGCCGCTGCACGTCCGCCGCCTGCAGAAGGCGCTGCGCGACTGGGTCACCAACCCGGCCATCTTCAACCAGCCGCTCACCTCGCTGCCCGTCTGCAGCATCCCCGTCTACAAGCTGCCCGAGGGCTCGCCCACGCTGCTCAACGCCCAGGACCGGGCCAACACCGCCAGCGTCAAGATGCCCAAAGCCATCGCCGCCGCCTGCTCCGACCCGGGCAAGCTGGACGTGGCGAGGGACAAAGTGTCAGCCGGGTCGCCCCTGCAGGGCAGCAGTGAGGCTCGGTTCTGGTCGGGCCACAGCAACGACAGCGAGCACAGCCTGTCGCCGTCGGACCTCGGCTCGCCGTCCTCGCCCAGAGACGCCCTGGAGGCCCTGGACGCCGCCGCTGTGCAGTCGGTGCTGGAATGCGTGGACCGGATGGCGCCGGGACTCCCGAAGACGGACCTGGCCGAGGTCAAGGAGCAGCTGAAGAACAACAAGAAACTGGCCAAGATGATCGGACACATCTTCGAGATGAGCGACGACGACCCGCGGCGGGAGGAGGAGATCCGGAAGTACAGCGCCATCTACGGGCGTTTCGACTCCAAGAGGCGGGACGGCAAACACCTGACGCTGCACGAGGTGGATAAACTCAGGCTGAATGTCTAGAGAGGTGCTTTGTGTTTGTGTTAACCGACTCCTGTTGACCTGCAGCTGACGGTGAACGAGGCGGCGGCTCAGCTCTGTATGAGGGACATGGCGCTGCTGACCCGCCGGGACGAGCTGTTCGGACTCGCCCGGCAGATTTCCAGAGAGGTCACCTACAAATACACCTACCGCACCAGCAAGTAAGAGCCGCCGCACCGCCCAACCTCACTAAAAAACAACTTTTGCAGCAGGTTTCGCAGGAAAACTGACTCTAGATTGAAAGTATTTGTTCCTGCAAAGTTAAATGTGTGATGACTTTTATTTTGAAACTCATTTATGAGGCTTTTACTTCAAAAAACAAAAGCTTGAAAGTTATAGAAGTAGAAGGGGCAAAACTTTCATATCAAGTTTCCCTGATTTGTTGAATTACAGATAATAACAATAAATTTCATCTAAAATTACACCATTTTCACTCTATTTAATCCACAAAAAAGTCATTTGCCTGATATATCATGACATCTGAAAGATAGAAAAAGAGCAAATTTCTTTGCTTTACATATTTTTAATGTTTTGCTGAATTGCTGATAATATTTCGTAAAATCACAGAAAAACATATATATTTTGCAAGTTAACTGCAAAACAATGTGCCAAAAAAATGATAATGTCCACCTCACATTTTTTACTGTATTTAATTTAGCAAAAAAAAATCATAAATTTAAAAATATTAGCAGTTATTTTAAAGAAAAAAACTGTTTATTAAGGGTTGGAAAATTGTAAAAATAAATAAATAAATGTTATAGATTTTCCATGTTTTGGTAAATTACAGATAATGTCTAGGAAAAAAAATAAATTAATTTACATGTTAACTGAAAAGAAAATAAGCCAAGTGGATTTTTTTTCTCTTACAATTTGTGACTGTAAAATTACACAGTTTTAATCTGTTTAAATCACTAAAAAATATAGTTATTTTAATAGTTGTTTTTAATATTTTTACAGTTTTTGATCTTTATAATATTGTCTTCAAATCTGTATATTTTAACTTTAGATGAATTAAATCAGCTGTTTCACTCTACCTGCCGGCATTATTAGCCTAAACTAGTAATAAATATACAAAACAGCGGTGCTTTTAGCATATTAAATGACTTTAACCTGGTTATTTTATGCTGAAACCACACATGTTCATATGATTTCTGAAAATATGTCGACCGCTGATGATGTTTCAGAGTTTAAATGAAACTTTTTGTCCATTTGAGCAAAATTGCAGCCAAACTGGCGACTTCTTTGACACATTTTCAGTTAATTAACTTTGTAAACTGTATTTGAACACCTGGTAATGAAGCAATAACTGATATTTACTGCTGTTTTTCTGCAGATCTCGCTGTGGAGACAGAGATGAACCGTCCCCTAAAAGAATCAAAACGGAGGTAGGATTTTCTGTCGCTGAAATAGTTTAAACTCTGCAGTTAATTTCCAAGCAAAAAAAAAGTGAAACTGTCTCATTTTTTGTTGCTTAATTGTAAGAACTTGCTGCTTTTTTTTCTTCTAACTGAATGTTGTACCAGCTGGTTGCACAAAATTCACATTTGTTTTAGTATTTTCAGAAACTTACTTCAGCATTTTTGCTTTTTACTCCAAATAAATACTAATTTTTGAGAAAATCTTCATTGAATTGCTTGATAGTGACACAGATGGAGCTCCTTCAAGTAAAACACGTTCAGATCTGCAGAGTAGTGATGTTAAAGCTCCTCGTAGGTTATTTGTGATGTTTAAAATGTGTATAATCTGAAGTGTAGTCGTGTCAGATGCAGCTCCTCTCTGCAGAAACTAAAAGGACGAAGCAGCTTCAGCCTTGAGCGGACAAAGACGATCTCTTTGAAAGGCTCAGTGTGTAAAAAACGATGATGGGAAACATGTGAACTCTGCAGGGATTTAAACCAGAACTAAGAACCGACACCTGCTCAACAAGAACAGCTCCGACATCCTAAAGAAAAAGAAAAAAAAAGGGGAATTCCTGCTGAAACTGAAGAAAAACCTCCAGAGTTTCTCAGTTATTTAAGGAAAGGAAAGGAAATAATCAGACTGATCATGTTTGCTGATAATAATATTAATAATATCAATGTTTTTATGTATGAAATAGCAGCAAAGTTGGTTGTATTTTAAATGAATAATAATAATAATCCATACTTAAAAGATGAGACTGTGCCCTGAAAGTTTCACTTCTTTCAAATTAAATAAATGAAAATGAATCAATCTCATCATTTAACAGCAACCAGTCACATTTTCAAACCAATAGAAAATACAAGAGATTTATTTATATTGAATGAATAAAATGAGCAGAATTAAAAAATATATATAAATAATAAATTGAAGAATTAAAATCTGTATAAAAAAAGGAAATAAATGCAAAAATTTGATTATTTGATGAAATAGTAATTCTTATAAATTTTCCTTTTTGAATCAATAAATATAGTGTATATTCATTTATCCATCTAGATATATATCGATAAAATATCCAGAAATAAAAAAAAAATCATTGTAATGGGTCCAAGTAAAAATTGGAAATAAATGCACAGTAGCAGTTAAATTTATAATATTTAAATTAGCAATAATTCTAATAAGTTTGTAAATTGAAGTAAACTAAATAGAAATAAATTAAATTGACATTTTTCTTTATTCAAAAGCCCCACGTCTCATTTTACCGATCGGTGTTTTTAGGAACTAATAAAAAAATAAAAGTGAATATTTATCATAATTTATATTGTTGTGTTGGTAAATAAAATATGCAGAAATTCAGAAAAAAAGTAATAATATTATTCAAATTTATTTAAAAAATGGATAATATAAATAAATACTAAAATGACATTTCAAGCAAATACAAATAATAATCCTCATATTTTTTACTGTATAATATTTTAAACACTATACATATATATATATATATATATATATATATATATATATATATATATATATAGTAATAATAATGATAATCACTGTTATTATTATCAATAATAACAATAATAATAATAATAATAATAATTATTATTATTATTATTACAGTGATTAATAATGATGTTTACAATAATAATAATATTGATTATTATTATTTTCATTATTAGATAATAACAATAATAATAAAAATGAATTAAAACCCATGTAAACATTGGATATAAAGTCAATAAAATGCTCCGTCTAGTTACCAGCTTAAAATGTCTACAAATTTATCAGTTTCATTGTGTTTTCTGTACATTTCTCAACTTTCCCTCGCTACAAAGATTCTTTTAAAATATAATTTTTATTAATATTGATTCTAACAAATATCAGGAGCAGTGTTGAACAGCATCTGGTGTAATTTTGACTGAAGCTGTGTCCTTTTGCTGCTCAGCTGTCAGTGAAGAAAAACATGAAACGGCCCTCAGAATGTTGTTTGAAGTGACGCTCGACTCGCTCAGTAACGGCCTGATAAGCTCAGACTGGCAGAAATAAGGCTGACGGGGAATCATCCGGAAATCAGAGATGCTGTTGTCATGTGCTGCAGGAGAACTTCTTCGACATCCAGGAAGCTCTGCAGGCGATTCACATGAGGCAGGAGATGCTGAGGGAGCAGCTCGCCTGCGCCAAGTCCAAAGGAGAAGAAACCGTCGGACGAAGTCTGCAGGTAGGAAAACCGTTGCTGATTTTAGACGACATTGAATGGTTTACTTTTTCACAGCCATTTTTCTACATCAGCGGTAGAAAGATGTTTCACCATGATGAACGTATCTTTCAACAACTTGCTGCTCTGTTCACTGTTTCTGAACCCTGCTGCGTTTATTTTTGTCTTATTTCGTGTCTCGTCTTGGTCCTTTTGTGTTTATTTTGTTGATCCAGTAGGTTTAATTGTCCTTTTAGTCTAAAGTTGTACAAAATAATTTGAAATGTGACCAAAATAGCATAAAACTAATCAAAAATGACTCAAAAATGGTCTAAAATTGTCCAAAATTACTTGAAACGTATTTAAAATCACTCAAAATGTGTTTAAAATGACAGATTTTCAATCATTATGGACAATTTCAGTCATTTTGGACAACTTTTCGCTTCTGCTTGTCGCCTTCAGAAAGATGTTTCACCATGCTGAATGTATCTTTCAATGCTTTGCTGCTCTGTTCACTGCTTCTAAGCCATGCTGCATTTTTTTTGTTGTCCTTATTTCATGTCCCGTTTTGTGCTTATTCTATTGATCAGGTGCATTGAATTGGCCTTTTCATCTAAAATTGTGCAAAATAATTTGAATTGTGACAAAAATAGCATAAAACTAGTCAAAAACGACTCAAAAATGGTCTAAACTTACTCAAAAACTCTCCAAAATGACTTGAAATGTGTTTAAAATGACAGATTTTCAATCAATACGGACAATTTGAGTAGTTTTGAATGCGTTTTAGTCCAGTTTTGAGTTTCTGCACATCAACGATAGAAAGATGTTTCACCATGCTGAATGTATCTTCCAACATGTTGCTGCTCTGTTCACTGTTTTTGAGCCATGCTGCATTTATTTTGTTCATCCAGTACGTTTTAAGTCTTATTTTGTTCACATGTTTTTCTTTTTTTTGCGTCTTGTTTTACTTGTTTTGTCTCGTTTTTCTCATTCTTTCTAACTGGTGTCCCACTGCACCAAATATAACATAAAAAGAAAAAATCCCAAACAAATTTCAACCTTACTGAGCCTCTTTTTAAAAATGAAACTATATATTTCTGTATGGTTGGAGACAATAAACTAAAATTTAAGGATTTTTCTGGTGTTTTAATGGGATTTGTTGACAAGTGCAGCTGTGGATGAGAAAATCTAGAAAATGAAGTCTCAGAATGGAAGAAATCCTCCAAAATGAACACTTGTTCTTGTTTCTTGCACCAAAATTCACTGGAATTCCGTCTTTTTTTCAGAACAGGCGACATTTTGCATCATTTTAGGTGTCAGAAATGGTTTCTTTCTGTTATTTTGAAGGTCAAGAACAAATCTAAGCAACAAATGTCATTGCTTTGTTATTATTTGACTGGGAATAAATAATACTGTGGAAAATCTAGAAAATGAAGTCTTAGAATGTTAAGAAACCTTCCAAAATAAGCTCTTCTTATTGTTTCTTTCACCAAATTTCATTGAAGTTTCTTCTTTTTTTTAAGAAAAGGCAGTTTTTTTGCATCATTTTAGCTGTCAGAAATGGCTTCTTGCTGTTATTTCCAAGCTCAAGAATGAAACATGTCACATTTCGGGTGTTTACTAAACAGCAAACATCAGTGTTTTGTTGGTATTTGACTGTAAATCAGCATCGTTACGGGAGCAGCACATGTTGAAGTTCCAGGAGTTACCAGGAGTAAATCTGCACATCAGAGTCTCAGCTGCAGGTTGAAAGGATCCTGAGCAGCAGATGTTTGCAGCAGCAGGATCCAGTCTGATCCCAGTAATGCTCTTCATTGGTTTCCATGCTGCTCCGGCTTGTTCCTAATTAGAGGCGGAGTGTAGGAGGGGAGCTTTGTGATCCCTCATTAGCCAGGAAACATGTGGACTGGCTGCCTGAACGTACGTCTGCCGTACGTTCAGGCTGCAGTTCCACTTGTCAGCGCTGATGTGATTTCCAGCATTCAGAAGACGAAGAGATTTCATGGCTGCGTTCGTGCCGGAGGCCTGGCGGGGATGGAAAGCTCGTCATGTAGTAATTTACACCGACTGACAACAAGCAAACATGGCTGCAGGTTTTATCCCTCAGCTCCTGTTTGTTTGCTTTTCTGCCGTTCAACTTGTCTAAGTTGGTTCAAAATGTCACATTTAAAGTGCAAAAACACAAAGCAAAGCACTGAGAGCGTTGTGCTGCTTCTGGTTTTAATGTCTGCATACACTACTGTTCAGAAGTTTGGGTTCATCCAAACAATTTCATGTTTTCACACGTTTATTCATGTGCTAACATAACTGCACAAGGGTTTTCTAATCATCAATTAGCCTTTCAACACCATTAGCTAACACAATGTAGCATTAGAACACAGGAGTGATGGTTGATGGAAATGTTCCTCTGGACCCCTATGGAGATATTCCATTAAAAACCAGCCATTTACCACATGAACAATGTCTACACTGGATTTATCATTCATTTAATGCTATTTTCATTGGGAAAAAAGTCTTTTCTGCAAAATTAAGAGAGAACCCAAGCCTTTGAACAGTGGTGTATGTGATTACTGTCGCTGTGTGTTGTGATTAAGGTTTAAATTGTATTTTTCAGCCATAAAAAGGCCTCGTTTTTATTTTAAAAAGCCCTAAAATTCTGTCCCAATTGTATGAAAGCTGAAAATCTGCCGACTCGTTCTGTTTTTACAGTTTCTCACGCTGGTATCTGGGGAATTTTAAGTGTGTTTTGGGGTTTATTGTTGTTGTGACAGAAGATAGGCTTCTGTGCACAGAATCGAATTTTTTTTTTTTACATTTTAAAGTTCATTTACACTCTAAACATCATCATGTGTTGAATTTGTCAACTGTTGTAGTTTATTTATTCGAGCCAAGTCTCCTGTATATCAAAAATATTCATGTTTTTTTAAATCAACCCCTCAGACAGCAACAAATGTGATGCATCCGCCTCTGAAAATAGTCCCCAACTAATTTCAACTTGCCTGCTTGTTTAAACAGCTGCAGCTGTTTAGAGTAGAATAGAGTTTTATTGCTGTTTGTACAGGTACATTGGAATTCCTTGTGGGTTTTCAGCTTTATATATGAGGTTAAATAAAGTTAAATAAAATAAAATAATTCAAAAAATAAGAACAGCAGCAATAAAAAAGATAAATACAACTATACTTGATAAAAATAAAAGAAGTACACCTTATCAGAGGAGCACTTAAAATAGAACTGAAACTATATATTTGTGAAAATTCACAATCCTGGTAGCAACAAATAGATTCAAATTTAGGGATTGATTTGAACTTTTTGCAGACTTTTGGCAATAAATGCAACTGTGCATCAGAAAATGTAAAAAATTGAGTTTCTATGACGTTTTATATCATCTTTAGTTGACAACAGCCTATTTTCTCTTTTGTCAAGGTACTAAGAGAAGGACAAATTGTTTATTTTGTCTTTTTTTTATTGGATTTGTTGACAATAAGTGCAGCTGTGCATGAGAAAATACAGAGAATGAAGTCTAGGAATAGGAGGAAAGTTTTGACTGTCAATGTTTTATATTCCTCATTGTTCTCATTAAAACAACCTGTTGACTGAAGCAGCTGAACATGATTGGTCCATTTTGTGCAGAAGAGTCACATGACGCCTTAAATGCCCACTTTTATGTGAACAGAGGACAGTTGACAAAGAAAGTTGAAAACCACCTGTTATCTGTTTACCTGCTTCGTAGTTCAGCCCTCAGGTTCCTAAAGTCAGGATGTGACGTTTAGATGCACAAAAACAAAAGCAGGACACTTTAAACCCTGATCTTTTTTGGTTTTTTTGTGTCCGTCAGATACAGCTGGAGCGTCTGTTGGCGAGGCAGATGGAGATCCTGCAAGACGCCGCCGTCCAGGAGCGACTCCAGGCTCTGGACTGGAGGATCCCCCCCGCCGCCTTAAAGTACCTCAACGACGCCCAGAACACCAACGGGGCCGCCGCCGACGCCAACCAAGGTAGGACGACTAACACCAGCGCTGCGTCTGGAATATTCAAAATGTAAATGAGAAAACCTAACAGCCGAGGTTACTATAGCTACACATTAGTCACGGCGTAAAGGGATAAAGACTCGCCCGGTGTGTGGACTAAAAATACCTCAAGAAACCAGGTATAACCTCGCTCTGTGGGCAGAATCTGCATCACTGCACCACTCAGATCACCAACCAGCCTCACGCACTGCCAACTTATCCCAGCCACGATTTGTGAGCGACACACCCTCTGAGTCAGTCGAAAGTAGGTTAAATAGCAAAGTCCTGATTGTCCTTTCAAACCATAAATGTCCCATAAAGGTCTGTGGATTTGATTCGAATGCTTTCGAGGAAGGTTGTATCTTTTTTCCCTCAGTTAAAGCTTTCTCTCTAATTAAATATGTATTAAGAAATCCCTTCAGATTCAAGTTTTACGGGGTTTTTAGCAGCGTCTCACACAAGAAGTCAGTCGTTTTCGTGGTTGTAGTAAATATCAGTCAAGCTTCCCACATAATGTCTTTAAAGATCGAAAACAAACCTTAAAGAGCCCATTTTCTCTACATTTACAGATCCGTAATTTCATTTTTTGCGGTTTACTACGGAATGTTTTCATGCCTTAATGTTCACTTTCAGCAGTTCAATGTAGAGACACATGAAAGACTACTGGTACTTTTTCCAATTGATTTTCTCAGTTTCCATCTAAAAACACTGCAAAAATAAAGCAAAAATACAAAACAGAAATATTAAAATGCCTCATACTGCTTCCACTATAGAATCAATATCTCTTTTCTTGGTTTGTCCAATAATTCTAAGCATTTTAGTCGACTCACTGCTGCCCCCTGTGTCCAGTCAGGAGAAAACATCCAGCTGTGCAGTCAAACTGCAAAGATTGAATAGTTACTTGTCAAGCACTAAGTTATTTGTAAACTTATTGGAAAATGTATTCTAAATTTGCCTGGTTGGAACCTCCATTTCCTGGTTTCTTTGCTCCTCTAAGACTATAAACTGAATATCTTTGGGTTGTGGACAAAACAAGACATTTTTCGACACTCTATAGACCAAAAAACTGACAGATAAATAAAGAAAATGATTGACAGATTAGTCGACAAAGGCTCACTGATTAACAGAAAACAAGTGTTTGAGGAAAAATGCTCAAAATTCCTTCAAAAAAAGGAGAAATTTTAGATTTATTTGGCTTTCCTATGATTTTTATTTGCATTATTTGCTGGTTGTCGTTGACTCTCTGCTGCCCCCGGTGTCCAATTAGTAGAAAACATCCAGATGTGGCCTAATATTGCTTTATGTTGTCACTGATCAACAGAAAACAATCATTTTCTTATAATAAATGATTGAATTCATATTTGTTTGGTTTATCCAAAAATTTCTTTGCATCTTTTTCTGAGTCGTAGTCGACTCTCTGCTGCCCCCGGTGTCCCGTCAGGAGAAATCATCCAGATGTTGCTGCAGTCTGGAGCATAACTGTCGGTCTTTAGGCTCCACAGATCGACTCTAACTGGATTGGACTCTCGGAGTGTTTCAGGCGAATTTGAAGACTTCTTTCATGTCATCTCTGCCACACTGTGTGGATGGAAACAGCACCTATAGGTGGTGATTCTCCACACCCAGCCGTGGAAGCTGTCACCTTCTTTTTCTTTTTTTTCTGACTTCTCAAACACTGAGGGGTGAAGAAGAAGAAGACGCATCATTATTCAGGATCTTACTTCTCCTCCGGGCCTCATCTCATTTTCATCCTTTTCCTCCCTCACCCACTCACGACAGCTCATTATATCGCTGCTCCCACAAATCCCACAATGCACCTGTAATTATCCCGCCCACGCCTGTTTACCTCCAGCCAGTTGCCTGGAGGGGGGCGTCTCTCTCTCTCTCTCTCTCTCTCTCCCAGTCTCTGTTTACCTCTCTCTGTCCTCCCCCTCTTCTTCTCTGCTTTCTTCTTCCTCTTGTCCTCTTCTTCCCCTCTGTCATTTGTCATTTCTTCTCTCCTCCTTCTCGTCTTCCCGGCCCATCTCCACATTTCTCTCCCCACAGCTTTCTGTTTTGTTCTTCGTCCTTTTTTTTATTGCTTCCTTGCATTCGTTTTATTTATCGCACCAAAATAAAACATTAACTGCCCTAAGAATCTAATCGCATTTCAATCCGTTAGTTTTTACTTAAACCATAAAAAGTCTTGAGAGTTGTTTCACTCAACAGAAATCTGTCGTCTTCTAACGCACAGTGTTTTAATGCAGAATAAATAAATAAGCCACTCCGGTGACAGCAATCATGTTTTTTTTTTCTTTTTGACACCACAGAGGTTTTTGAACCAAAACGATACGAATTGAGAACAAAAATAGCCGATTTTAGCCAATTTTATTTATTTGTGTAGCATTGAATCAATCAAAATCTGCATTTTTGTTCATGAAATGGTCAGAAATAACAGAAAATCTTCGATTTCTATCAAATAAGGTAAAACAAAGACTCACTCCTGCCCCATAGAGCTGCGTTCTCAATCAGAAAAACCCTGTATTTTCACCGAAAATGCACATTTCTGCACCTATTTTGCAGATTTTCTGGAAAGTCGGTTCAAATTTTTGCTAAACTTTGATGGAAATCCACCTTCATTCTGCCAAGAAATGGAAAATATCCAAGGAAAGATGCTCATATGTTCATTTATTCTAATGTAAACAACATCCTGGCTTTAGAAATCGGAAGTTGAGAAACCTAAATACGCCACTTCTTCAGTTAGGTACAAATGCAAACATTAATTAAATTTTTGGCTTTGTCTTACCATCCTATTCGTTTTTAGCCCTTTTAAACTGTCATTTTTTCAGCAATTTACTTTTATTTAGCCGATTTTTCTCAACAGATACTAGTAAATCTCATATTCTATTCTAAAATCTATTATTAATCTACACATTAACTTTAAAAATAAAAAAATGTAAATAAAGTCCATATCAAAAATCTGTAATTTTACAAACTTAAACCATAAAATTACAGTTTTGCTGCATTTAAATCTGCAAAAAATATTATTTTACAGATATCTGCTGTACTTTGAAACTAGAATTATGTTTATTAAGGATTGAAAAGTGGCCATTTTTATATTTCTTTTAAACTGTTATTCACCGATTTTCACTGATATATTCAAATACAGATCAAATTACAGGGGAAAAAAGAAAAACAGGCCAAAACTGTAAATAATGTTCACATCAAATTCTGTATTTTTATAATTTGTAATTCATTCTTTCACAGAGTTTGACTGTAAATTTACACTATTTTTTCTGTATTTAAAACAGCAAAAATATAGTTATTTTACTGATATTTGCCATTATTTTTATCTGGTTTTTACATTTTTTTTGTTAAAGTTCTCCATTTTTTTGTTGTTTTTTTGTTTGTTTTTTAAGTGTAGATCCACCATTAAATCAACATTTTTCTTCAAGCAGCAGAGACACAAAGTCAATAGTGTAGAGAATGAAGCTGTTCCTCTCTTCTAACATCATTAGTTTTTAATTGAGCCACTCGGCCGTGTGATATTTCAGTCATGAATAATCAGATTTCTTCACCTCTGACACGTGATTAAAACCAGGATGAGATTAAAAAGCAGCACAATGGTGAGCAGATAAACAAACATCCAGTAAAATCCAGAATAACTAAGAGTCTGAAGCTGAAAACGGTCCACTGGTGAAGAAAATACAGCTTCTTTGTTTCTTTCTGTCTCTCAGAGGGAATAAAACACAAACAAGAGGGATCAGCAGCTTTGCACACATTTTGATGCCACTGGGAATATTGAACATGTGAAACAAAGCTGGTCTTAGATCAACATCTGGGCTGATGTTTGCTTCAATCCAGCTGGGTTTACTTCACTTCAATCTGACTGTCGGTGCACTGTGAATTTGTATTGGGTTGTTAATAGTTTAGCCTAATAGTCAGTATGTTTTATAGTCAGGTTTTATAGCAGAGACACAACCGTCCTGAAGGCTTTTAATGTTGTACTTTTGACTGCTCTATCCTCATGTTTTTAGATTGGATGTGTAAAAATGGGAACTGTATGTCTTTTATGCTTTAATTGTGGTGTTCCTCAAGGCTCTAGACTTGATCCGCTGCTGTTTTCAGTAAACATGCCATTTCTTTTCAGACACATTGTACAGAATCATTGTATTTCCCAACACTTTTACGCAGATGACACTCACTTTTATGTCTAATATTTTTGTCATTGGTCCCAATACTTCTACTAGCATGCTTCACAGTCATCTTGCCCCCCAAAAGAAAATTTTTGATTTTTAAATTCTATTAATTACCTTTAACGTATTAAATGACTTTGCTCTACATTAATTAAGCGCATGTTCGCCTCTTATGTCCCGGTCAGATTGGTGATTCCTTTGTGAACAAAGCAGGCCAGGCCTTTGCCATTAAAGCCCAAAACTGTGGAACATTCATTTGAAATCTGTCTTTAAAATCATATTCTCTTGTCTACAGGCTTAAATAAAAGTGTTGTGGCTGTTTTATGATCTCTTTTGTTTCCGATCTGCTTTATGATTCGATTGTTGAGTAGTATTAGTTGTGTATAATGCTTTCTAGCTGGTTTTATTAACATTTTTAGCATTAACATTAACATTATTAGCCTTTTCAATTGTTTTGATCATCTTAAGCCCTTTGTGTCTTGAGAAAAGTGCAGTATAAATGCAGTTTGCTGTTCTGTCATTTATTTTAAATTAATCAATTAAAAGCAAAAACCATCTCTGTTTTTTCTAGATGAACGGCCAATCAATTTGCGGGTGGTCAGTCAGAGCATGCAGGAAGGTGAGCTCCCATTGGGCAAGCAGTTAGCCAATGAGCTGAAGCGCCATCACAACCACAACAACAACAATAACAACAATAACACCACAGAGGAGACCAAAACACCAGCAACAGGTCAGTGAAATTGATAATACCATCAATAATAATTCTACCTTTATTTGCATAGCATCTTAGCAGAACAAGTTACAAAATGCTTTAGAATAAAACAAGTGTTGAGTTTTGGAAGTGCATTGGAGCTAAATCTTAAAGAATATTGCAAAGACCCTATAGTTTTATAAAATATATTTGTGATGTTCCTCAAGGCTCTATACTTGATCCGCTGCATTTTACGGAATCATAGAGTTTCTCAACACTTTTACGCAGAGGACACTCATATGTTTGAGGACCTGAATTTTCCTGAACATCTATTCACCTGCTTTAGTGATGTAAAATCTACTATTAGACTTGGTAAAATTCAGCAATGACAAGGCTAATGTTTTTGTCATTGGTTCAGGTATGTCTACTAGCATTTTTCCTAGTTAGCTTCCTTGCCTGAAACAGAATAATTAAAATAATAACATTGTGAAGACCCTAACCTTAACTTTTAGAAATATTATCGCTAAGACCCCGCAACATTATTAATTATGGAGATTAGTTTGAGTAATTTGGAGTCAACGTTTTGATGCTCAATAAGACAGAATCAGAGCGTTTACAGCGCTAAATGTGTTTGGATCTGATTGTATTGTATCTTCTTTGTCTTCAGAAAACGGGACGTCGCAGCGAGCATCTAGCAACGCAGAGAAGAAGACCATCAAGTCAGAGCCAGAAGACTCCACATAGTGCCTCCTGCCTCGCCTCACCCCCCGGCTTCCCCTCGTACCCACCCCCAGTTCACTCTACTCACACCTGACAGTATGCAGTTATTACCCGTCAATAGATACTAAGCAAGCACAGCCACAGTAGAGCCTTAACAACCAACGTTGCCTCATGAATAGCATTTATTTTTAGTTTTCCTTTTGGTTTTTCTTTGTTTTTAAAGGTATTAGCCAAAGCACCTAGAGAGCATGTCGACAAGCTCAGTGCTCTGCAGGTCTTTGTCTGTTGATTAACTGTACACGTAATTTAAAGTGATCTGTTGCAGACTTGTGTGTTCTCTTTACCTCCGCCTGCCCTGGCTGTTGTTTGTGTTGCTTTCTTCGGACAGCCGGGTCGCGGGCTGCGGCGCCGGGGCTGAATCTTAACTCGGGCGTAGATTCAGAAATGGAAAAGCAGAACATTGGGGGAAATGGTAACACTTTACACCACTACCACGTACTTCAAGGCCTCCTTAACCTGCTGATATCGGTGTGAAAAAAACTAAATATTTCATATATCCAGTGTTTTTTTTCTTAATATTTTTATTTATTTTATTTATATGGGTGATAATGTTGGTCGGTCGGTTCACCAGTTTGGTCCATGTGTGTCCAGAGAAGAGTTATGACCAATTTTTATAACTGACCGTATTTCCTAAAAGGATTGACACCAGACTTTATGCAGACAGTAGCCGTGTTTCTAAAGAACTGTCAGATATATTTAAAGCAAACTTTTGCCATTTCGCAAATAAAAGAAAATGTGGTTAATAAACAGGAGATGGCAGTGTAGGCTACGTAGAAGAAGAAGAAGTAGAGGTCATGACCTGGAAACAAAACCTTAAGGAAGAACCGAGTCATGTTGGCGTCTCCAGGAGTGAACTGGAGAGATCTTCTTTGTCTTCTTGTTCTCTAGAAGCAGCAACAACCGATCAGTCATGTGAGGTAAATATTAAGGTCACAACTTATTCAGAAATCCTAAAGTTTCCGTAACTTTATTCAGATTTCCGTCAACTTTTTCCAATGGGGTACTTATATACCGATGGAGACACGATTAATCATTTTGTGCATTTTAATTGCAAGAAGCACCAGTCATGTTATTCACAAGGTAAATTCTGCTTGTTTAATTAAATGTACATCGCATTGAACCCTCTGAACCCCGAGCAGTTTCTTTTTCTTTTTTTTTTTTTAGTTTTCTTCACTGTGGTCTCATATTTAAAGTCCTGCACCTCTATGAAAGCAGCACAGCATTGAATTTAAATGACAAATCAAGAACAATTTTGATGAAATATCGCAACTTCAAGCTTAGATTTGATGAAATCTGCCATTTCTTACTATTTTTAAAGTCTGGGTCTAAAAATTGTGTTAATTTGGCGATTTTTTTAGAAAAACACAACCTGCTTTCAAACCTCTCTGCAGGTTTTGGGGTTCAGAGGGCTCTTCTTTGTGTTGATTAATAATAATCAGCATCATGGCAACCTTTACCTGCTTCTTAAAATCATCAGTGACCTTGTTAGGATGCTAAAATTAGCATTTAGCTCCAAGAAAGGTGCACAGGAAGTAACACGGCTACTGTCACCATACCATGCAATTGATCTGTGATGAACTGCACATGCAAGTCATTTATTAGAGAAACATTAAAAGTGGTGTCAAATTTTAAGATAGAAATGGCAGAAACGTAACTTTTCTCACTAATTTACAAGCTGCTGCAATGAAAAACTTACTAGACGTCCAATGAATTTATTGTTTTGGGTGGTTTTTAGGAAATAAAACTTAAAAGTTACAACCTGATACCATATGATACATGAATTTTAGCAAAATAAATGATATGCAAGGCATGTTTATGGCAACATTAATCACTTTTTTCTGCACATTTGACGTCAACAACTCAGCAAGTGCAGTTTTAGAGGTCTTTCACGTCATTTTACCAGTTCATGACTCATTTTTCAGATTATTCTGACACCACATGAATGTGAAAGACAGCTTTAGTCATTGTACGAACTAGCATCAAGTCTTAACCCGTCACAAAGCAGTTCGTCTGTCTGCACTACTAAATTTTCCCAAAAATGCAATGAATAATTGACCAATTAATTCATTGTTTTGGGTTGTTTTTAGGAAGAAAAGCCCAAACCCTCTGATATTTTCCATTTTCTTTCCATGTCTGTGAAATACACTGAATATTTGGGGGTTTTGGGAAACACCGATCAACATTTTATCACTGTTTTAATCAACCAAATTACAACAGGGGGTCCTCGACTTAGTTCGTTCCTACCACGCGACGTAAGTCAATTTTCACCATAAGTCGAAACTCCAGCGAAAATGTAAACAAAGCCGTACATGCATCACGATATCGATGCTTCGCCCCATTCTGAGCGTTTTATTATATCTGATTTCACTTCCATGGAGACGGCTTTCCTTTTCTTTGAAGAACTGCCATCAGAAGAGTCTGACTTAAGCTTGGGAGCCATAATATGGGGCAAAAAATTAGCGAATGTGGCACGATCTGAGGTGACGTCCAACCTGCGAACGTAAGCAACGCCGTCTTATAGCGGCAGGTGACGACGTTTTCATCCGCTTCGCTCACCAACTAGTTCCACGCAACCAGTTCTGACGTACCGATGAAGCGCCGTACGTCGTAAACCGAGGACCCCCTGTAATCGACGGTGAAGTCTGAACGTTCAGCAGCGTTTGTTTGGTTCTCGTGGTCGTTTCTCTCCAGACATCTTCTGAGCCTCCGTCACTCCCAAAATCTAACTTGTGCGTTTTGTACTGTAACTGAAAATTAAAAAGGCGTGCGTACTGTAGGGAGAGTTAAGATGCAGCCCCCCGTAGCAGGGTCTTATTTTCACCTCTTTTTTTTGTCGTTTCACTTCAAATGGGAAATAAAATTTAAAATAAAAAAACAAAAAAAACAGGCGAGTTGGGATTAATCCCGCCCTCCTCGCTCTTGTCTTGTGTATATTTATGGGAGGTAATTTAGAAGAGGATGTATAGGAGCTGTTGTGGAACCTCTGTCGTCCGTCTTGGCGGGATGGTTTTGGCTGGCATGCCGGAGGTCCAGCTAATTGGTTCATTTCTTTGTAATTTAGCAAAATGCTGCTGTTGAGGCGAAACCACGCATCTGCAAGTGGGGAATATTTCTGGAGTAAAGAGGCTTGTGTGCGGTGAAATATTAAAAGCTTGCAGGTTCGCGGCGTCCCGACAACAACTGCGGAAGAAAACTCCTGTTTGTCGCTGCTCCCGGTGGAAGCAGGTCTGTAAATACCGTGATAACAAATAGTGCTAGCCTAATCTCTCAACCAGGGTTTTCCTTCGTCGAGTGTAACTTTGCTGTAGATTTTTTGGTGTCAGTACAAGTGTTTATGTATGTAGAGCGAAAAAAAAAGAGAGAAAAAAGAAATCTTAAGTGTCTTTGAGGAAAAAAAAATACAAGCGTGTGAAAGTGTCTGGTGTATAAAAAAACCTGCTTTACATGATGCTAATGTTGTTAGCCTTAGCTCCTAACAGTGTTTAATCCACCTGTGATGGCCTCCAGTGCAGATTTCAAATGTGTTTTTTGCTGTTTAGAGGTAGATGCATAACAAATAAGTGTTCACTGTGTTTTTCCGTGTTCGCCACATTGTGTAAATACGTCTGTTTGGTCCGAGGTGATAGAAACGACCATAGTCTAGTCTCACTCAGAGAGACCAATGCAATATTTCTGTAAGTAATAAGTCTATTTGCATTCTGTGTGGATCCATTATTGTGTGCTCAGTAACTGTACGTCCGGGAACAGAAAATGTTTGTGTCGTCTCGCTTCTCAGAGTGTTCTTTCCGCCCAGTTCCACCATGAGGTTTCAGGACTGGAGCTCGTTGTTCAGACCTGGTCCTGGCCGGTTCCGGTACTGCTGGGTTTTTCAGAGAACAGCGCATGTCTGACCCGCCGTCTCACCGTTCCCCTCACTGTTTATTGTAAAGTGATAGATTAGGCTTCACCTAGTTATGCACCTGTTTTTTAAACACTAATATATTTTATTTGTTATACAGCACATAAACATTAAACTTTATTTTTTTGAAATCTATTGTGGGGTGCGCTCTGTCATCTATGTTGTCAGATATTTGTCACATGGGGAACATGAATGTTGGGTGTCAGTCTGCAGCAAATTTGTTTTCCCAATTTTGTTGTGTTCGGTGCTTTAAAGTTGAATCTACTAAGGAAATGTGATGCAACACACTGAGCAAAGCAAACAGACCACAGTTACTGCTAATTATTAACTCTTCCAACTATTCTACGACGCTCTACATGGACACCACTTAACAGTTACAACCTAACAGTTATTACAAATTAATTTTAGCAAAATAAATTGTATAAAATATGTATTTTTACACCATTAATCAAAAATAGTCACTTTCGTCCACCATTTTTCTGCACATTTGATGTCAACAAATACTTGTTAAAATGATATATAATTATAATTCTGAAATAATTAAGTTGAGAAGACTGATTTAAAAAAAGTATGCATTTTTAAAAATATATTTGGAAATTATATATAATTATAATTATTAAATAATTAAGTTGAGAAGACTGTTTTAAAAAATATGCATACATTTTTAAAAAATATTATTTAAAACACATGTATTTTTAAAATATTTTTTAAATTATTCTACATTGAGAATCTGTGAATGTTCCAACCTCATGTAACTGTACTCATATATGTTGGGGTTAAAAAAATTGAAAAATGTTTAATAAACAGATTTGGAAAAAATATATATATATTTTTTAAATTATATATAATTATTAAATATTTTGTTAATAATTTAAACAACGGATTTAAAAAATATTTTTTTCAAAAACATAATTTAAAATTTATCTGTAATTATAATTATTAATTATCGTTAGAAGACTGATTCTAAAAAAAGTGTATATGTTTTTGAATATATTTAACAATTATATATAATTAAAATTATGAAACAATGGCACCTACATGACTGATTTTAAAAAAACGTATGAACTTAAAATATATTTTGAAATAATATATTATTCTAATTATTAAATAATTAAGTTGAGAAGACTGATTTTAAAAAATATGTACACATTTTTAAAATATATTTTTAAAATTATATGTAATTATAATTATTAAATAATTAAGTTTAGAGGACTGATTTTAAAAAAAATATGTGCATGTTTTTAAAATATATTTTAAAATTATGTGTAATTCTAATTATTGATTAAATTTAGAGAACTAATTTTTAAAAAATGCATGCATTTTTAAAAATATATTTAAAGTATATATAATTAATTAAATTTAGATGACTGATTTTTAAAAATATGTAAAAAATTTTTAATATATTTTAAAAATTCTATGTAATTACAATTATGAAATAATAAAGTTTGGAAGACTGATTTAAAAAGATATGAATTTTTAAAATTTATTTTAAAACGATGTATAATACGTAATTTAGAGGACTGGTTTTAAAATATATTTTAAAATTCTGAATAGTTATAATAATAGTTAAATTTAGAAGACTGATTTTAAAAAATATGCATACATTTTTTTTTAATATATTTGAAAATATATAATAATAATTCTGAAATAATTAAGTTTAGAGCGCTGATATAATTGTATTTTTATGAGATTGTTATTTTCCATTGTACTGTTGTTGGGGGTTTTTTTGGCGCCCTTTTTGCATTTTTTATTTTTATTTTTTTTTTAGCAACATTAGCATGTTAGCATGATCAACAGAAATGGCACAGAGGTCACAGTGGAGTGACTAATGGGGCAGAAAGCTCCTCCTGTAATAACAAGCTGCTCTGAGCAACACTATGATTTAGTGATAATCATGTTTTGCTAGATTATATATTTGGCTTCCCGCTGCAGGGAGGAGCTGAAGCTCTAACTGCAGGTTTGAATCCTGCTGCTGCTGCTTGCTGCTGCTGCTTGCTGCCTGCTGCTGCTGCTTGCTGCTGCTGCTTGTTGCTGCTGCTGCTGCTTGCTGCTACTGCTGCTGCTGCTGCCTGCTGCTGCTGCTGCTTGCTGCTGCTGCTTGTTGCTGCTGCTGCTTGCTGCTGCTGCTGCTGCTGCTGCTGCTGCTGCTGCTGCTGCTTGCTGCTGCTTGCTGCTTGCTGTTGCTGCTGCTGCTGCTGCTGCTGCTTGCTGCTTGCTGCTTGCTGCTGCTTCCACGCTGCTGCTGCTGCTTGCTGCTTGTTGCTGCTGCTTGCTGCTGCTGCTGCTTGCTGCTTGTTGCTGCTGCTGCTTGCTGCTGCTGCTTCCACGCTGCCTCTGAGCAAAGCTGCAGATCTGCTGCATCATGCAGGTAGAGCAGAGCCTTTAGAGGAGCTTCACATGAATCCCTGCTCGGGCCATTTGCATCAGCGTCACATCAACACATTGTGAAAGCGGCTGATGACTCACTCTGACGCAGGTCCTTTTTCGCAAACCTCCCATCATCCTCCCCCTTCAGCCTCCCTCCCTCCCTCCCTCACGCAACATGTAGACAGATTTTCTCTGGAGAAAGGCTCGGCTCATGAACGCCCACGCCGGTTTGCTGCTCGCAGTGGCAGCCCCGCTCCCCTCCCCTCCCTTCCTCCTCCTCCGGTGCAAGCCACTGATGATGATGATGATGATGATGATGTGTTGCCGGGGCAACGGCCGGAGGTGGGCGGCTCCGCTGGCGGTGGGCGGAAGCCAGCCGCTAAGCAGCGTGGGAGGGATCTGCCGAGCAGCCATCACCCTCATTCTGAAAGGAGCAGGAAGCTGCTTCAGAGAAGCTGTGGGTGTCGCTGAATTATCGCCTCTCCTCCCTGCAGCTTCGCCTTGTTTGTCTCCCGTCCTTCCTTCCTTTGTTTGCCGTCTGCTTCACTGCGGGGAAAACGCAGCTTCTCGTCAGGGAGGAGGGTCCAACTTTTAGTTTGGAAAAGTCAACACTTCCAGCAACTTCTGAGGTTCCTCTTTAGTGTTGTGCATCTTAAAAGCGAAGACGGATGAATGAAAACATGAACACAAACTCGACTGCAGACTGGAGGTTTACATCCATAGAACTAACTTCTTACTGTAGCTGTAACTGGGCACGATGAGTTTCAAGCAGCTCAGGACAGAATGACACAAAAAGGACACAAAAGGTGCTAAAAAAGTCACAAAAGATGCACAAATGACAGAAAGACACAAAAATGACATTACAAATTCTAAAAGTCACAAAAATTACACAAAAGAAGCTAAAAAAAGGACAGAATGACACAAAAATACCACAAAAAGATGCACAAAAGACACAGAAAGACACAATAATTACACAAAAGAGGCTAAAAAAGACACAAAAATGACAAGATGCACAAAAGACACAACAATGACAATAATAATAATAATAATAATAATTATTATTATTATTATTATTATTATTACTATTATTATTATTATTATTATTATTAATAATAATGATAATAATAATAAATAATAATAATTAAATAATTCCTTTAGAAGACAGATTTTTAATTTGTATACATTGTTTACATATATTTTAAAATGATACATAATTATAATTACATCAGTTAAGAAGACAAAAATATGTATAAATGTATATATATATATTTCATAATTATATGTAATTATAATTATTAAATAATTAAGTTTTGAAGACAGATTAAAAAAAATATATGTATTCATTTTTAAAAATATATTTAAAACTGATATATAATTATAATTAAATAAGTTTAGAAGACAGCTTTTTTAAAAACATGTATACATTTTTTAGATATTTTAAAATTATAGATAATTATAATTATTAAATAATTAAATTCAGAAAACTGATTTAAAAATATGTATGCATTTTTTAAAAATATATTTTAAAATTACATATAATTTTAATTATGAAATAACTAAGTTTAGAGGACTGACTAAAAAATGTATACATTTTTAAAATATATTTTATACTTAATTAACGTAATTATAAGTAGTAAATAATTCAGTTTAGAAGATTGATTTTAAAAAATATGTATGCATCTTTTTTAAATATATTTTAAAATTATATATAATTCTAATTATTAAACAATTAAGTAAAGAAGACTGATTATGTATATATATATATATATATATATATATATATATATACATTTTTAGATATGTTTAAAGATTATATATCATTTTAATTAAATAAGCTTAGAAGACAGATTTTTTAAAAATATTTATACTTTTTTTTTAAAAATAGATTTTAAATTATATATACATTTCACTTTGATTAAATAATTAAATTTAGAAGATGGATTAAAAATATGTATGCATTTTAAAGATATATTTTAAAACTCTATATATACATATCAAATTGACAACTTTGTTTTTAAAGATTTGTGGTTCAGAGGATTCAGAAACGCTGCAATAAAATGCAAAAATCTATGAGAAAATCATCTGAACAGAGAATTTCTGTACGCAACCTGTAGATTCCATCTTTAAACTTTAAATCCGCAGTTAAAATGCGCACAGAGCTCAGGACAAATGTAACTTTAATGACATTTAACCAGATTTTCAGAAGCTGCAGAAGTATGTGGACGCCACACGCTGTCCCTGTGTGGAAGTTTAACTGGTTTATCCACCGCCGTGTCCACAAACTTCTGGCCATGTAGCTCACTTCAACAATCCACACTATCTGCAGAAAAAATAACAAACATGGGGATTTCTTTCTTTCAAATCAAACCGTGGATTCCCACTTGTAAATTTACCTGGAAGTCCCCCTTTTTCTCATGAATTCATGAACGTTTCATGTGGATTATTAGTCAGCGCTGATGTGTTTGTTTTATCCAGCTTGGAGCTGCAGGTGGGCGGAGTTTACCCACATTCAGATAAAAGTTGGGAAGCCGAGACTTTATCAAACACTTTCCAGTGACTAATGTGTTTAGTAGGTCGTTAGTTGGAGCTGAACTCCACCCACGGAGCAGAAGGAGGTCAGGAGGTGCGTTCACGGACTCACATCTGATCAGCTGGAATCTCTGCTCACATCTACGAAAACAACAACAGCAACAAAAGGGAGTTTCTGCACAGAACAGACAAAGAAAAGGCTGCTTTCTGTTCTCAGTTTATGTCTGCAGCCTGTGGAGGATCATCTGTGACCAGGAGGTGGCGCTGTGGCTGCTTTTAACCATCAGCTCCATGAGGAAGTGCAGGACTGAAATTCTCCACAGGGCGGCAGAGCAGGACAGAAAATCTGAATAAAACCTCCCTGGAGCTGCTCTTTATTATTCAGACGGTGGAAGGATTTAAAATGCCTTAAAACTAACGAGCTGACAGATATTTTAGACTATTTCACCAAAAAATGATGTGTATTTAGGATTGAAGATTAGTAAATAATATTTTAAAATATTATAGTTACAGATTTTCCCTTTTTTTCTAATTACAAATAATATTCAGTAAAAGTACTGAAAAAAACACGTTCAATGTAAACACAACTAAGAAAATAGGTCAAAATAATCTAAATAATGTCCACATCACTAATTTGTATTTTTAAATAAATAGTAATTAAACCTTTTAACATAAAATTCTGCAATTTTTTCATTAGTTTTTTAAAAATCAGCAAAAATATATTAATTTTTGCAAATATTATCTATTATTTGACTGAATATTTATGTATAGTTAGGATTTAAGAAATGCAAAATAATATTTTTAAATATTATATTTACAGATTTTCCCAGTTTTATCATATTGCAGATAATATTCAGTAAAATCACTGGGAAAAAAGTACATGTTCATTGTAAACAAAACAAATAAAATAGGGCAAAATAATGTAAAAAATGTGTCACTAATCTGTATTTTTTAAAATAGTAATTAAAACTTTTATTATAAATTTATACAATTTTTTACATTACATTTTTTTGAATCAGCAAAAACATCGTAATTTTTACAAATATTATCTATTATTTGACTTTAAAAATGATGTTTCTCAGATTTAAAAATATCGTATTTACAGATTTTCAATGTTTTGTCTAATTACAGATAATATTCAGTAAAATCACGCAAAAAATGTTCATGTTCAATGTAAACAAAACAAAGAAAATTGGGCAAAATAATGTAAATAATTTCCATGTAACTAATCTGTATTTTTTTTAATAAATGGTAATTGTGCCTTTATCGTAAAATTACACTATTTTTAATTTATTTTTTTTAAATCAACAAAAATATCTTAATTTTTGCAAATATTTTCTATTATTTGACTTAAAAAATAAGGTATATTTAGCATTGAAAAATATTAAATAATATTTTGAAATATTATATTTTCAGATTTTCCCAGTTTTGTCTAATTAATTATTGTAGATTAATTCAGAAGTGGTGGGTTTCAGACAAATCTAAATCAGATCTTTATTCAAAGATCAAACTTTATAAATCCTGAATAAAATTCAGAAAAGTTGTTTTGAAAAAAATAATGTAAGAAATGCAGTGCTTAAAAGTAGAGAAACAGACATAAAATATGAGCAAAATACATGAAATACTTTAATAAAATAAGCAAACTAACAAGTACAGACATTTATTATTAAGAATAAATTTTTATTTATGCTATAACAAATAAAGTTTTTGTTATTTTTTTGATAATCCTCCATATGACTCTTATTTAAACAGCAAAAAAAAATTGTTTACATGTATTGTTATTTAAAAAAAAAAAAAACTGATAGGAGAATTTTGTCCCAAAATATTACATCAACTGACCTCAACACAAGTGAGATGATGTTGGTGCTATTAAAAAAAAAAAAAAAAAAGGAAATTAAATGGAAAATGTTGGTCAATCAGGGAGTTCTGCTGGAGTTCCCCTGTAATGCAATATGTGAAATATTTATGGTGGCAAATGGTCAAATGATACAAAACAGGACAAATGATCCAGATCTGTAAGTAGAAATAGCAAAACCACAGTGTGGAAGTACAATTACGAGTAAAAATACAACAAGGGAAGCACCTAAATGTACCAAAAACTGTTCAGAATGACTCAAAATCTGTGCAAAATTACTTTAAAGCTGCCCAGAATTAATCAAAATCAATCCTAAATGAAAAAAAATTGTCCAAAATAATGCAAAATCTGTCATACAATTTTTTTAAAGTCTTAAAATGACTCAAAATACCTCAAAAATGTTAATAAAGTAATAAAGTTGTTCAACATGAATCAAAAAAAATTTCAAAACAATTTAAAAACTATTCAAGATTTGTCCCAAATGGCTAAACAATAACTTTAAACACCAAATACTGTTTAAAATAACGCTAAACCTGCCTAAAGTAACTTAAAGTATGTCAGAAATGACAGAAATATCACTGACATGAGAGAAAAATACAACAGAAGTGACTCAAAATGTGTCTAAAATGACAAAAATCTGACAGAAAATGGGTTAAAATGTGTCCAGAATTAGAGAAATATGACTGGAGTGACTCAATATGCAGAATATTCCATATTCCTACTTTATTTCTGCTTGTGGATTTCCCCTTCATGGATCAATAAATGTTTATTTTTATCTTTAAATTGACATCAGGATCCATTTGTTGATTATATTTTACATTATGGAGCTAAATCTGCAAAGTAACCAAACTTGAAGTGGAGATAAAATTACAACATTTGCATCTGAGTCGCAGTAAAAAGTGGCAGAAAAACAGAAATACATCAAATACATCAAGTATCTCAACGCCGTACTAAACTTCAGTACCTGAGTAAATGTACTTAGTTACTTTTACGCTGGCAGCTAAGAGAGTTTTTTGTACTTTCAGGCCTTTGTTCTAATTGCGAAAAAGCAAAAATGAGGCGATTTTAATCATTTTTCCACTTCAGATGTCTGTTAAAATCCATCATTACCATCATTTGTCTGCTGTCAAAAGCCTATTACTGAAATAAAAATCCATTATAATTCATAATATGAATAATTATCAGCCTAACTGAGCGTTTTTATCACTTTAATCAGGACAAGATTTTTAAAAAGCTGCTTTAATGTGCTTTAAAAACCTGATTGTGTGCATTTTTGATAATTTTCTGCATCATTTTCTGCTGAAATCTTTAAACATGTTTAGTTGTTTTATGTTCTGTAAATAAAGAGCACATCAGAGAACATACATGCTTGGATTTCCCTCAGGATTAATAAAGTATCTATCTATCCATCCATCCATCCATCCATCCATCCATCTATCTATCTATCTATCTATCTATATCTATCTATCTATCTATCTATCTATCTATCTATCTATCTATCTATCTATCTATCTATCTATCTATAGTCTATCTATCTATAGTCTATCTATCTATCTATCTATCTATCTATCTATCTATCTATCTATCTATCTATCTATCTATCTATCTATCTATCTATCTATCTATCTATCTGTGGAAAGAATGTAAAAAATAAAGACATGATTCATATTTTGGCTCCATTTTAATGGCAGGAAATGTG